>CM061132.1:41433176-41967158 GCA_030789695.1 Scilla litardierei
AGCTCGTATTCAATGCCTAAAGCTTCGTTGAAGCTTTTGGACCATTTTGGAAGTCATGAAGATTTGATCGAAGCTCTCGAAGACCGTTCCTTAAGGTTTTATTTATAGTCTTTTAGTTTCGATCTATAGAATGTTAAGCCTTGAGTATATCTTACATTTCTATCTTCATAACGCTCATATCTTAGCTCTAGGATCTTAGTAGAAGTCCACTCTAACTTCCTCGAAGCATCGCGCTTCGATTCGGACTTTATTGTGATGTTAGTTGGTTCATGAAGAAGAACTGACCGACTAGATGGTGATCTAGTCGGTCGGCAAAGCTTCTTGGACCGACTAGTTTCAGTTAGTCTTTTCTTGCTCAGTACTGTTTACAGTTAGTCGGTCTACGTTGACTCACCGACCGACTAGTTTGTGAACTAGTCCGTCAGTGATGCTTCTTTGACCGACTAGTTGAGCTTTACTGTACATGCCAATTTTTCTCCTAAGCTACTGTTTATCGTTAGTCGGTCTAATAAGAACGTTTGGCGACCGACTAGTTGATGATCTAGTCGGTCAACATTTGTTCTTGGACCGACTAAATCAATTTGTATTCAGACTAATAGTTTTTGACTCTTAGTCGGTCTAAGTTCACTGACCGACCGACTAGTTGTGAAACTAGTCGGTCAGACAGTCTTCTTGGACCGACTAGATTTCTAGGTCTGAAATTCAATCTCTTCACTATTCATCACTTAATCTGTCCATGTTGTTTGACCGACCGACTAGTTGATGAACTAGTCGGTCAGTGGTTGTTCTTTGACCCACTAACTGCTTCAGATTTCTATCCGTTGGGATTTGACCTAGCTCGTTTTTTTGGGACCCTATAAATACGAAGCTTGGTCATTTCTCTCCTAAGAAGAGCTACCATTAAGAGATTAATTGAGTTTGAAAGAGTTAGAGATTCTCACTCATTTCCAAAGCTCTCTCCCTCACAAGAAATCCATTCTCTCACTGTCTAGATCTAGAATCCATCTTGAGAGAAGTTTGTTCTTGGTGAGCCATTCAAGCTCTAGCTTGATTCAAGTCTCCTAATCACTCCTAGGCACCCATTGCTGCTCATTTCAGTGGTGCTAGGTCTTGGTGACTTCCTCTTCCTCAAATCCCTCCTTGCACCTATTTAGTAAGAAAACTCAAGGTATAGGAATTTGTGGTAAGATTGTTTATTTCATATAAACTCATTTATTGCTTGTTGATTCTCTCGGTTGTCAGAGAAGGTTGTGATCCCGGGTTGTGGGATTCACTATTGCCATTGCATGTATGATTTGATCTTGTGAAGGTTTTTCACAAGATATCATAGTGGAAATCTTGGGTTAGGGTTTCTAACCTAAGTATCCGGAGGGGATCCGGGTGGTTGAGACGTAGGATCACCGGGAACAAGTCGGGGAGACTTGGGTGGATCCGAACCCAGTAACATCAATAGTTTGCGTTGTTAATTTTGTTGTTGTCATCAATTTAAGCTTCCGCAAATTGATTTGGTAGTTGTTTGCACGATAATTAGGAATTATACTCCTCGTTATTTTTAAAGTACTATTCACCCCCCCCCCCCCCCCCTCTAGTACTTGTGCAGTAGCTTGTAGGGCATTACAAAAACGAGAAACAAAAAGTTCAAAAAGAAAAAAGAAAAACATTTCTCTATCTCATTATTGGAGCCACAAAATGCTTGGGAAACCCAAGGCAAAAATCCATTTTTCCACTATCATATTCCTCTAGATGTGATGCCTCAAGCTAAGCTTGGGGGGGTGAATTCACTTGACCATATGAGTGAGTACGACATTAGAGCGGAGAGGTGCACAAATCGGGAAATTTGATAATGCTGAAACTTAGCAAAATACTTTAGTTATGGCAATTTCTTATGAATCGAAATAAATATGTAAATGCCATGATTTATTCCATTCTCCATTGCATGTTTGGTGTGATTCTTATATGCTTCTGTTATAACTCTTGATTGAAAATTGCATCGCCAACATTCGTATATTGGATTCTATGAAATGCGTGAAGTGGATATGAATTGATTGTATGAATTTAGAGAGTCCCTTTTGTTGTTCTTAAAAGCTTGCAAGTATAATGTCTAAGTAAGATATGAAATCCTTATAGCATGTGATTCGTATTTTCCAAGTTATCGTGATGTGTAGCTTATGGCTTGAGATCTGATAGAATAATCTAGCGACCCCGTCCACCTCGTGTTCTTTCTTTTTCATTTCATTTTCTTTGTTTTCATCTTTCGAGTTCGTCTCTCTACTTATCTTCCTCGAGGACGAGGAAGAGGTAAGCTTGGGGGATTTTGATCACTCCGTATTTTACACCCTTTTTCTGCATGTTTGCATGCCACTTTGATCGCTCATATCGCGTTTTTCACGATCATTCGATAATATTGCGATGCTTTTCACGATTTCTTGGTTTTGTCGTATTTCAGGAGATATGGAGCGATTCGGAGTGATTTTGAGATCAAGAGGATTTGCACCCACTCCGGAGTGCCACCCAAGGCTCTTTTGAGGGCTATTCGGCGATGGAAGAAGAGTGGAAGAAGAAGGAACTTCGTAGGAGCGACGAGGAGGAGAAATAAAGAAGATTGGGCATCTACAGCATGTCACTCGGCCGAGTGAAGTACTCACTCAGCCGAGCAAAGAAGCTCGCTCGGCCGACCAGACCGGACACGCACAATAGAATAATTTCAGCGTGCCCTCGGCCGAGTGACGATAGACCACTCGGCCGAGTACGGATATCCCCTCGCCCGGGTGGCACAGGAAATCCATCCAAAAAGAGGCCGACTTACTGGAATTTTACAGTCGATCTCAGAGATCCTTTGGAGACCTACTCGGCCGAGTAGAGAAGTCCACTCGGCCGAGTGAAGCCGATGACACGAGCGCCCAGATTTTCAGACAGCCTTCTACTCTTTTGAAATCTGATATCATTCTAGAGATCAAAGTATTTTTCTCATATTTTTTATGGATAATAAACTTTATGACGGTTCCAACGCCGCCAAGAATGTGTCAATCGGAGGTCGGATGAAATCTGGGGAATTTCTGCAAGTTGATGCTGCAGTGCTGGAATTCGCATGTCAGTGTCACTCGGCCGAGTGATATTTCCACTCGGCCGAGTGAGATTCACACTCCGCCGAGTGACCAGTTTTTGCCAGTTTTTGACAGAGTGCTGTTTTCTGGAAATTCTGCAGGAATTCCCACTCGGCCGAGTGAGCTTTCCACTCAACCGAGTCGCTGCCTGCCCAGAACTTAACTTACACGCGGACATGATTTCGGGCGCGGGTTTCAGAGTGGTTTTCGTGGCTGTTTGCTAGGGTTTTTTAGGGGCTATATAAGGGGTTTGTAGCCATCATTAGAGGGAGTCCCACATGTTTTCTTAGAGGTTATTTTAGAGGTTAGGCCATGCCCTAGGCCCCCTCTTGGATCTAAAAAGCTTGTATTTGGATTGAAGATCTTCATCAACGACAAGTATTTTGTTCTTGTTATTTGAATCTTATTTTTTTCTATCTTTTTGTATGCAAGCAATGATTTTTATTGATTCTCATATCGTTATTGCTATGCTTGAGTAGATTTGTTGTTCTAGGGCATGGGGATGAACCCTATGGATCTAATTTCAGATTTGTGATGAATGAATTAAAATGTTGCTAGAATTTTTAAAGGGGTTAGGTTGTGATTGATTTATTACGGATAGCTAGGAATTTCCATCGATTGGGGTTTGCAAGATATTGGATTCTAATCGATGGGATGTCCTAGATATTCGATTTTGGTTTATAATCGAAATCCACTAGACTTGGTTTACAAGAGATTGGACCAAAGCTAGGATTTTTATTTTAAATATATACACATATTTGTTTGCAAGAGATTGGATGAATACGAGCTATCACAACCTAGATCGTGACTCGAGTTTGCACGAGAGTGGGCTCGAGGGGGGATTGAACGATGATGTCGATCCTAATGCTAGTGGCTTAGGCTAGGGCTTGCAAGAGATTGGGCCCTAACCTAGGTTGCTATAGACCGGCAATGGCGCGAGAGCGTGAGCTTGGTTCTATATTCAGTTACGACTAGTTCACCTCAATTCAAGTCTAGTAATATTGAGATTCACGAATTACAAGGATGAATGACGATCCGTAGCGGGAATTCCCTAGCCCTAGACACTTTTATTATATTGTATTTGAATCGATATTTGATCGACTTCTTTATCACCGACACCGACATCCACCACCATTGTCATTACATCATACCATAACCATCTGCACCAATAAAACATTCGTAGTCAAACCAACCTAGGATAGATTGGAGCCAACACAACCTCCTCGTGTTCGATACCCGCTCGCCACTTGACCGTGCGCTTGCGGTAAAACTACAATCGTTCTCCGGGTGTATATCCGGGGCCGATCAAGTTTTTGGCGCCGTTGTCGGGGAGGTGTTTCCCGTTGGGTGCCAATTTGTCACAATTAGGTTGATTAGACAACGAAAAAAAATTAATTAACAAAAAGAAATTTTCACCCCCGCCACCATTATTATCATTTCTATATTATTTTGTGCCACTGATATTTTTCTCCAGGTATTTATCTTTGTTGCTCAGGCGCTATGGATTATACTACGTGGACCACAGATTTTGATCATAGTGCTCAGATGGGAGAATAATATTTTGATCAGAGTGCTCAGATAGGAGAAAACTTTTTTGATGAGATGCATGCACACCAGATTGAAATACAAGCCAGGCTTGATAAGAGCAACCTTCAATTGGAATGGACGAAGAGGGTACTTGAAATGAATGTGCTCATGCTTAAGGTTGCAGAGATTTCCAAAGATATCAGTTCTGCTTCTTCATTTTATGGGCAAGAAGCATCACCGGTCATATTACCAGAGCCAGAATGTGCCGTCGTCGATCCCACATCCTATGATAGAGCTATTGCATATAAAGAATGGATGGACGAAGAGGCCATAGAGGAAGCAGAAATCGAGCCAGCATCACCATTCCAGAGAGATCCTACATTGATAGTTGATGAGAAGGAAAAGGAGCACACTGTCGAGCCAGAGCATGCTTTTGAGGAGGCCTTACACACAGAGCCAGAGCTTATCACAGAGGAGATCGTACATCGGGACGAGGACACAGCCATTCATGAGGATCCCGAGCACTACCCTCCTCCCTTTGAGCTTCCGCTGCCACCTCATCCTTCCATTGACGCCGAGGACTATCCTACAGAGCTTATGGCTCCCTTTCAGGGAGATCTCTTCACCCCCTCTTCTCCTACATTTGATTCCCCTCCCATGTATGATATTTTTTGTGATTCAGATTTTGACGACTCATCGTGCCTTTTGCAGGATACACATACAAATGAACAAATACAATGGGATGTATACGAGGAGGAGAGTGAGGAGTTAGCACCCATGGGCATATGAATATGATCAAGAGGTGCGCTGGGATGAGTCTGACGATGATGAGGAGCATTTTGATGAGGTCCACACCTATGATCTAGATTTGCCTGAGCAGCTGAGAGAGGACACCACAGAGACAACTATCACAGCACGTGAGGATATTGGATTATTTCCAGGAAAGTATCGTCCACCATTATTTATTCCATATATTTCTATAGACGATCCTCTTTGGGATACTTTTATTATGAGGGTGAATTTTTTGCTGCGAACTGATGCATCCTATTCTCTGCAGGGTACAGGTGGAGTCCTTGTGGGAATTTTGGAGGATGCATTGCTGGAGTTCGTTGGTGTTTGTGGACGCATGCACCTGGCGGAGCCACGGAAAGAGCAGTTGGAGCAGATGCCTGCACCGGCAACGATACTGGATTCGCCTTTTGCTATAGGTGATATCAATCCAGTAGTGTAGAAATTTTTATGCTTCAAATAAACACGAATCCTCTCGACAGCGAGAGGACCGTATAGATTTGATTGAATAAATATCACATCATATGACGGCAACAAAAATTTTTACACCCCAAACCCATTATATATATTAATTGCCCTCTTCATATTTTGATACGCCACACCCTTTTGCTCACCACCACTGAGCATTTCTTTCAAGTGAAACCTTACTTTCTTATTTGTTTGACTTGATCTCGCTTAGTGAAGCCGTGATATTTTTGATCGAGTCATTTGAGTAGGATTAATTGGTATAAGCTTGGGGGAAGGCGCTCTCATGCATCATTGTATGTGCATGTAGTTGCATTAGGATTTCATGTCATTCATTTTATCATTTTTCATTCACACCCCTATTATTATCGTTGTTCCTCATATTCTTCCACTATGATCACATTGAGGACAATGTGAAGTTTAAGCTTGGGGGAGTGCATTTCCACGCCATTTAGATGCATTAGTTGCATTTTTTACTTTATTTTAGGGTTTTTAAAATTTTTCAAAATTTTTGCATCATCTTTTTGATTTTTTCATCTTATTTTCCTTTTATGTGTATTCATGCATCATATTGTGTGCCTCTTTTTCTTTTCTTTCCTCTCTTTTATTTTATATCTTTATTTTCTTTTCCTCCTTTTGCTAGATTTGTTCTTTATGATGATATCTCTTATTGCTTTAGTAGCCCTCACGATACTTATTATTCCTTGTCATGCTATTTTGAGTATTCCATAGTCTTGCTATTCACATATGCTTGCAAATCTATTCCTTTTGATGATTCCTCTACATGAATGCATGATATTAATTGAAACTGAATGTATGGATTAGTGTTTAGTATGCTTTTGTTGAAAGTGCACCAAGATTCACGCATCAATTGTATAACAGAAGCATCTGCCTTATTGTCTTATTCGCCTTCTGTTGCATGTTTGATATGATTGTACGCTTTATCGCTTGACTTCACTGTTTATTGAAATGATTGAGAATATCCATGCTTACATATGAGTTTTAGTTGAAGTATTATT
Source organism: Scilla litardierei (assembly GCA_030789695.1). NCBI lineage: Eukaryota > Viridiplantae > Streptophyta > Magnoliopsida > Asparagales > Asparagaceae > Scilla > Scilla litardierei. The sequence continues at coordinate 41,440,081 of CM061132.1, forward strand.
TTATTGAACCGTTCGTGCATATCTTAGAGTGAACCGAGTGTTACATTATTTCTTTCTCCACATATATCTTTTTATTCTTTACATGTCACTTGAGTTCACCTCCTAAAGCTACTTATATCGCATCTATTTCCCAAAAAAATCCCCGCAAAAGAAAAAGTTAGCTCCAAAAAGTCCAAAAAGCCAAAAAGGAGCCAAAATCCAAAAATACAAATCAAATAGCTCCTACAAAATTCTAAAAAGAAAAAACGAGAAACCAAAAGTTCAAAAAGAAAAAATAAAAACATTTCTCTATCTCATTATTGGACCACAAAATGCTTGGGAAACCCTAGGCAAAAATCCATTTTTCCACTATCATATTCCTCTAGATGTGATGCCTCAAGCTAAGCTTGGGGGGGTGAATTCACTTGACCATATGAGTGAGTACGACATTAGAGCAGAGAGGTGCACGAATGGGGAAATTTGATAATGCTAAAACTTAGCAAAATACTTTAGTTATGGCAATTTCTTATGAATCGATATAAATATGTGAATGTCATGATTTATTCCATTCTCCATTGCATGTTTGGTGTGATTCTTATATGCTTCTGTTATAACTCTTGATTGAAAAGTGCATCGCCAACATTCGTATATTGGATTCTATGAAATGCGTGAAGTGGATATGAATTGATTGTATGAATTTATAAAGTCCATTTTGTTGTTCTTAAAAGCTTGCAAGTATCATGTCTAAGTAATATATGAAATCCTTATAGCATGTGATTCGTATTTTCCAAGTTATCGTGATGTGTAGCTTATGGCTTGAGATCTGATAGAATAATCTAGCGACCCCGTCCACCTCGTGTTCTTTCTTTTTCATTTCATTTTCTTTGTTTTCATCTTTCGAGTTCGTCTCTCTACTTATCTTCCTCGAGGACGAGTAAGAGGTAAGCTTGGGGGATTTTGATCACTCCGTTTACACCCTTTTTCTGCATGTTTGCATGCCACTTTGATCGCTCATATCGCGTTTTTCACTATCATTCGACAATATTGCGATGCTTTTCACGATTTCTTGGTTTTGTCGTATTTCAGGAGATATGGAGCGATTCGGAGTGATTTTGAGATCAAGAGGATTTGCACCCACTCCGGAGTGCCACCCAAGGCTCTTTTGAGGGCTATTCGGCGATGGAAGAAGAGTGGAAGAAGAAGGAACTTCGTAGGAGCGACGAGGAGGAGAAATAAAGAAGATTGGGCATCTACAGCATGTCACTCGGCCGAGTGAAGTACTCACTCAGCCGAGCAAAGAAGCTCGCTCGGCCGACCAGACCGGACACGCACAATAGAAGAATTTCAGCGTGCCCTCGGCCGAGTGACGATAGACCACTCGGCCGAGTACGGAGATCCCCTCGCCCGGGTGGCACGGGAAATCCATCCAAAAAGAGGCCGACTTACTGGAATTTTACAGTCGATCTCAGAGATCCTTTGGAGACCTACTCGGCCGAGTAGAGAAGTCCACTCAGCCGAGTGAAGCCGATGACACGAGCGCCCAGATTTTCAGACAGCCTTCTACTCTTTTGAAATCTGATATCATTCTAGAGGTCAAAGTATTTTTCTCATATTTTTTATGGATAATAAACTTTATGACGGTTCCAACGCCGCCAAGAATGTGTCAATCAGAGGTCGGATGAAATCTGAGGAATTTTTGCAAGTTGATGATGCAGTGCTGGAATTCGCATGTCAGTGTCACTCGGCCGAGTGATATTTCCACTCGGCCGAGTGAGATTCACACTCAGCCGAGTGACCAGTTTTTGCCAGTTTTTGACAGAGTGCTGTTTTCTGGAAATTCTGCAGGAATTCCCACTCGGCCGAGTGAGCTTTCCACTCAACCGAGTCGATGCCTACCCAGAACTTAACTTACACGCGGACATGATTTCGGTCGCAGGTTTCGGAGTGGTTTTAGGGGCTGTTTGCTAGGGTTTTAGGGGCTATATAAGGGGTTTGTAGCCATCATTAGAGGGAGTCCCACATGTTTTCTTAGAGGTTATTTTAGAGGTTAGGCCATGCCCTAGGCCCCCTCTTGGATCTAAAAAGCTTGTATTTGGATTGAAGATCTTCATCAACGATAAGTATTTTGTTCTTGTTATTTGAATCTTATTTTTTTCTATCTTTTTGTATGCAAGCAATGATTTTTATTGATTCTCATATCGTTATTGCTATGCTTGAGTAGATTTGTTGTTCTAGGGCATGGGGATGAACCCTATGGATCTAATTTCAGATTTGAGATGAATGAATTAAAATGTTGCTAGAATTTTTAAAGGGGTTAGGTTGTGATTGATTTATTACAGATAGCTAGGAATTTCCATCGATTGGGGTTTGCAAGATATTGGATTCTAATCGATGGGATGGCCTAGATATTCGATTTTGGTTTATAATCGAAATCCACTAGACTTGGTTTACAAGAGATTGGACCAAAGCTAGGATTTTTATTTTAAATCTATACACATATTTGTTTACAAGAGATTGGATGAATACGAGCTATCACAACCTAGATCGTGACTCGAGTTTGCACGAGAGTGGGCTCGAGGGGCGATTGAACGATGATGTCGATCCTAATGCTAGTGGCTTAGGCTAGGGCTTGCAAGAGATTGGGCCCTAACCTAGGTTGCTATAGACCGACAATAGCGCGAGAGCGTGAGCTTGGTTCTATATTCAGTTACGACTAGTTCACCTCAATTCAAGTCTAGTAATATTGAGATTCACGATTTACAAGGATGAATGAAGATCCGTAGCAGGAATTCCCTAGCCCTAGACACTTTTATTATATTGTATTTGAATCGATATTTGACCGACTTCTTTATCACCGACACCGACATCCACCACCATTGTCATTACATCATACCATAACCATCTCCACCAATAAAACATTCGTAGTCAAACCAACCTAGGATAGATTGGAGCCAACACAACCTCCTCGTGTTCGATACCCGCTCGCCACTTGACCGTGTGCTTGCAGTAAAACTACAATCGTTCTCCGGGTGTATATCCGAGGCCGATCAAGTTTTTGGCGCCGTTGTCGGGGAGGTGTTTCCCGTTGGGTGCCAATTTATCACAATTAGGTTGATTAGACTACGAAAAAAATTAATTAACAAAAAGAAATTTTCACCCCCGCCACCATTATTATCATTTCTATATTCTTTTGTGCCACTGATATTTTTCTCCAGGTATTTATCTTTGTTGCTCAGGTGCTATGGATTATACTACGTGGACCACAGATTTTGATCATAGTGCTCAGATGGGAGAATAATATTTTGATCAGAGTGCTCAGACAGGAGAAAACTTTTTTGATGAGATGCATGCACACCAGATTGAAATACAAGCCAGGCTTGATAAGAGCAACCTTCAATTGGAATGGACGAAGAGGGTACTTGAAATGAATGTGCTCATGCTTAAGGTTGCAGAGATTTCCAAAGATATCAGTTTTGCTTCTTCATTTTATGGGCAAGAAGCATCACCGGTCATATTACCAGAGCCAGAATGTGCCGTCGTCGATCCCACATCCTATGATAGAGCTATTGCATATAAAGAATGGATGGACGAAGAGGCCATAGAGGAAGCAGAAATCGAGCCAGCATCACCATTCCAGAGAGAGCCTACATTGATAGTTGATGAGAAGGCAAAGGAGCACACTGTCGAGCCAGAGCATGCTTTTGAGGAGGCCTTACACACAGAGCCAGAGCTTATCACAGAGGAGATCGTACATCGGGACGAGGACACAGCCATTCATGAGGATCCCGAGCACTACCCTCCTCCCTTTGAGCTTCCGCTGCCACCTCATCCTTCCATTGACGCCGAGGACTATCCCACAGAGCTTATGGCTCCCTTTCAGGGATATCTCTTCACCCCCTCATCTCCTACATTTGATTCCCCTCCCGTGTATGATGTTTTTTGTGATTCAGATTTTGACGACTCATCGTGCCTTTTGCTGGATACACATACATATGAACAAATACAATGGGATGTATACGAGGAGGAGAGCGAGGAGTTAGCACCCATGGACGCATATGAATATGATCAAGAGGTGCACTGGGATGAGTCTGACGATGATGAGGAGCATTTTGATGAGGTCCACACCTATGATCTAGATTTGCCTGAGCAGCTGAGAGAGGACACCACAGAGACAACTATCACAGCATGTGAGGATATTGGATTATTTCCAGGGAAGTATCGTCCACCATTATTTATTCCATATATTTCTATAGACGATCCTCTTTGGGATACTTTTATTATGAGGGTGAATTTTTTGCTGCGAACTGATGCATCCTATTCTCTGCAGGGTACCGGTGAGTCCTTGTGGGAATTTTGGAGGATGCATTGCTGGAGTTCGTTGGTGTTCGTGGACGCATGCACCTGGCGGAGCCACGGAAAGAGCAGTTGGAGCAGATGCCTGCACCGGCAACGATACTGGATCCGCCTTTTTCTATAGGTGATATCAATCCAGTAGTGTAGAAATTTTTATGCTTCAAATAAACACGAATCCTCTCGACAGCGAGAGGACCGTATAGATTTGATTGAATAAATATCACATCATATGACGGCAACAAAAATTTTTACACCCCAACCCCATTATATATATTAATTGCCCTCTTCATATTTTGATACGCCACACCCTTTTGCTCACCACCACTGAGCATTTCTTTCAAGTGAAACCTTACTTTCTTATTTGTTTGACTTGATCTCGCTTAGTGAAGCCGTGATATTTTTGATCGAGTCATTTGAATAGGATTAATTGGTATAAGCTTGGGGGAAGGCGCTCTCATGCATCATTGTATGTGCATGTAGTTGCATTAGGCTTTCATGTCATTCATTTCATCATTTTTCATTCACTCCCCTATTATTATCAAAAAATATTCTTCCACTATGATCACATTGAGGACAATGTGAAGTTTAAGCTTAGGGGAGTGCATTTCCACGCCATTTAGATGCATTAGTTTCATTTTTTACTTTATTTTAGGGTTTTTAAAATTTTTCAAAATTTTTGCATCATCTTTTTGATTTTTTCATCTTATTTTCCTTTTATGTGTATTCATGCATCATATTGTGTGCCACTTTTTTCTTTTCTTTCCTCTCTTTTATTTTATATCTTTATTTTCTTTTCCTCCTTTTGCTAGATTTGTTCTTTATGATGATATCTCTTATTGCTTTAGTAGCCCTCACGATACTTATTATTCCTTATCATGCTATTTAGAGTATTCCATAGTCTTGCTATTCACATATGCTTGCAAATCTATTCCTTTTGATGATTCCTCTACATGAATGCATGATATTAATTGAAACTGAATGTATGGATTAGTGTTTAGTATGCTTTTGTTGAAAGTGCACCAAGATTCACGCATCAATTGTATAACGGAAGCAGCTGCCTTATTGTCTTATTCGACTTCTGTTGCATGTTTGATATGATTGTACGCTTTATCGCTTGACTTCACTGTTTATTGAAATGATTGAGAATATCCATGCTTACATATGAGTTTTAGTTGAAGTATTATTTTATTGAACCGTTCGTGCACATCTTAGAGTGAACCGAGTGTTACATTATTTCTTTCTCCACATATATCTTTTTATTCTCTACATGTCACTTGAGTTCACCTCCTAAAGCTACTTATATCGCATCTATTTCCCAAAAAAAATCCCCGTAAAAGAAATATTTAGCTCCAAAAAGTCCAAAAAGCCAAAAAGGAGCCAAAATCTAAAAATACAAATCAAATAGCTCATACAAAATTCCAAAAAGAAAAAACGAGAAACAAAAAGTTCAAAAAGAAAAAAGAAAAACATTTCTCTATCTAATTTTTGGAGCCACAAAATGCTTGGGAAACCCAAGGCAAAAATCCATTTTTCCACTATCATATTCCTTTAGATGTGATGCCGCAAGCTAAGCTTGGGGGGGTGAATTCACTTGACCATATGAGTGAGTACGACATTAGAGCGGAGAGGTGCACGAATGGGGAAATTTGATAATACTGAAACTTAGCAAAATACTTTAGTTATGGCAATTTCTTATGAATCGATATAAATATGTGAATGCCATGATTTATTCCATTCTCCATTGCATGTTTGGTGTGATTCTTATATGCTTCTGTTATAACTCTTTATTGAAAAGTGCATCGCCAACATTCGTATATTGGATTCTATGAAATGCGTGAAGTGGATATGAATTGATTGTATGAATTTATGGAGTCCATTTTGTTGTTCTTAAAAGCTTGCAAGTATCATGTCTAAGTAAGATATGAAATCCTTATAGCATGTGATTCATATTTTCCAAGTTATCGTGATGTGTAGCTTATGGCTTGAGATCTGATAGAATAATCTAGCGACCACGTCCACCTCGTGCTCTTTCTTTTTCATTTCATTTTCTTTGTTTTCATCTTTCAAGTTCGTCTCTCAACTTATCTTCCTCAAGGACGAGTAAGAGGTAAGCTTGGGGGATTTTGATCACTCCGTATTTTACACCCTTTTTCTGCATGTTTGCATGCCACTTTGATCACTCATATCGCGTTTTTCACGATCATTCGACAATATTGCGATGCTTTTCACGATTTCTTGGTTTTGTCGTATTTCAGGAGATATGGAGCGATTCGGAGTGATTTTGAGATCAAGAGGATTTGCACCCACTCCGGAGTGCCACCCAAGGCTCTTTTGAGGGCTATTCAGCGATGAAAGAAGAGTGGAAGAAGAAGGAACTTCATAGGAGCGACGAGGAGGAGAAACGAAGAAGATTGGGCATCTACAGTATGTCACTTGGCCGAGTGAAGTACTCACTCAGCCGAGCAAAGAAGCTCCCTCGGCCGACCAGACTGGACATGCACAATAGAAGAATTTCAGCGTGCCCTCGGCCGAGTTACGATAGACCACTCGGCCGAATACGGAGATCCCCTCGCCCGAGTGGCACGGGAAATCCATCCAAAAAGAGGCCGACTTACTGGAATTTTACAGTCGATCTCAGAGATCCTTTGGAGACCTACTCGGCCGAGTAGAGAAGTCCACTCGGCCGAGTGAAGCCGATGACACGAGCGCCCAGATTTTCAGACAGCCTTCTACTCTTTTGAAATCTGATATCATTCCAGAGGTCAAAGTATTTTTCTCATATTTTTTATGGATAATAAACTTTATGACGGTTCCAACGCCGCCAAGAATTTGTCAATCAGAGGTCGGATGAAATCTGGGGAATTTCTGCAAGTTGATGCTGCAGTGCTGGAATTCGCATGTCAGTGTCACTCGGCCGAGTGATATTTCCACTCGACCGAGTGAGATTCACACTCGGCCGAGTGACCAGTTTTTGCCAGTTGTTGACGGAGTGCTGTTTTCTGGAAATTCTGCAGGAATTCCCACTCGGCCGAGTGAGCTTTCCACTCAACCGAGTCGCTGCCTGCCCAGAACTTAACTTACACGCGGACATGATTTCGGGCGTGGGTTTCGGAGGGGGTTTAAGGGCTGTTTGCTAGTTTTTTTTGGGAGCTATATAAGGTGTTTGTAGCCATCATTAGAGGGAGTTCCATGATGTTTTCTTAGAGGTTATTTTAGAAGTTAGGCCAGGCCCTAGGCCCCCTCTTGGATCTAAAATCTTGTATTTGGATTGAAGATCTTCATCAAATCTAAGTATTTTGTTCTTGTTATTTGAATCTTTGTTTTTCTATCTTTTTGTATGCAAGCAATGATTTTTATTGATTCTCATATCGTTATTGCTATGCTTGAGTAGATTTGTTGTTCTAGCGCATGGGGATGAACCATATGGATCTAATTTCAGATTTGTGATGAATGAATTAAAATGTTGCTAGAATTTTTAAAGGGGTTAGGTTATGATTGATTTATTACGGATAGCTAGGAATTTCCATCGATTGGAGTTTGCAAGATATTGGATTCTAATCGATGCGATGGCCTAGATATTCGATTTTGGTTTATAATCGAAATCCACTAGACTTGGTTTACAAGAGATTGGACCAAAGCTAGGATTTTTATTATAAATCTATACACATATTTGTTTGCAAGAGATTGGATGAATACGAGCTATCACAACCTAGATCGTGACTCGAGTTTGCACGAGAGTGGGCTCGAGGGGCGATTGAACGATGATGTCGATCCTAATGCTAGTGGCTTAGGCTAGGGCTTGCAAGAGATTGGGCCCTAACCTAGGTTGTTATAGACCGGCAATAGCGCGAGAGCGTGAGCTTGGTTCTATATTCAGTTACGACTAGTTGACCTCAATTCAAGTCTAATAATATTGAGATTCACGATTTACAAGGATGAATGACGATCCATAGCGGGAATTCCCAAGCCCTAGACACTTTTATTATATTGTATTTGAATCGATATTTGACCGACTTCTTTCTCACCGACACCGACATCCACCACCATTGTCATTACATCATACCATAACCATTCCCACCAATAAAACATTCGTAGTCAAACCAACCTATGATAGATTGGAGCCAACACAACCTCCTCGTGTTCGATACCCGCTCGCCACTTGACTGTGCGCTTGCGATAAAACTACAATCGTTCTCCGGGTGTATATCCGGGGCCGATCAAGTTTTTGGCGCCGTTGTCGCGGAGGTGTTTCCCGTTGGGTGCCAATTTATCACAATTAGGTTGATTAGACTACGAAAAAAATTAATTAACAAAAAGAAATTTTCACCCCCGCCACCATTATTATCATTTCTATATTCTTTTGTGCCACTGATATTTTTCTCCAGGTATTTATCTTTGTTGATCAGGTGCTATGGATTATACTACGTGGACCACAGATTTTGATCATAGTGCTCAGATGGGAGAATAATATTTTGATCAGAGTGCTCGGACAGGAGAAAACTTTTTTGATAAGATGCATGCACACCAGATTGAAATACAAGCCAGGCTTGATAAGAGCAACCTTCAATTGGAATGGACGAAGAGGGTACTTGAAATGAATGTGCTCATGCTTAAGGTTGCAGAGATTTCCAAAGATATCAGTTCTGCTTCTTCATTTTATGGGCAAGAAGCATCACCGGTCATATTACCAGAGCCAGAATGTGCCGTCGTCGATCACACATCCTATGATAGAGCTATTGCATATAAAGAATGGATGGACGAAGAGGCCATAGAGGAAGCAAAAATAAAGCCAGCTTCACCATTCCAGACAGAGCCTACATTGATAGTTGATGAAAAGGCAAAGGACCACACTATCGAGCCAGAGCATGCTTTTGAGGAGGCCTTACACACAGAGCCAGAGCTTATCACAGAGGAGATCGTACATCGGGACGAGAACACAGCCATTCATGAGGATCCCGAGCACTACCCTCCTCCCTTTGAGCTTCCGCTGCCACCTCATCCTTCCATTGACGCCGAGGACTATCCCACAGAGCTTATGGCTCCCTTTCAGGGATATCTCTTCACCCCCTCATCTCCTACATTTGATTCCCCTCCCGTGTATGATGTTTTTTGTGATTCAGATTTTGACAACTCATCGTGCCTTTTGCTGGATACACATACATATGAACAAATACAATGGGATGTATACGAGGAGGAGAGCGAGGAGTTAGCACCCATGGACGCATATGAATATGATCAAGAGGTGCACTGGGATGTGTCTGACGATGATGAGGAGCATTTTGATGAGGTCCACACCTATGATCTAGATTTGCCTGAGCAGCTGAGAGAGGACACCACAGAGACAACTATCACAGCATGTGAGGATATTGGATTATTTCCAGGGAAGAATGGTCCACCATTATTTATTCCATATATTTCTATAGACGATCCTCTTTGGGATACTTTTATTATGAGGGTGAATTTTTTGCTACGAACTGATGCATCTTATTCTCTGCAGGGTACAGGTGGAGTCCTTGTGGGAATGTTGGAGGATGCATTGCTGGAGTTCGTTGGTGTTCGTGGACGCATGCACCTGGCGGAGCCACGGAAAGAGCAGTTGGAGCAGATGCCTGCACCGGCAATGATACTGGATCCGTCTTTTGTTATAGGTGATATCAATCCAGTAGTGTAGAAATTTTTATGCTTCAAATAAACACGAATCCTCTCGACAGCGAGAGGACCGTATAGATTTGATTGAATAAATATCACATCATATGACGGCAACAAAAATTTTTTCCTTTATTTTAGGGTTTTTAAAATTTTTCAAAATTTTTGCATCATCTTTTTGATTTTTTCATCTTATTTCCTTTTATGTGTATTCATGCATCATATTGTGTGCCTCTTTTTTCTTTTCTTTCCTCTCTTTTATTTTATATCTTTATTTTCTTTTCCTCCTTTTGCTAGATTTGTTCTTTATGATGATATCTCTTATTGCTTTAGTAGCCCTCACGATACTTATTATTCCTTGTCATGCTATTTAGAGTATTCCATAGTCTTGCTATTCACATATGCTTGCAAATCTATTCTTTTTGATGATTCCTCTACATGAATGCATGATATTAATTGAAACTGAATGTATGGATTAGTGTTTAGTATGCTTTTGTTGAAAGTGCACCAAGATTCACGCATCAATTGTATAACGGAAGCATCTGCCTTATTGTCTTATTCGCCTTTTGTTGCATGTTTGATATGATTGTACGCTTTATCGCTTGACTTCACTGTTTATTGAAATGATTGAGAATATCCATGCTTACATATGAGTTTTAGTTGAAGTATTATTTTATTGAACCGTTCGTGCACATCTTAGAGTGAACCGAGTGTTACATTATTTCTTTCTCCACATATATATTTTTATTCTCTACATGTCACTTGAGTTCACCTCCTAAAGCTACTTATATCGCATCTATTTCCCAAAAAAATCCCCGCAAAAGAAAAAGTTAGCTCCAAAAAGTCCAAAAAGCCAAAAAGGAGCCAAAATCCAAAAATACAAATCAAATAGCTCCTACAAAATTCCAAAAAGAAAAAACGAGAAACAAAAAGTTCAAAAAGAAAAAAGAAAAACATTTCTCTATCTCATTATTGGAGCCACAAAATGCTTGGGAAACCCAAGGCAAAAATCCATTTTTCCACTATCATATTCCTTTAGATGTGATGCCTCAAGCTAAGCTTGGGGGGTGAATTCACTTGACCATATGAGTGAGTACGACATTAGAGCAGAGAGGTGCACGAATGGGGAAATTTGATAATGCTGAAACTTAGCAAAATACTTTAGTTATGGCAATTTCTTATGAATCGATATAAATATGTGAATGCCATGATTTATTCCATTCTCCATTGCATGTTTGGTGTGATTCTTATATGCTTCTGTTATAACTCTTTATTGAAAAGTGCATCGCCAACATTCGTATATTGGATTCTATGAAATGCGTGAATTGGATATGAATTGATTGTATGAATTTAGAGAGTCCATTTTGTTGTTCTTAAAAGCTTGCAAGGATCATGTCTAAGTAAGATATGAAATCCTTATAGCATGTGATTCGTATTTTCCAAGTTATCGTGATGTGTAGCTTATGGCTTGAGATCTGATAGAATAATCTAGCGACCCCGTCCACCTCGTGTTCTTTATTTTTCATTTCATTTTCTTTGTTTTCATCTTTCGAGTTCGTCTCTCTACTTATCTTCCTCAAGGACGAGTAAGAGGTAAGCTTGGGGGATTTTGATCACTCCGTATTTTACACCCTTTTTCTGCATGTTTGCATGCCACTTTGATCGCTCATATCGCGTTTTTCACGATCATTCGACAATATTGCGATGCTTTTCACGATTTCTTGGTTTTGTCATATTTCAGGAGATATGGAGCGATTCGGAGTGATTTTGAGATCAAGAGGATTTGCACCCACTCCGGAGCGCCACCCAAGGCTCTTTTGAGGGCTATTCGGCGATGAAAGAAGAGTGGAAGAAGAAGGAACTTCGTAGGAGCGACGAGAAGGAGAAACGAAGAGGATTGGGCATCTACAGCATGTCACTTGGCCGAGTGAAGTACTCACTCGACCGAGCAAAGAAGCTCGCTCGGCTGATCAGACCGGACACGCACAATAGAAGAATTTCTGCGTGCCCTCGGCCGAGTGACGATAGACCACTCGGCCTAGTACGGAGATCCCCTCGCCCGAGTGGCACGGGAAATCCATCCAAAAAGAGGACGACTTACTGGAATTTTACAGTCGATCTCAAAGATCCTTTGGAGACCTACTCGGCCGAGTAGAGAAGTCCACTCGGCCGAGTGAAGCCGATGACAGGAGCGTCCAGATTTTCAGACATCCTTCTAATCTTTTGAAATATGATATAATTCCAGAGGTCAAAGTAGTTTTCTCATATTTTTTATGGATAATAGACTTCATAACAGTTCCAACGCCGCCAAGAACGCATCAATCGGAGGTAGGATGAAATCTGTGGAATTTCTGCAAGTTGATGCTGCAGTGCTGGAATTCGCATGTCAGTGTCACTCGGCCGAGTGATATTTCCACTCGGCCGAGTGAGATTCCCACTCGGCCGAGTGACCAGTTTTTGCCAGTTTTTGACAGAGTGCTATTTTCTGGAAATTCTGCAGGAATTCCCACTCGGCCGAGTGTGCTTTCCACTCGGCCGAGTCGCTGCCTGCCCAGAACTTAACTTACACGCGGACATGATTTCGGGCGCTGGTTTCGGAGGGGTTTTAAGGGCTGCTTGCTTGGTTTTTTTGGGAGCTATATAAGGGGTTTGTAGCCATCATTAGAGGGAGTTCCATGATGTTTTCTTAGAGGTTATTTTAGAAGTTAGGCCATGCCCTAGGCCCCCTCTTGGATCTAAAATCTTGTATTTGGATTGAAGATCTTCATCAAATCTAAGTATTTTGTTCTTGTTATTTGAATCTTTGTTTTTCTATCTTTTTGTATGCAAGCAATGATTTTTATTGATTCTCATATCGTTATTGCTATGCTTGAGTAAATTTGTTGTTCTAGGGCATGGGGATGAACCCTATTGATCTAATTTCAGATTTGTGATGAATGAATTTCTAAATTGCTGGAATTGATGGGAGGTTAGGTTGTGATCGATTTATTACGGATAGCTAGGGATTTCTATCGATTGGGGTTTGCAAGAGATTGGATTCTAATCAAAGGGAAGGCCTAGATATTCGATTTAGGTTTATAATCGAGATTTTCTAGACTTGGTTTGCAAGAGATTGGACCAAAGCTAGGATTTTTATTATAAATCTATACCCATATTCGTTTGTAAGAGATTGGACAAATACGAACTATCACAACCTAGATCGTGACTCGAGTTTGCACGAGAGTGGGCTCGAGGGGCGATTGAACGATGATGTCGATCCTAATGCTAGTGGCTTAGGCTAGGGCTTGCAAGAGATTAGGCCCTAATCTAGGTTGCTATAGACCGGCAATAGCGCGAGAGCGTGAGCCTGGTTCTATATTCAGTTACGACTAGTTCACCTCAATTCAAGTCTAGTAATATTGAGATTCACGATTTACAAGGATGAATGACGATCCGTAGCGGGAATTTCCTAGCCCTGGACACTTTTATTATATTGTATTTGAATGGATATTTGACCGACTTCTTTATCACCGACACCGACATCCACCACCATTGTCATTACATCATACCATAACCATCTCCACCAATAAAACATTCGTAGTCAAACCAACCTAGGATAGATTGGAGCCAACACAACCTCCTCGTGTTCGATACCCACTCGCCACTTGACCATGCGCTTGCGGTAAAACTACAATCGTTCTCCGGGTGTATATCCGGGGCCGATCAAGTTTTTGGCGCCGTTGTCGGGGAGGTGTTTCCCGTTGGGTGCCAATTTGTCACAATTAGGTTGATTAGACTACGAAAAAAAATTAATTAACAAAAAGAAATTTTCACCCCTGCCACCATTATTATCATTTCTATATTCTTTTGTGCCACTGATATTTTTCTCCAGGTATTTATCTTTGTTGATCAGGTGCTATGGATTATACTACGTGGACCACAGATTTTGATCATAGTGCTCAGATGGGAGAATAATATTTTGATCAGAGTGCTCAGACAGGAGAAAAATTTTTTGATGAGATGCATGCACACCAGATTGAAATACAAGCCAGGCTTGATAAGAGCAACCTTCAATTGGAATGGACGAAGAGGGTACTTGAAATGAATGTGCTCATGCTTAAGGTTGCAAAGATTTCCAAAGATATCAGTTTTGCTTCTTCATTTTATGGGCAAGAAGCATCACCGTCGTATTACCAGAGCCAGAATGTGCCGTCATCGATCCCACATCCTATGATAGAGATATTGCATATAAAGAATGGATGGACGAAGAGGCCATAGAGGAAGCAGAAATCGAGCCAGCATCACCATTCCAGAGAGAGCCTACATTGATAGTTGATGAGAAGGCAAAGGAGCACACTGTCGAGCCAGAGCATGCTTTTGAGGAGGCCTTACACACAGAGCCAGAGCTTATCACAGAGGAGATCGTACATCGGGACGAGGACACAGCCATTCATGAGGATCCCGAGCACTACCCTCCTCCCTTTGAGCTTCTGCTGCCACCTCATCCTTCCATTGACACCGAGGACTATCCCACAGAGCTTATGTCTCCCTTTCAGGGAGATCTCTTCACCCCCTCATCTCCTACATTTGATTCCCCTCCCTTGTATGATGTTTTTTGTGATTCAGATTTTGACGACTCATCGTGCCTTTTGCAGGATACACATACATATGAACAAATACAATAGGATGTATATGAGGAGGAGAGCGAGGAGTTAGCACCCATGGACGCATATAAATATGATCAAGAGGTGCGCTGGGATGAGTCTGACGATGATAAGGAGCATTTTGATGAGGTCCACACCTATGATCTAGATTTGCCTGAGCAGCTGAGAGAGGACACCACAGAGACAACTATCACAGCACGTGAGGATATTGGATTATTTCCAGGGAAGTATCGTCCACCATTATTTATTCCATATATTTCTATAGACGATCCTCTTTGGGATACTTTTATTATGAGGGTGAATTTTTTGCTGCGAACTGATGCATCCTATTCTCTGCAGGGTACAGGTGGAGTCCTTGTGGGAATGTTGGAGGATGCATTGCTGATGTTCGTTGGTGTTTGTCGACGCATGCACCTGGCGGAGCCACGGAAAGAGCAGTTGGAGCAGATGCCTGCACCAGCAACGATACTAGATCCGCCTTTTGCTATATGTGATATCAATCCAGTAGTGTAGAAATTTTTATGCTTCAAATAAATACGAATCCTCTCGACAGAGAAGGACCGTATAGATTTGATTGAATAAATATCAGATCATATGACGGCAACAAAAATTTTTACACCCCAAACCCATTATATATATTAATTGCCCTCTTCATATTTTGATACGCCACACCCTTTTGCTCACCACCAATGAGCATTTCTTTCAAGTGAAACCTTACTTTCTTATTTGTTTGACTTGATCTCGCTTAGTGAAGCCGTGATATTTTTGATCGAGTCATTTGAATAGGATTAATTGGTATAAGCTTGGGGGAAGGCGCTCTCATGCATCATTGTATGTGCATGTAGTTGCATTAGGATTTCATGTCATTCATTTCATCATTTTTCATTCACTCCCCTATTATTATCGTTGTTCCTCATATTCTTCCACTATGATCACATTGAGGACAATGTGAAGTTTAAGCTTGGGGGAGTGCATTTCCATGCCATTTAGATGCATTAGTTGCATTTTTTACTTTATTTTAGGGTTTTTAAAATTTTTCAAAATTTTTGCATCATCTTTTTGATTTTTTCATCTTATTTTCCTTTTATGTGTGTTCATGCATCATATTGTGTGCCTCTTTTTTCTTTTCTTTCCTCTCTTTTATTTTATATCTTTATTTTCTTTTCCTCCTTTTGCTAGATTTGTTCTTTATGATGATATCTCTTATTGCTTTAGTAGCCCTCACGATACTTATTATTCCTTGTCATGCTATTTAGAGTATTCCATAGTCTTGCTATTCACATATGCTTGCAAATCTATTCCTTTTGATGATTCCTCTACATGAATGCATGATATTAATTGAAACTGAATGTATGGATTAGTGTTTAGTATGCTTTTGTTGAAAGTGTACCAAGATTCACGCATCAATTGTATAACGGAAGCATCTGCCTTATTGTCTTATTCGCCTTCTGTTGCATGTTTGATATGATTGTACGCTTTATCGCTTGACTCCACTGTTTATTGAAATAATTGAGAATATCCATGCTTACATATGAGTTTTAGTTGAAGTATTATTTTATTGAACCGTTCATGCACATCTTAGAGTGAACCGAGTGTTACATTATTTCTTTCTCCACATATATCTTTTTATTCTCTACATGTCACTTGAGTTCACCTCCTAAAGCTACTTATATCGCATCTATTTCCCAAAAAAATCCCCGCAAAAGAAAAAGTTAGCTCCAAAAAGTCCAAAAAGCCAAAAAGGAGCCAAAATCCAAAAATACAAATCAAATATCTCCTACAAAATTCCAAAAAGAAAAAACGAGAAACAAAAAGTTCAAAAAGAAAAAAGAAAAACATTTCTCTATCTCATTATTGGAGCCACATAATGCTTGTGAAACCCAAGGCAAAAATCCATTTGTCCACTATCATATTCCTTTAGATGTGATGCCTCAAGCTAAGCTTGGGGGGGTGAATTCACTTGACCATATGAGTGAGTACGCCATTAGAGCGGAGAGGTGCACGAATGGGGAAATTTGATAATGCTGAAACTTAGCAAAATACTTTAGTTATGGCAATTTCTTATGAATCGATATAAATATGTGAATGCCATGATTTATTCCATTCTCCATTGCATGTTTGGTTTGATTATTATATGCTTCTGTTATAACTCTTGATTGAAAAGTGCATCGCCAACATTCGTATATTGGATTCTATGAAATGCATGAAGTGGATATGAATTGATTGTATGAATTTAGAGAGTCCCTTTTGTTGTTCTTAAAAGCTTGCGAGTATCATGTCTAAGTAAGATATGAAATCCTTATAGCATGTGATTCGTATTTTCCAAGTTATCGTGATGTGTAGCTTATGGCTTGAGATCTGATAGAATAATCTAGCGACCCCCGTCCACCTCGTGTTCTTTCTTTTTCATTTCATTTTCTTTGTTTTCATCTTTCGAGTTCGTCTCTCTACTTATCTTCCTCGAGGACGAGTAAGAGGTAAGCTTGGGGGATTTTGATCACTCCGTATTTTACACCCTTTTTCTGCATGTTTGCATGCCACTTTGATCGCTCATATCGCGTTTTTCACTATCATTCGACAATATTGCGATGCTTTTCACGATTTCTTGGTTTTGTCATATTTCAGGAATTCGCATGTCAGTGTCACTCGGCCGAGTGATATTTCCACTCGGCCGAGTGAGATTCCCACTCGGCTGAGTGACCAGTTTTTGCCAGTTTTTGACAGAGTGTTGTTTTCTGGAAATTCTGCAGGAATTCCCACTCGGCCGAGTGAGCTTTCCACTCGGCCGAGTCGCTGCCTGCCCAGAACTTAGCTTACACGCGGACATGATTTCGGGCGCGGGTTTCGGAGGGGTTTTAGGGGCTGTTTGCTAGAGTTTTTTGGGGGCTATATAAGGGATTTGTAGCCATCATTAGAGGGAGTTCCATGATGTTTTCTTAGAGGTTATTTTAGAAGTTAGGCCATGCCCTAGGCCCCCTCTTGGATCTAAAAGCTTGTATTTGGATTGAAGATCTTCATCAAATCTAAGTATTTTGTTCTTGTTATTTGAATCTTTGTTTTTCTATCTTTTTTTATGCAAGCAATGATTTTTATTGATTCTCATATCGTTATTGCTATGCTTGAGTAGATTTGTTGTTCTAGGGCATGGGGATGAACCCTATGGATCTAATTTCAGATTTGTGATGAATGAATTTCTAAATTGCTGGAATTGCTGGGAGGTTAGGTTGTGATCGATTTATTACGGATAGCTAGGGATTTCCATCGATTGGGGTTTGCAAGAGATTGGATTCTAATCAAAGGGAAGGCCTAGATATTCGATTTAGGTTTATAATCGAGATTTTCTAGACTTGGTTTGCAAGAGGTTAGACCAAAGCTAGGATTTTTATTATAAATCTATACCCATATTCGTTTGCAAGAGATTGGATGAATACGAACTATCACAACCTAGATCGTAACTCGAGTTTGCACGAGAGTGGGCTCGAGGGGCGATTGAACGATGAAGTCGATCCTAATGCTAGTGGCTTAGGCTAGGGCTTGCAAGGGATTGGGCCCTAATCTAGGTTGCTATAGACCGACAATAGCGCGAGAGCGTGAGCTTGGTTCTATATTCAGTTACGACTAGTTCACCCTAACACAAGTCTAGTAATATTGAGATTCCCGATTTACAAGGATGAATGACGATCCGTAGTGGGGATTCCCTAGCCCTAGACACTTTTATTATATTGTATTTGAATCGATATTTGACCGACTTCTTTATCACCGACACCGACATCCACCACCATTGTCATTACACCATACCATAACCATCTCCACCAATAAAACATTCGTAGTCAAACCAACCTAGGATAGATTGGAGCCAACACCACCTCCTTGTGTTTGATACCCGCTCGCCACTTGACCGTGCGCTTACGGTAAAACTACAATCATTCTCTGGGTATATATCCGGGGTCGATCAAGCGTCGCAAGAGACTTCTTGACGGCAGTCACGTTCAGGGGAGGACCCAAAGGATGCTGATCATCGGAAGGGAGAGGGACGCTGAAGTGACGAAAAACAAGAGTCAATAGGCATGGATATGGAATGTGGGCTGACTTGGTGGATTTCCTTATGCACTCAAAGGAATTCATCTTGTCAAGAATGATCCGGGCCCAATTGATCTCGCTCCCCATGAAAAGAGCGTAGATAAGCTTGAGAAATGGCTGGGATGACAAGCTAGAGGAGCCGTACTTCGAAAGGAGGCACGACTTCAGAATAAGATTCAAGACCCAAGCATTCGGCTTAAACGATTTTGAGGGGACGCCAATCATGGCGGGAGGGATGACATAGAACATCTCGGCAAGCATGGTCTGGTCAAGATCGTGGATATCATCCACGGAGATATCAGCAGGTAGCAGGCCAGAGGATGAGACACCGATCAACTGCCATAAGATCTCTGTCGTGAGGACAATAGGTTTCCCCAAGATAGTGGTCTCAATGCAGTGGGTGTCGTCATACTCACCACGTACTCGATTGGCATAGAATAATTTGACGAGTCGTGGGTACAGGTGAGGGTTCGCCTTGGGGTCATGGCGAAGATAATCTAAAAGGCTGCTATATGAGAGAAGATCGGCGAGATGTGGAAAATCTGAGAACGGAATGAAGTGCTCCAAAATCAATGGACAGTGATCAATACGGTTGTAAGCCGCGAGACACAACGGGTCATCGCGATACAACGAGATATCGACACCACCCAAAGGCATGGTAGCCTTCCCCTTAGACGGACGAGAGCTAGATCGAGGAGGAGGAGTAGGAGCCCTAGCGGTAGGCTCAGACTCAGGAATATACTCTTCGTCGGAGTCAAAAGCGGGAGGAGAGGGTGCATGAAATGAGCTAGGCTTGGGTTGTGAAGATCGGGCTCTAGGCTTAGCAGTTGACGTCCTCTTCTTCTTAAGAGGAGGCGAAGAGGAGGATGGACGAGTCGATTTGGCGCGGCGTTTGGGTTGAGGGGGGTCGGTAGGAGGAGACTCGACGATCATGGGAGACGGACTAGAGGGACGGATAGGTAGACGTGTCTTTGCCATGATCGAGACGAGACCGCACACAATTGAACGCACGAGATCAAACGAGAGATCGAGCGATGAAAACCTAGGTCGAAACCCTAAGTAGAACGAAATCGAAGTAGAAGTGAACCCTAAAAACAGAGAGAAGAGAGGATTTATACCCTATGAGGAGGGAGATGTGATCGGCAAGGGTCGGAGATGGCCGGAAATGGCGACACACGACGGTCGGAGACGGTGGAGGAAGAGAGGAGTCGAAGGATTAGGGCAGAGGAGAGAGTTACGCACCGATAATGTAACGGTTGCTTTCCGATCGTACCTTCTTCGTGCACGTGCTGTTGACCGTGCACGTATTTGTTTTAGACTTTGTTTGTTTTTGAACACTATGGTGTGATATGTCGTTGTGATCGTCTCTGAGATCTGAGAGTATTAAATTGTTGCACTAACTTGGAACGACATTTCTCGGGTCGTTCTCCCACGATTTGATCCTATTTGAAGAGACGTCACTATTTTCACTTTTGACGTGAGACGTTTCTATTTTTAGTTTCGTCCCTCAACGTCGAAATTGAGATTCGTCTTCGTAGTTTTCTTTCTTTCGTCGTCCCGATCACCCCAATATTTATTTCAAAATTTTTGGATTTCATTTGACCTATTTTACATTTTTGGCCAAGCTTAAAATATTTTTAAATATTAAGTTTTAAAGTATTTTCAACCCAATATAATTTCTACTATATTACAACTCTTCAAATTGCTTTTGGACCCATTTCCCAGCCTTGGCCGCACCCCTATAGCTTGAGAGAGTGTGTGGGTGAAGTTTTGGGTTTAAAATGGGTTAAGAATCAATTTTAATTCAAATTAAACCCTAGACTTGGTCTAACCCATCTACACTATATATAGGAGGCTTAGGATACCCATTTCCCTCAAGCAATCAACCCTAGCCGTCACAAAAACCCCCCAAACTTTCGCATTGCACTTGTGACGTTCGTCGCAGCCGCACCCCCGCACCGACCGACGAATTCCCTTGATTTCCCTCGGTCTGACCGAGGCCCCGCCCCGCACCGCCGCTCTGCTCTGCACCAAGCGCCCGCTGCATCATTGCAACGCCCACGCCCCGCTACGACCGAGAGCATCTCTCGGTCTGACCGAGAGATTTCCCCGCACCGCCGCTTCGCCCGCACGTTGCAACTGCAAGTTGCAACCCCGCTACGACCGAACGCCCCTCTCGGTCTGACCGAGGCCCACACCCGCATCGCACCGCTCCCCCGCTCCATTGCAACCCGCCCCGCTGTAACTGTCACGTCCCGCTTCCCATTGTACTTGGGAGCGAGGACGCAACGAAGGTCCGCATGTGCTTAAAACAAGAAGGAGGTACCTTTTTTCTACCCTCCTTGGTTTAAACACATTACGCGTCTGTGATAACACTTGCATGTTCTTGCATGCAGCTCAAACAACACAGATAATTAATTTATTACAATCTCAAGTCTCAAAAGATTTACAACAATGAAAGAAGTAAAAGCGGAAGGAGGGTCTAAAGCCCATACAACTATTGAAAGAGACAACAATTACAAAAAGATGATGCGAAGACACAAAGCTTCTCAGCGACGGAACATAACGGCAAGGTACTCCTGGTCAACCTGCTCAGTCTCTAAGCAACTCCTCAGCAAACATGTCTAATACCTGACGTATATTTCACAAGACAAGGAAATATACGTCAGCGGTGGTCGCTCGGCAAGATTTAAAAAGGTTAAGATACTTGACCCTCGGCAAGGTTTTCAAAAACGATTTCATGGCAATATGATTCACAGCATTAGAATTTACAATAATTAAAGCATGGCAAGTGTGTGTAATAAACATGGCAAGTGTGTGTGCGTACAGCAATAAGCATGGTAAGTGTGTACGTATAGCAATAGCATGGCAGGCGTGGTGTATACATCAAATGACATGGCAAGTGTGGTGTGAACATCAGTAAACATGGCAAGGGTGTGTGTACAGCAATAAGTGAGACAAGTGTGGTGTGCACGGCAAGTGTAGTGTGTACAGCAATAAACATGAAAAGTGTAGTGTGCACAGCAATAGGCATGATATTAGTACACGAATAAGACAGGATTAACTAACAGAGCACGCAATCCTCAATAGTAACAACGGAGTAAAAGAACGCGACAATCATTCAAGTGTGCCTAGTGAAAAAGCCTAATGTCTAAGGGGGAAAAGTGACCAGCATTACACCCAAGTCAACGGGAGCTACCCGTGGCTCTCTACTCACCGACCCGGCCAAGTGTCGGTCAAGTTCACCACGAGAGTGCAATCCAGCATTCCAGCCTCTACTACATTGAACTACCCCACCCAAGTGTTCTGTTGGAACACGAGCCAGCCTAATCCATATTACAAGCAAGAGTTCGTCAACTCACATGACATCACGATTTCACTATTTCGCCTCTTGGGCGCACGAATTCACAATTACACGATTTCAAGCATTTCGTTCCGTCAATAGGTTCCTTCAATATGCATTCAATCACTAATCACTCAATCAGGAGTGTACAAGCATGATGTGCAACATGACTTAAGGTAAAACTAGCATTTCATGATTTTGCATTTAAAAGTAACGATATATAAAACAGAAAATGTACACTGGCATATCAGAGTAGCTCAGGTCAAAGCAATTAAAAGTAACGGTTTCAAGATATGTAAAAAGTGCACTTGCCTGATAAGTACAGGTGTCCAGATGGGCGTAACGAAGGGCGTGTTTTATCTGCGAGATCGGATTTCCGATATTAATCTAAAAACGTTAAACTAATTACATTATAATCTAGCATGAATAATTAGTGTTCATACTAACATGTCTATACTTACAGCCATATACCTAATGTACACTAACATTTATATAAATAAATGAACAAGCATATAGCACAGCTCTTCCTTGCAGTGGTCTATATGTAGGTTAGGGTGTACAGCAGTCAACATATCTACGGCATAAATACAGAACCATAAACATAATCCCTAAACTATTACAAACTATGCCAGGAACGAAGAAATTGATTACTTAATGTGCATCCAAAGTAGATGTGTTCCAAGATAAAAAAAATAGGTTTCCTAGCCAGAAATGAAATTTAGGTTCCGGGAGCATTAGATAGATCTATCAAATCATTGGTTCTGTCTTGAGAAAGGACATACGATAAACTAGGGTTTAAGTTAGAGAAAGGCTATCTGAGAGTCATATGCTCTTTCCGTACACTTCAGATGGGTCTGTTGACTCGCTTGTTCTCTTCTTTAGTCATTCTCAGTTTGTTTTGTTTAGTACTTCATTCATCAAGACGGCATTTTACTTCACCAATATATTGTGAAGACTGATTTCATTTTACATTACAATGTTACTCACTGGCAAAGAGCATGCATTCTTTTGACTCTAATAACATGTTAAGACATATTATAATATGATTTTGGGGCATAGTGAATTTTTACTAGTAAAGAAAGTATTGGGGCTGATAGATCTTAACCTAAAAGTTTAAGCTATAAGGTAGACTCCCAATTTCAAAATATCAGTACAAAACAGGCTGTACTATAATAATATCAATCCATGTTCATACTCATAATAATAACTAATATTATAATATAATAACTTAATAAAACTGAAGGAAGGTAATAATAATAATAAACTTAATAACGTTTACCTCTGCTAAATCCTCCCCCTTCTTCTTACTGTCTTTCTCCCCTTGCTCTCCGTTCTCCCCCTCTCTCTCAATTCTCTTCTGTTCGCTCGAAGCTGTTCGCTCGAAGAAGCGTAGGCAAGGGCGAAGGAGCGGCGGCAAATTGGAGCTTGGGGGCGGCGGATCGGAGGCAGGCGGCAGCGGTCAGATCCCACTGGGCAGCGGCGACGGTCAGATCCCACTGGGCGGCGGTGACGGTCAGATCTCTTCGGCAGTCGTTCAAGGCGGCGGCTGCGAGCTGGAGGTGAGGTGTCGACCGGGGCTGGGGATGATGTTGGCCGTCGGAGACGATGGCGGGTCGCGGGTTGAGACGCTGCGGTTTGGGGCGAACGGGTGCTTGTGAGCGGGCCTGGCGAGGGGCTGCGAGTACTGTGGGAATGCCGACGGTTGGTGTGGGCGAACTGGCGATGGGGGATCGGGGTCAGGCCCTCGGTGGTGCGGCAGCGATGGGGTTCGTTGTTCGGAGAAAATTCAGAGGGTTTTCGAAGGGGGCGCGGTCATCGTGGTAGAGGTTGCTCATCGGAGTGAGTTGCGAGGTGGGGGAGGTAGGGGAGGAGATCGGAGGAAGGTTGGTTGGGTCTGTGGGATTGCTGAAGCCTGGAGGCGGCAATGGCTGGGATCCTCTGTTCTGAACAGAGGAAAGAAGACGAAACAGGGGAGATGGGGAGGTGATCGAAGGGCGCTCGGGGTTGAGGCGATGGGTTTGGGCGGGGTTACCGTGCGGTCGGTTGCCGGTAGGGGAATCGGGCGGAGTAAAAAGTGCTGGGTTTGGTTTGTAGATCTGAGGCGTCGGACAGTGGAACGATGGGCGAAGGTTGAGGTGCTCGCAGGGGTCACTGTAGAGGGTTGAGTCGCTGGACGGTGCAGTGACAGATGAGATCGGAGATGGGGCGCCGAGCTGAGGAAGGCGGGAGGAAGAAGTTGAGGCTGTGACGAGAATTGACGGTGGACAAAAACGGCTGCAGCGGTGGAGGATGCGGCGGCGAGGGGGTTTGGCATTCATCGAAGGCGGAGGGCGAGGACTGATGACAGGAGAGGGGGCGGAGAGTAGGCCGTGGGTGCTGGTGAGCTGGGTTGGGTGTTGCTTACAGCGTTGTAGTGGAGAGTGTTGGGGGTAGGGAGATCGGGCTCCTCTGATTTAGGTTTTGCAGAAGAGAACGAAGGGGAGAATGAAGGGTATGATGTGACTGGGTTGCATGTGGTTGCATTCTTGAAGGCCAAAATCCCGCAAGGGAGTGGGTTGTTGAGATTTTGCACGAAAGAGGGGTGGAGTTGGTTACGAAACGAGGGAATCGTGAGTGGCAGTGGGATCCGCATGCGGGGGTTGTTACAGATAGTTAGAATAATTAATAGGTACGGTTTGATTATTAAGTTAGAATGTAGATTAGAAGGGATTTGGTCAGAAATTACATATATAAATATATGGTTAAGATATTAAAGTTTTTGATGGGATAATTATTCGGTTAAGTTTCGATACGAAGATCCAGGGGGATATAATAAGATCAGATTTAGTAAAAATCGATTAGGATTAGATATTCACGTTAATTAGAAATCGATTTGGATAATCGCCTTGGTTGAGATTTTTAGATCGGTTCGTTTACGATTTTGGTTAGTAAATCAACATCCAGATCTAGTGGGTCGAGATTTGATTCGGACAATATGATTAATCATTTAGTTAAGATATTGGTTAAGATTGGATTAGCAGTAATCAAGTCAGTTAGGTTTAGTTAAACTATTGGGTTAAGATTTGATTCTAAGGATTGATTTGACGAAGATGTGTTTTGATTTAATATGATTTCGCCCCTGCAACCAACACCAATCACAAGTTAAAGAAGATCATACGCGATCGTCAAATCGCTAGCTCGAGCTACGAAAATAATACTACTACTAAATAAAATCATATGACAAATACTCTAATGAGTCACTATACTAATTAAATACGTACGATATACGTATACATAAAAACAGGCCGTTACATCCTACCCACCTTATAAAAATTCCGTCCTCAGAATTTAATAAGACTAACGGAAGATGTAATGACCGACAGAATCAAATGAGTATCAGAATTGATAATGGCGGGGATGAATTTCAATGGCTAACGGGGACCAAAAAGATGTTGACGTAATATCACAGTGGAAAACAGGTGAATAAATAATAAGGAATATGATGATGTAGACATGACTAGGGAAAGATATTATAGGTCTACTATGAGGGTATCCTATAGTTGTCGGAACTATAATGTCGAAAACGGCTAAATATCAAGGGTGGGCTTATTGGGTCAACCAATAATTTGAAACCTAAGACGTACTAGGATTTTCTATTGAACAAGGCTGGGTTAGAGATTTCAATGAAAGGATGTTCTCGAGAAACAAGATTGTAATCTTACCTATGTTGTTTGAAGTATTTTGCATAAGCACGACCTGCATGGGCAACCACTAAAACCTGTCACGCCCCGCTTCCCATTGTACTTGGGAGCGAGGACGCAACGAAGGTCCGCATGTGCTTAAAACAAGAAGGAGGTATCTTTTTTTCTACCCTCCTTGGTTTAAGCACATTACGCGTCTGTGATAACACTTGCAGGTTCTTGCATGCAGCTCAAACAACACAGATAATTAATTTATTACAATCTCAAGTCTCAAAAGATTTACAACAATGAAAGAAGTAAAAGCGGAAGGAGGGTCTAAAGCCCATACAACTATTGAAAGAGACAACAATTACAAAAAGATGATGCGAAGACACAAAGCTTCTCAGCGACGGAACATAACGGCAAGGTACTCCTGGTCAACCTGCTCAGTCTCTAAGCAACTCCTCAGCAAACATGTCTAATACCTGACGTATATTTCACAAGACAAGGAAATATACGTCAGCGGTGGTCGCTCGGCAAGATTTAAAAAGGTTAAGATACTTGACCCTCGGCAAGGTTTTCAAAAACGATTTCATGGCAATATGAGTCACAGCATTAGAATTTACAATAATTAAAGCATGGCAAGTGTGTGTAATAAACATGGCAAGTGTGTGTGCGTACAGCAATAAGCATGGTAAGTGTGTACGTATAGCAATAGCATGGCAGGCGTGGTGTATACATCAAATGACATGGCAAGTGTGGTGTGAACATCAGTAAACATGGCAAGGGTGTGTGTACAGCAATAAGTGAGACAAGTGTGGTGTGCACGGCAAGTGTAGTGTGTACAGTAATAAACATGAAAAGTGTAGTGTGCACAGCAATAGGCATGATATTAGTACACGAATAAGACAGGATTAACTAACAGAGCACGCAATCCTCAATAGTAACAACGGAGTAAAAGAACGCGACAATCATTCAAGTGTGCCTAGTGAAAAAGCCCAATGTCTAAGGGGGAAAAGTGACAAGCATTACACCCAAGCCAACGGGAGCTACCCGTGGCTCTCTACTCACCGACCCGGCCAGGTGTCGGTCAAGTTTACCATGAGAGTGCAATCCAGCATTCCAGCCTCTACTACATTGAACTACCCCACCCAAGTGTTCTGTTGGAACACGAGCCAGCCTAATCCATATTACAAGCAAGAGTTCGTCAACTCACATGACATCACGATTTCACTATTTCGCCTCTTGGGCGCACGAATTCACAATTACACGATTTCAAGCATTTCGTTCCGTCAATAGGTTCCTTCAATATGCATTCAATCACTAATCACTCAATCAGGAGTGTACAAGCATGATGTGCAACATGACTTAAGGTAAAACTAGCATTTCATGATTTTGCATTTAAAAGTAACGATATATAAAACAGAAAATGTACACTGGCATATCAGAGTAGCTCAGGTCAAAGCAATTAAAAGTAATGGTTTCACGATACGTAAAAAGTGCACTTGCCTGATAAGTACAGGTGTCCAGATGGGCGTAACGATGGGCGTGTTTTATCTGCGAGATCGGATTTCCGATATTAATCTAAAAACGTTAAACTAATTACATTATAATCTAGCATGAATAATTAGTGTTCATACTAACATGTCTATACTTACAGCCATATACCTAATGTACACTAACATTTATATAAATAAATGAACATGCATATAGCACAGCTCTTCCTTGCAGTGGTCTATATGTAGGTTAGGGTGTACAGCAGTCAACATATCTACGACATAAATACAGAACCATAAACATAATCCCTAAACTATTACAAACTATGCCAGGAACGAAGAAATTGATTACTTAATGTGCATCAAAAGTAGATGTGTTCCAAGATAAAAAAATAGGTTTCCTAGCCAGAAATGAAATTTAGGTTCCGGGAGCATTAGATAGATCTATCAAATCATTGTTTCTGTCTTGAGAAAGGGCATACGATAAACTAGGGTTTAAGTTAGAGAAAGGCTATCTGAGAGTCCTATGCTCTTTCCGTACACTTCAGATGGGTCTGTTGACTCGCTTGTTCTCTTCTTTAGTCATTCTCAGTTTGTTTTGTTTAGTACTTCATTCATCAAGACGGCATTTTAGTTCACCAATATATTGTGAAGACTGATTTCATTTTACATTACAATGTTACTCCCTGGTAAAGAGCATGCATTCTTTTGACTCTAATAACATGTTAAGACATATTATAATATGATTTTGGGGCATAGTGAAATTTTACTAGTAAAGAAAGTATTGGGGCTGATAGATCTTAACCTAAAAGTTTAAGCTATAAGGTAGCCTCCCAATTTCAAAATATCAGTATAAAACAGGCTGTACTATAATAATATCAATCCATGTTCATACTCATAATAATAACTAATATTATAATATAATAACTTAATAAAACTGAAGGAAGGTAATAATAATAATAAACTTAATAACGTTTACCTCTGCTAAATCCTCCCCCTTCTTCTTACTGTCGTTCACCCCTTGCTCTCCGTTCTCCCCCTCTCTCTCAGTTCTCTTCTGTTCGCTCGAAGAAGCGTAGGCAAGGGCGAAGGAGCGGCGGCGAATCGGAGCTTGGGGGCGGCGGATCGGAGGCGGGCGGCAGCGGTCAGATCCCACTGGGCAGCGGCGACGGTCAGATCCCACTGGACGACGGCGACGGTCAGATCTCTCCGGCAGTCGTTCCAGGCGGCGGCTGCGAGCTGGAGGTGAGGTGTCGACCGGGGCTGGGGAGGATGTTGTCCGTCAGAGACGATGGCGGGTCGCGGGTCGAGATGCTGCGGTTTGGGGCGAACGGGTGCTTGTGAGCGGGCCTGGCGAGGGGCTGCGAGTACTGTGGGAATGCCGGCGGTTGGTGTGGGCGAACTGGCGATGGGGGATCGGGGTCAGGCCCTCGGCGGTGAGGCAGTGATGGGGTTCGTTGTTCGGAGAAACGTCAGAGGGGTTTCGAAGGGGGGCGCGGTCATCGTGGTGGAGGTTGCTCACCGGAGTGAGTTGCGAGATGGGGGAGGTAGGGGAGGAGATCGGAGGAAGGTTGGTTGGGTCTGTGGGATTGCTGATGCCTGGAGGCGGCAATGGCTGGGATCCTCTGTTCCGAACAGAGGAAAGAAGACGAAAAATGGGAGATGGGGAGGTGATCGAAGGGCGCTCGGGGTTGAGGCGATGGGTTTGGGCTGGGTTGCCGTGCGGTCGGTTGCCGGTAGGGGAATCGGGCGGAGTAGAAAGTGCTGGGTTTGGTTTGTATATCTGAGGCGTCGGACAGTGGAACGATGGGCGTAGGTCGAGGTGCTCGCTGGGGTCACCGGAGAGGGTTGAGTCGCTGGACGGGGCAGTGACGGAGGAGATCGGAGATGGGGCGCCGAGCCGAGGAAGGCGGGAGGAAGAAGTTGAGGCTGTGACGAGAATTGACGGTGGACAAAAACGGCTGCAGCGGTGGAGGATGCGGCGGCGAGGGGGTTTGGCATTCATCGAAGGCGGAGGGCGAGGACTGATGACAGGAGAGGGGGTGGAGAGTAGGCCGTGGGCGCTGGTGAGCTGGGTTGGGTGTTGCTTACAGCGTTGTAGTGGAGAGTGTTGGGGGTAGGGAGATCGGGCTCCTCTGTTTTGGGTTTTACAGAAGAGAACGAAGGGGAGAATGAAGGGTATGATGTGAGTGGGTTGCATGTGGTTGCATTCTTGAAGGCCAAAATCCCGCGAGGGAGTCGGTTGTTGAGATTTTGCACGAAAGAGGGGTGGAGTTGGTTACGAAACGAGGGAATCGTGAGTGGCAGTGGGATCCGCATGCGGGGGTTGTTACAGATAGTTAGAATAATTAATAGGTACGGTTTGATTATTAAGTTAGAATGTAGATTAGAAGGGATTTGGTCAGAAATTACATATATAAATATATGGTTAAGATATTAAAGTTTTTGATGGGATAATTATTCGGTTAAGTTTCGATACGAAGATCCAGGGGGATATAATAAGATCAGATTTAGTAAAAATCGATTAGGATTAGATATTCACGTTAATTAGGAATCGATTTGGATAATCGCCTTGGTTGAGATTTTTAGATGGGTTCGTTTACGATTTTGGTTAGTAAATCAACATCCAGATCTAGTGGGTCGAGATTTGATTCGGACAATATGATTAATCATTTAGTTAAGATATTGGTTAAGATTGGATCAGCAGTAATCAAGTCAGTTAGGTTTCGTTAAACTATTGGGTTAAGATTTGATTCGAAGGATTGATTTGACGAAGATGTGTTTTGATTTAATATGAGTTTGCCCCTGCAACCAACATCAATCACAAGTTAAAGAAGATCATACGCGATCGTCAAATCGCTAGCTCGAGCTACGAAAATAATACTACTACTAAATAAAATCATATGACAAATACTCTAATGAGTCACTATACTAATTAAATACGTACGATATACGTATACATAAAAATAGGCCGTTACATCAACCCCGCTCCCAAGCACCCGACCGAAGCTTTCTCTCGCACCGACCCGCTGTCACCGAGAGCCCCCGCTCTGCATCGTGCTCCGCAACACTGCGACCGACCAACGGCTGTGTTCTCTCGGTCTGACCGAGAGAAATCTCCACAGCGGCTCGGTCTCACCGAGCGAAATTCATCGTAACCCCGCATCCGTCGCACTGCTTGCCTCCGTGGGCCCCCCAAGTTCTCCCAAGGTGTTGTGGGTCCCTCATTGACCCCTAGAACTGCTATGGGTCTCACCCAAGTGTTTCCTCTCCGTTGTTTTGCCGATTACGATGTTACGACACGTCGTAGCCCTTCGTCGCACGTGCTAGCATTGGAATCTTGGTTCGTCGGTCTGGTTGCTGCCCAGACTATTCGAGCAAGGAATCTGATCTGGAAATTGACTAGGAGCGCGTTCTTATATTCCAACCCCTGGCGTCGCTACCCGACGCTAGTGTAGCTTTCGCGTCATGTTGAGGTAACGTTCTGCACCCCTAGGACCCCCAACCACCGCCTGTTAAACAAGATTAAAAATTAATGTTTTTAAATTGTTTTAAATTCACTAATCAAGATTAATAATATGGTACTGTAGGCTGGTGGACTTGTGCACATAGGTTGTTTGTGACTTGTGGACTTTTGGGACGGTGTTTTTCAGACGTCAGATTTGCAGGCAAGTGAAACTTGCACGTTGCTTGTTTAGGCCATGTTTTAGGCCTGTTTTGTACCGTAGCGTAAAAGAGACTAGGCATTGAAATGATAGCTGCCTGGACGCCCATTTGATCTAGCTTGACAATGAAGCTAGATCCGACCCCTTTTACTTGTTCATGTCATTCATGCATCCTTATCTGTCATGTTTAAATTCCTTATCTGCACGCTTTTCTTTACTACTTTCCATGCCATGTCATCCATGCATTGAATGTCGTATTCGTAGCACATTCTACATACTTGTACTTCCTTGTTTCGGCTAGGCACCTGCTTGCAGGCAAAACCCTACGCTAAATACACTTCCTGGCTCGTGATCCAGAAGCGAGCATTCCATGTTCGAGGGTAAAGCCCTGTCTTGATACACGTGGAGGGGTAGGGATAAGCGATTACTTGAGCTTAGGAGTTGGCCCGATCAGCCACTCTAGCCAAAAGGCGTAATCTCTGTGCACGACGTGCTTACTAGACTTATCCTTGTCCTTGTGATTGTTCTTGCAAACTTGATATCCATGTCATAATTTAAATGCCAGTTGACATGCCATGATCGTACTTTATTTTACCTGTTGCACTCATACTTTAACTGCCATGTCATTGCATCATGCTAGAACTACTAGGTTGCTTTGCTTTACCTTCAGTTTCCTTGCACAAGTCTCCTGTAGAATTGCTGTCATATGCCCTTGCTCTTTTGGGTGTCACATGTTAGACCCTGAGCCAGAGACCGTTGCTGAGGACGTATGGTTTGCTGATGCTGAGCCTGAGCCCATGTCTATCAAGGAGGAGTTTATGGACACCGGTGACCAGTCTTAGCAACCTTGCTGAGCTTTCCTTTTGTTTTAGGGTTACTGTTAGTTGTCGGTGCGTGGCACCTTTACCTTGTACGTTGTACTTTTATCGGCCATGTTTTGGGCCTTAGACTCTTTTCTTTTCAGCCTGGTGGTTTTTCTGAGATGTTGAAACTTATTTTATGGATATTCTGAGATTTTTTTTGTCTCATTATCTTTGTTTCGTATCACAATTGCAAGGACCTGCCATTTGGAGTTTTATTGACGCTTATCAGGCTTGTAGCTTCGCGGCTTCAAGTCTG
The DNA here is from genome assembly GCA_030789695.1 of Scilla litardierei. Classification (NCBI taxonomy): domain Eukaryota; kingdom Viridiplantae; phylum Streptophyta; class Magnoliopsida; order Asparagales; family Asparagaceae; genus Scilla; species Scilla litardierei. The sequence goes on from CM061132.1 coordinate 41,472,064, forward strand.
TGCGGACCTTCTCACGCCTCGCCTTCATATTTTTGGTAAGCGGGTCGTGACAGATTAGCTGAGAAACTAATCTGTGCGAGGGTTATAAAATCGACCAGAATGCCAAAAGACACAGCTGTCTCTGACGTATTTAGTCGGTCTAAGTACAAGTGCTGACCGACTAGAATGCAATCTTGTAGGTCGGCCAATGTGCTTGGACTGACTAAGTGCAAACAGCAAGCAAAGTCAAAAAATAGGGCATGAGTTAGTCGGTCTGAGTTCATTCACTGACCGACTAGAACTGAATCTTGTCGGTCGGCCGATGAACTGGGACCGACTAAAAGAGTCCAAAAATTTGAAATGTCGAAATTTTGAGTTCTCTCCTACGCGCACTTGGACGAAACATCGAAATACTCTCATACATCGTTATACTACCCCATAAAACATCGAAAAATATAAATACGACGTTCATGAACAATTTTAGCATAAAGTCCGAAAATCCAACCATAAATCCAAAAATCCCAACACATCTAGCATGAGCACAAAAAAAGAAATTTATTATCATGCAAGATTATTGAAAATATGAATCCTATATCTCGGATTCACCCATAATCCCAAATTCTCGACGTAACCGCACGAAGGAATCTTCCTTGAGTGGTTTCGTGAAAATATCGGCGATTTACATCTGGGTTTCAACGTACACTAAAATGATGTCCTTTTTAGCAACATGATCATCAAGGAAATGGTGACGGACATCTAAGTGTTTAGAACGGGAATGGTGTACCGGATTCTTAGATAGACATATTGCACTTTGGTTGTCCACCATGATAGGGCAAGTATCACAGTTTATACCAAAGTCTTTAAGAGTGTGTCTCATCCAAAGAACCTGAGCACACGCAGCACCGGTGGTAATATATTCCGCCTCGGTGGTTGAAAGTGATACGGAATTCTGCTTCTTGGAAAACCAAGAGACAAGAGAATTTCCTATAAAATGGCAAGTGCCACTAGTACTTTTCCTGTTGGATTTGAATCCTGCATAATCTGTGTCACTATATGAGATTAACTCATACGTGCTAGACTTTGGATAATATAATCCGTAGTCGAGAGTGTAACTTAAATAACGGAAAATACGTTTTACCGCTATTAAGTGAGATTCCTTAGGTTGAGACTGATAACGAGCACATACACATACAGGAAACATAATATCAGGCCGACTGGCAGTAAGATATAACAAACTTCCTATCATACCTCGATATAGACGAATGTCTACATCTTTGCCGCCCGTATCTTTATCAAGATGTGTAGTAGTGCTCATTGGAGTCTTCTTACCTGAGGCATTCTCCATTCCAAATCGCTTTAGCAACTCCACCGTGTACTTGGTTTGGTGGATGAAGATTCCATCGTTCATTTGGCGAATTTGGAGACCTAAGAAATATTTAAGCTCACCCATGTGGCTCATCTCAAATTTGTCCTTCATAACATTAGAAAACTCAGTGAAGTTAGTAGCACCGAAAATGATATCATCAACATAAATTTGAACTAAAATAATATCATGATTCGAATACTTAACAAAAAGGGTAGAATCAACTTCACCCATTTTAAACCCCAAATCCAAAAGAAAGTTCTTTAGACGGTCATACCAAGCTCTTGGAGCTTGTCTCAAACCGTAAAGTGCTTTCTTAAGTTTGAAAATATGATTTGGAAATTTTTCATTTATAAAACCCGGAGGTTGAGAAACATAAACTTCCTCAACAACATCTCCGTTTAAAAACACACTTTTTACATCCATTTGAAAGAGTTTAAAATCTTTATGGCATGCAAAAGATAACAACAACCTAATAGATTCTAATCTAGCTATCAGAGCAAAGGATTCTTCGAAATCTATACCTTCCTCTTGTCGGTAGCCTTGAGCTACTAACCGAGCTTTGTTCCGGACGACGTTTTGGTTCTCGTCGGTCTTGTTCTTGAAAATCCACTTTGTTCCTATGACGGTGTGGTTCTTCGAAGGCAGTAGAACAAGCTCCCAAATCTTATTCCTCTCAAATTGAATGAGTTCTTCCTCCATGGCTAGGATCCAAGCACTATCTTCGCACGCTTCTTCAATATTCTTTCGCTCTATTGAGGAGGCAAAGGCACAATGAGCGAAGTAGTTGACTTGAGATCTCGTCTTGACACTATCAAGTATATTGCCAATGACTTGATCATGGGGATGGTCACGAACTGTATGAAGCCGTTTGGGAATTCCCTGATCATTAGGAACATTCTCAAAAGACTCATTAGTAGGGTTAGTATCAATAGAATCAATAGAATTAGAATTACCAATAGAATCACATAAAACATCCATGGAGTCATCATCATTGGTAACTCTAGTTGGGACAAAATTTTCATTGAATGAAACATGAAGATATTCCTCGATCGTTGAGGTTCTTTTGTTGTATATCCGGTAGGCTTTGCTACGTGAGGAATATCCAACAAATATCCCCTCATCGGATCTTGGATCAAATTTGTCCAAACTTCCATACGTGTTTTTAATAAAACATTTTGCACCGAAAACTCGAAAATGTTTAACTAGAGGCAATCTACCAAACAACAATTCATAACAAGTTTGTTTGGTGCCGGGCCTCAAAAGTATTCTATTAAACACATAGCAAGCGGTATGTACCGCTTCCGCCCAAAATTGATGGCCAAGTTGGCTATCATCAAGAATAGTGCGAGCACATTCCACTAGCGTCCTATTCTTTCTCCCAACAACACCATTTTGAGGAGGTGCGCGAAGGAAAGAGAAGGTGTGTGTAATACCAACTTCATCACAAAAGTTTGAGAAAGACTCATTCTCAAATTTCCCTCAATGATCACTACGAATAGTGACAATGGTGGTTCCAATGAGATTTTGTACTTTCTTAACAAATATTGTGAAGTTTTCAAAAGCATCATTTTTATTACTTAAAGAAAATACCCAAGTAAATCTAGAAAAGTCATCAACGATGACAAGTCCATATCGAGCATTCCCTAATGAAGCAACTCTAGTTGGCCCAAAAAGATCTAGATGTAAAAGCTCTAGAGGCCGCTTAGATGAAATGACGATTTTTAAATGACGATTTTGGAAGTTTCCCTCGTTGACACGAGTCACAAAAGCTTTTCTTTTGAAAGACAAGCTTAGGAAATCCTTTTATAGAATTTAACTTGGAAAGTTTGAAGGGTGTTCCAAAGTTCACATGACCAAAACGTCGATGCCATAAGTGTTGTTCACTTGTGTTGGCAATGAGACATTGTTCATGTGACTAGGGGATATCAAGGATATATATCCTTATGGCGTGTGCCAGAAAATAACAAATTATTATTATCTTTACTAAAAATATGGCACATTCCTTTCGTAAAGCTAACTTTGTAACCTTTGTCACAAAGTTGACTTATTGAAATAAGATTGTGATGCAATCCTTTAACAAGGTAAACATCACTTATTAGAGGTTTAGATGGGTTACCAACTTTACCAACACCAATGATGGTTCCGCTCTCGTTGCCTTCAAAGACTACCCGGTTCCCATTTGCAATGGGCACCACTCCGGAGGCAATTGAGCTTCACCCGTCATGTGTTTTGAACACCCGCTATCGAGTATCCACCCATCCTTGGAGCTAAATTTGGATTTGTTGCTCCGTTTCTTTTTCTTGAGCACCTAAAGATGGAAATATCATTCCATGGTACCCAAGGTCATTGGGTCCTAAAAGATTAGACCTTTGGAAGCCAAGTCCAATTGGACTTAGACTTCCCAACATAATCATCATTATGAACGACATTCATAAAATAGGAATTCATGTATGCTTGTTTCTCATGCATGTTAGTGTTCTTTGGGCCCCAAATAGTGAATATTTTGGGAGCCCTATTCCTATTGGGAGCAGGCATACGTTGTTGATTTCTACGTGATGCATGTGGCCTATGAGGAGATGGCCTAGGAAATGCATGTCGAGGATAAGCATATGGCACATGATGGAATGGTGGTGGCGATATATGATATGATGCATGATGGTAATCATTCATATGAAAATGTGGATGAACATATGCATGTGGGGGAACACGTGCGTGAGGGTGTCTCAATTGGTGTGCACGTGCTCATGGACGTGGTGCATAGAAATCATCATAATTGTGAACCGGTGGAGTAGGATGTGTGTTCCTACGTGGCATGGTATTGGTGTACATAAATGCATGACCCTTCTTTGGAGGTCCACCCAAAGTGGGTTTCTTTCCAAATGGGGGTGTGTACGAAGTGGAAGCACCATTGGTAGATGAACTACCAATGGAGTGTTTGCTCCCACTCGTTGAGGCATCGAAAGTTGGCCTAACAAAGGTAGTGGACGATTTGGATGAATTTCCCATATTATACCCCAAGCCAATGCGATGATTGGCCGGAAGTAAGTCATTTAGGATATTATCCAAATGATCCTTACCTTTATTGAATTTATTAATTCGGCCTAATATGGACTCATACTTCTCGGTGAGAGAAAGTATAGAAGCATCCAAAGTGGACACTCGAGTTGTGAGTACACAAACACGAGACTTAAGACTCTCATTCTCAATACTCAAAGTTGAGTTTCGAGAAATCAAATCTGATATCTCATGTTCATCCGATTCCTCAATATGAACATGCTCAAGTTGAGATTTGAGATTTACAATCTCATTTCTCAAACTTTCAACAACGGTGTCGTTGTTGATGATGATAGGCTTAGGTGAGGTTTGGAGACTAGTTAACTCATCTTTAGTCTTAGTATATCTATTTACTAATTTAGAATACTTAGACCAAATTTCCTCGTTAGCTAATCTAAGGTCATGCATAGTTACCTCATCGCCTTCATCCTCGCTATCATCGGAGGAGGATTCTTGATCATGTTCCTCTCTAGCCATGAAGCACATGTGTGCTTGCTCCACTTGTTCATCATCTGACTCTCCACTTGAGGAGTCCTCATCGGAGTCGGTGAATGTCCCAACAAGTCCTTTCTTGTACCCCTTCTTGTACTTTCGAGACTTGTCGAACTTTGGCGCCTTCCACTTCTCCTTTTGCTTGTTTTGAGGACAATCCGCTTTCATGTGTCCTGGCTTATTGCATTTAAAACACAAAGGAGAGGAGGCGTTAGTAGAACTAAATTTTGATTTGTTCTTGAAATTGCCTTTCCGGAAGAATCGGTTGAACTTCTTTGCCATGAGGGCAAGAGATTCAATGTCCAACTCGTCTTCCGATTCTTCATCATCAGTAGAAGTAGATGGAGCGGCCTTGAACGCAATCGCCTTTTTCTTTGGCTCGTCTTGCTTCAAGTATGACTTCATCTTGTCTTGCATTTTTATCTTACTATCCTTACGTACCTCATAAGACATCAAGGTACCCATTAGTTGAACGACGGTGTATTTATTCATATCATTACCTTCCTCGATGGCGAAGGTACGCTTCTCCCAACAAGAAGGAAGTCCGTCAATAATCTTTGAGACTTTCTCCTTTTGGGTGTAGGTCTTTCCAAGAGCCTCCAACTCGTTGGTAATGTCAACGAAGCGAGCATAGTACTCCTTCATCTTCTCACCCTGTTCCATATGAAATAATTCGTAATCTTTATTAACAACGGTGAGTTTGGAGTCTCTTACCCTACTCATTCCTTCATGCAAGATGAGGAGTGAGTTCCATATTTGATATGCACTCTTACATGTGCACATCTTGTTGAAGTCTTCGGGCTCCAAAGCACATTGCAAGGTGTTCATTGCCTTGGCATTGGTTACCTCCGCGGCGACCTCTGCGGTAGTCCACTTCGCGAAATCTTTTTCGACGGGCTCAACATACTCCGTCATCATAGCTCTCCATAGTGAAGTGTCCGGAGGAACGTTTCCATCTGGCATTTCCAGTACCCTTAATTGGTACCGTTGAAGAAAGGAGGCCTAGTTGAGGAGTGTCCTTCCATCACCGAAGAAGCTCCTTGACGGTTCCTGAAGGTGCTATAATCTGAAGGTGGACGAACGGTCTTGTTGTCATTGGTAGATATAGCTATGAACTTGGCTCTGATACCAAATGTAATGCCTTGATAGCTACTGCACAAGTACTAAGGGGGGTGAATAGTACTTTAAAATAATCAAGAGGATAATTCCTAACTATCTTGCAAACTCAACCAACAATGCGGAATGAAAATTGACAACAAAGAAACGATCAACGCAAACAAACGATTTAACGGGTTCGGATCCACCCAAGTCTCCCCGACTTGTTCCCGGTGATCCTACGTCCCAAACACCCGGATCCCCTCCGGCTACTTGAGTTAGAATCCTCTAACTCAAATTTGCACTATGAAATTCTTGTAGAAAACCTCTACAAGATCAAATCATACACAAATAAAAATGTGACTCCCACAAACCGGTATCATAAACTTCTCTCACAACCAAGAGAAAAACTTACAATAGCAATGTAAATGAAATATGAAATGCTTACCAATAAAATCTATGCCTTGAGTAAACTTACGATTTTAGGGCAAGGAAGATTTTGAAGGTGAAGAAGGCACCAAACCCTAGCTCCAAGATGATGACCAGCAATAGAAGCCTAGGGGTGGAGTTGGTGACCTTGAATCAAGCTCTTGGCTTGAATGGCTCACAATCAATGAGAATCTCTCTTGAGGAATAAGAGTGAGGGAGAGATTCTTGTGAGAAATGAAGCTTTAGAAATGGAGTTGAATGCTCCTCTTTGATCTCTAAAATGCAATAAATATCAGCCTTGAATGCTATGAAGAAGCATCTCAAGATTATACAGGATAGAGAGGAGATAGAGGGAAAATTCGTGCAATAAATGCTCCAACAGATCTATTTCTGAAGCAGTCTAATCGGTCTAAGAAGGATCACTGACCGATTAGTTTCTCAACTAGTCGGTCGGTGATTCCCCTTGGACCGACTAAGAGCTTCACAACCAATAAAGATAGTTCAGGGAATATAGAACCAGTCGGTCTAAGAAGACTTGCCAACTGACTAGTTTGACAACTAGTCGGACGGTGAGTGTTCTTTGACCGACTAAGAGTTGAAATCAAATAGGCTGAATACAAGGTGAACTAGTCGGTCTAAGAACAAATTCTAACCGACTAGTTTCACAACTAGTCGGTCGATGAATGTTCTTGGACCGACTAACTGTAAACAGTAACTCAAGTTGAAAAATGAAAGCTTAACTAGTCGGTCTAAGAAGGATTCCTAACCGACTAGTTTGACAACTAGTCGATCGGTGAACCTTCTTGGAGCGACTAATTGATCAACAGTGTCTAGGCTGAATTGAGCAAGGAGATCTAGTCGGTTCAAGAAGGATTACTGACCGACTAGATGACAATCTAGTCGGTAGGTTCTTCTTCTTAAACGAACTAAGATGCACCAGAAGCCGCGAAATGAAGCGTGAAGCTTCGGGAAAGTTTGTATGTGCTTCTAAGATAATCCTAGCTCTAAGATATGAGCGTTATGAAGATTTAAACGTAAGACCTACTCAAGTCTTAACATTCTACGAAAAGAAGCTTAGACGATTATAAATTAAACTTGACGAACCGTCTTCAAAGCTTCATTCCGAATCTCTTGACTTCAATAATGCTCCTAGAGCTTCAACGAAGCTTCAGGCACACGATCACATGCTTTGAGAAGTCTTGAGACATCGCTTTTGATGTTCATAGAATTTTGGCGACGATCTCCATAACTGCGCTCACAAAGAGTTAGTTCACGATATTTATGTTTGTTCATCATCAAAACCAAATCCGGGGAATCAATACTCAACAAGAGCAAGGCACTAGGACTGTTGACAAATACGAAGTGGAATTTTTGATGCTTAGCCACTTCGCTCCTCACCTGTTATAAGATCCCGAAGATTGTGCATACCAGTTTCTACATGGTCTGGATCTCGACATCGAAGCTTCGATGTCTTCGACGAACCTGCCCACTCATCTGGAAGCATTGGATACCACTAGGAAGCACGAGCTCATCATGAAGCGCAAGAAGGCACTTCAAACTGGTGGAAGCAAGCGCCCTATGGAATCAACCAGGAATGATATCTGACCGACTCAGACCACTAACTTCAAGAAGCATGCAACTCTAGTCAACTCCAGATCTACAATGGTGTGTCACCACTGTAACCGATTAGGGTACATCAAGAAGGATTGTCGTGTGCTGTTGAACCAGTATTTTGTGTGCAGGGCACCTGACCATATTGTAAGGAACTGTCCTCGTCGTGCTAACTATCCTACGACCCAGACTATGGCAGCATCAGGATCAACACAATCTAGACCACTTCTAGCTCCCCAGTGTCAAGTTCCCCAACAGGCCAAGTTCGAACACGATCGGTGCCAAACTTACTATATGGTCGTCGTGGAATTTAGGGATGATGAGCCGTATGAACGATGACGTCTGAACCCTGCCCATCATCGCATTTAATGATGCATATCATAAATGTATTTATCCTCGCCTTGTCACATCTTATGTACGACTTTTGGCTTTCTTGATGCTGTAATCTCATCTTTATTTCGTCTACCAGGCAGTTCCTCGATCATTACCTACCTTAAGAATTTCAAGGACGGAATTTTTATAAGGTGTGTAGGATGTAACGATCTGTTTCTGTACGTACGTATTTCGTACGTATTTCCATTAGTTGATTTATTCGAATGGTTGTCTTATAATTTTATTATTATTTTCGTATAGCGTGAACTCCTGAATGGATTCCTTATTCGTGATCCTCGCGAATTTGCGATCACAATGGTATCTTATTTATAACTTTTGGTTGACTTGATTGCAGGGGCGATATCGTAATAATTCGACTATCTTAAATTGGTATCTTCCAAATCTAATCATGATCTAAATATCTTAACAAAACTGATCTTTTCCTAACCAATTTCTTAACCAAATCGATTTTCCCTAATCAAATTTTAACCCAATAATCTAACGAATCTTAAAACTTGATTCTATCCCATCTCTAAAACTTAACTCTAAAAATCCTATCTAATGAGTCTCCCAATCTAATCTTAACTAAGTTGATTTTCTAAATCTAATCTTGATTCTAATAAATCCAATATCTTGACTAATTAATTATCTTAATAAATATAATCCTAACTAAATAAATTCCCTTAATCAGATCTTAACCTAAATATAAAAAATGGATTAATTCTATTAGATCTAATACATCTAAATCCTAATAAATCCTAACAAACCCCCAGTATCCCACATTGCAAAACAAAAGGATCTGATCAAATCTCTCTCACTAACAACTCACGCACCCAATCCCCATCTAGATCTCAACAACCCCACGTGGATCCCTATTCCCATGCAATATCACGTTCCCTCTCTCTCATTTCTCCTTCAAAGCCCCAGACCCAGTAGCCCTACTTCATTCTTCCCACAAGAAACCCATGAACCATCCCTTTCATCAACTCAACGCCACCGAGCTCCGACTACCCAAGCCACGAACTTCACCCTCTTCCTCCTGCCTCAACTTATGGCCCCATCTCTTCCCTTCGACCGCCACCAACGGCCCTCTGTAACCTTGTCCAGCCCCTGTCCGACCCCCACGGCAACCTCTCCTCCCCCTCTCCATTTCTGTAACCCACAGCCTTCAAAGCATCGCTGCTTCTTCCACCATGCACCACGCCACCAAAGTCCACGCGCCTCGCCTCCGACCCAATCTCTGCAACCCCCCAACACCACGCCATTGCACTCTCTCCCCTCCGGTAACCTCTCCATAAACTAACCCCTGCCGAGACTCTCCTCCCCTCAAAACTTCTCCAGCAACACCCCTTTAACCCCGCCGACGACCCCAGTACAACTTCACCACACCCTCGAACACTTCCTTCTCCAACGCCTTCACCGTGCACCACCACCATCCGACCATAGCCCCCACCGTCCACTCCCCACTTTCCCACCTCGACCATGACCTCCGCACAATAGCCCAGAGACTAACCCTACACCCCACCCCAGGCCTCGACAACACCCCAACACTCCCCTAGCTCCAACGATCACCTCACCTCCCTCCTCCATTGGCGACGAACTCGCCACCACCCATCACCACTGACCCTCAACTCCCTCACCCCGACGACAGCAAGACAGTGCCTCCTCCCTCAACTCCGGCAGCCACTCGAACCACCAACGCTATCCTCCTTCAAATTTTCGACAACCCCCCTCCATCACACCTCAACACCCCCTCACCTGCATGCCCTAAAACGATCCCCAGTTCCTCTTGAACCCGCGTTGCCTCGAGCTCCCTCATCGTCGTTGCCATGGCAAAGCCATTAACTCTGCGACCACCCTCTCCGCCTCCTGACACCGTCAACATAACCACTGCCCCAAGATCCAACCAACCTCCTTCTCTGTTCAAGGGTTATCTCTTGCGACCCTTCAACCACTGCCACCGCCGTCCTCCTGCACCCTCGCTACCACCGTCAGATGCACCGCCTGGACCGCTGCTCAACATCACCCGCAGCTCACCGACCATCGCCTCCGGCCATCGACTCCATCGTGCCTCTCCCTTCCACGGACCTCACCTGCGAACACAACGCAGTAGCAAGATAACGATAATAATGTGAGTTTCTAATATAAATCATTATATATATATATATATATATAGCCAAATCAAGCAGCCTTTCTACAAGACTGTTTACTTGCTGATTGTGTGTTGCTTGCACATGAGCACATAAGGGATTTTAATAATCCTATGGGTGCGCGGGCCTGTCTCAAATTGGACTTGCGGAAAGCATTCGATAGTGTTAATAGAGAATTCGTCTATTTTATGCTACACCAGATGCGGTTCAAGCACAAATTTATCAGCTGGATGTGTGAATGTATCTCTACTCCTTCCTTCTCGATTATGATTAATGGTTCTCCTTATGGTATGTTTCAATCTAATAGGGGGCTGAGGCAGGGAGATCCCTTATCCCCTTATCTCTTTGTGATTGTTATGGATGCTTTTTCCTCGCTTATGGCTAAGGCCAATGTCACGCGCAGTATTATGCCTATGAAAAGAGTTAGGGCGGTCACCCACATGCTCTTTGCGGATGATTTGCTGTTTTTTGTCGTGCTAATGCTAATTCCTTTAAGGGTTTGAGAGATCTTCTCTCCACTTTCAAGTCCTACTCTGGGCTCAAGGTTAACTGGAGCAAAAGTGCTGGCATATTTAGTAAAGGTGTCAGGGGTCCAGATAGTCTCGCTGATATCTTGGGTATCAAAAGGGTGCAATCCATATCTACATACTTGGGTCTTTCGCTCTTTGTGAAGTATCCTAACACCTCTATGTATGGCGGTTGATTGATAGATGCAAGAGCAAGTTACATGGGTGGTCCTCATCCTTATTATCCATTGTTGTGCGTATGGAACTTGTCAAATCTATTATCTATGGAATGGTTGGGTTTTGGATGCAGGCCTTCCATATTACTAAGTCAGTTTTGCGCTCTCTTACTTCCATGTGCAGGAAATTCATTTGGGGGAGAAATCATCTTTGGGCTTGGGACGACATATGTGCGCCCAAGCAGGAAGGGGGAGAGGGGATTAGAAGTTTTACTGAATTGAATAATGCTTATGATATTAAGCTGATATGGCGCATGCTTACACATGGGGGGGTCTGGGCTTCCTATATGAGGAATCAATATATGAGTAATACGGGGTTGTTTCTGGCTAAAGCTCATCTTATGCAATCTGTGACCTGGAAATTTATCTTGGATTTTCGTGAGTTCACTAAGAAGCTTACCAAACGCAATGTCAGAGATGGGACTTCTACTCTATTCTGGCATGATAATTGGCTATCTTGTGGCCCTCTTACCGACTCTTATGAGGTTCCTACTGGGGAGGAGGGGAATATGGTTAGTGATTACTGGTCTAATGAGTGATGGGTGGACAGCAGCATTCTTCTACCCATTCGACATATTATTGATACGGTGACTTTAACTACAGGCGATGATTCTTGGTCCTAGGTTTCCAAGTCTCCTTCTCTTCGGGATCTTGGGCTGGGTCTAGGGATATAAAGCCTCTCTTTCCCTATCACAAGGTGGTCTAGTTTCAGGGTCATATCCCCAAGATGGCTATCATGTTACTGCGAGCTTTCCACGGGAAACTACTAACCCGTGATAAGCTCGTGCAATGGGGAGTGCCTACTTCACCCTTTTGTGTCCTATGTTCTGATAATGTTCATGAAAATACGGATCACATATTTTTTGAATAATGTAGTTATACTAACTACATCCTTTGCAGGAGCTTTCTTAAAATGGGGGTCACTTCTGCTTTGCCATCCTCTCTAGCAAGAATGGGTGATCTGATACTCCCTCACTTTCATAGGAAGGACAACATAGGAAATTGGCCAAGACAGTTCTAGCTGTGATGACTTGGCACATTTGGAGGGAGAGAAACATGAGAATTTTTTAAGGTAGTAGTCAGATGCAGACGCTTCTATTCGAGAGCATAGTTGATGATGTCAGAATTGTCTTGAGGCATGTGGAATGGGATCATAATGGCGTTAGTGCTCCCCCTTCAAATTGGGGGTTGTTAGTTTAGTTTGTTTTGTCATGTAATTCTTGGTTTCCTATTTGGCTCTTTGGGTAGCGGAAGGTGTTATGTATTGGTGGGGGTGATGGCGCATGTGTCCTTGCCCCGCTTTACCAACATCCTTCTTCCATCCTAGAGTACTGTACTTTTTTGTTAGATTCAATAAAGACACAAAGCATATTCTTCATATATATATGGGATTAATGGGTATCATACGCCATATGAGAGGGTGTCTCATATGCCCTCTCACATAAAGGGGGTCAAGTACAACAAGTACAAGCCCATGTGGGCTTGTACTTGCCCCTTTTATGTGAGAGGGCATATGAGACACCCTCTCATATGGCGTATGATACCCATTATTATATATATATATATATATATATATATATATATATATATATATATATATATATATATATATATATATATATATATATAGTGTACACACACACGATTTAATATATATGTTAACTTGTCAACAGTAATATATATGTTAACTAGTCATAACCCGTGCCCGCATGCACGGTTCATTTAAGATTTTCACCCGTGAAAGCTTTGTTCCCAAAATTATTTACACAGTCAAATTTGTGTGAAACAAAAAATTCGGCGTAGAACAATAAATTCGGCGAGGGCGCCCTTGAGTCGGAACAACAAAATTTAGCGGGCGCCTTCGACGCGAAGGTGGAAGTGCATAAGTTTGTGTGTGTATGGTGTGTGGGTAAAAAGTGAAATGAGAGGGGTTTTTAGCAAAAATGGGAAATATGTGGTATTCTGCGCAAATGTAATGATTGTGGGGGGTTTGAAAACAAAAGGAAAAAAGTGGTGGGTTTTCCAAACACTCATCTCGACCCTTCTTTTACCAAGATTAAATCCTAGCCATTCTTCTATCAACCTCTTTATACATCAGCATGACATCAGCTTATCTCAGTCAGCCATAGATTCAAAAACCTTTGTGTTTTAATATATATATATATATATGTTAATATATATTTAAACATATATGTATTGATATATATAACATTTCTTGTTAGTACAAGTAGTGTACTGTACTAGTAATATCTTATATAAGTATGTATTATGGTAGTAACAGTGAGGTTTTGGTGTATTATGTATGTTATAAAAACTGTACACATATTACATAAGCAACGTTGTGCAAGTTAGGGTTGATGTTATTTAATTCGTAAGGATCCTTTAGCTGATAGTTAATCCACTGACGCAGATAAATTCACGCCTCTCTAGCGTGGGTACCTAGGATCGCTCTATTCAGGCAAGTATTTTATCGTATACCAACTTTAAGATATAACGTACACTGTTAATAATGTTAAAATAACAACTTTTTGTATGTTTCTTAAATTACATTTGAAATAATTTAATGGACCTGGTGATGTGCGGGTTTGCTTTCACTATCGAAATATTGTTGTCATTTTAAATAATGTACATAAAATGCCACCATTGCTTGTTATACCATTAATTGTAGAATGTACACCCCTAATGAAATGTGATATTGGGCCCTCGGGGCATATATGGATTTTTGGACCTTCAGGGTATTTACGGAATATTGGGCCATGTGGCATATATTGAACTGTACAGAACACACAATGACACTTTTGGGTGGGGTAGTCCATTATAGTAGAGGTTGGAAAGCTGGATTTCACCCCATCAGTAAATTTGACGGTCGCACGGATGGGGTCGGTAAGTACAGAGCCACAAGTAGCTCTCGTTGGTTTAGGTGTAATTGTAGTTTTTTCCATCCTCGGACATTGGGCTAATCAATAGATTAGGAGATTGAACGATGCACCAATATACTACTGCTACCACCATTATAAGTTGTGTAACATTCTATCTCCCCTTACCATGCTCATCTACACTTGACATGCTCATTACTCTGTACACCACACTTGTCATGCTCACCACTTTGCATACTACACTTGCCATGCTCACTAATTTTTACACTACACTCTGCTATGCTCGCACGTTTTCTTAAGCCATTACACTTTTCCTTAACTGTGCTCCTGTTATGTTTCCTCTCCTTTAAAAGCTTTGCAAAACTATATATATACAACCTTGCCGAGGGTCCATTTGTTTCTAACATTTTAAATCTTGTCAAGCAACCCTCACTGATGTATATTTTCCTGTTTATTATCTTGTGAAATATACGTCAGGTTCTGAGACAGGTTTTACAGAGGAGCATACCTGGAGGCAGAGCTAGTTTACCGGGAGTACCTGGACACCGAGATCCACTGCTGATGAACGACGTGCTTCGCAACATCGCTAAAAGAAAATTCTTATACTTGTGTTGTATTTTTTTCAGGTGTATTTTTTTGTGTAACTGTTTGTAATGGCCATGCTAGGCCTTATTTGTTTACCTGTAACTGGATGTTGAAGTTGTAATAATGATATTCTGTGTTGCTCTGATGTTCGTTAGCAAGAACCTGCCAAGCTTAATACACATATGCTTATTGTGCTTAAGTCAAAGAAGAAAAAAAGTACTTCTTTTTTCTTTAAGCACATGCGGACCCGCTCGCATCCTTGCTCCCAAGTACAATGGAAAGCGTGGCGTGACAATTTTCTTGTTAAACATGCAACTTAAAAAATTATCGCATAAGTTTAAGTTAGATAAAAAAATTATCACATAATTTTAAAGATTTAATTTTAAAATAAAATTAAATCTAATTTTCAAAAACAGTTTTCAAAAATAAAAACATTGCATGTGAACAACTATTTAATAGTTTAAATAAAACCTCCATCTGATGAAGAAACATGATGTATCATATACTTTTAAAATGAAAATCATAAATCAAGAAGACGGGTTCTGATACCAATGAAGAGTTTACTCGGTCCTTAGGGCTATAATTTCGACATCCGGTCTAAGTCGGACGGACGTCGAAAACAAAAAAGCAGCGAAAAGTTCGACTTAAAACAATTTTAAATCAACAGCCCTAAAGATTTAACCCTAGCCAAGATCTCTACAATCCCGGGGTTGGATCTAACCAACCCCTAAGGATAGATCTATCTAACATTTGCAATTTATAAAAGCGTGTTTAATTTAAACTACATACCTTTCACTTCGTTTCTGCAGAATATGAAGCGTCGTTTTCAGCAACATTTCTTTGGCCCACGCGCCGCTTCTCCCAAGCTGAACCGCGTCTCGAGCCGCACCTGGTCCCGAGCCAAACCACTTTCCAAACTACACCACGTCCCAAGGCGAACAACACCCTTGTCGCCGTGTCAACCACATGCCGAAGAAGATTTCACCTTGAGTGGATCCTCCATCAAGACTTCGGATCCGATCCGAACTCCTTCGTAGCTTTGTTAAAGCCCGAAAGGAGCAAAGAAGAAATTTAAAGAGAAAGAGAATAGTGAATTTAAGCTCAGATCTAGGCTTACTCACGTTTAATGGAGCTACGCAGATCTGGAGCTTGTGACAAGTTTTAAGGAGTGGAGTAGGCCCCTATTTATATAGGCGACCGACCCCTCTCCTTCACTCCATATCCGATATGGGACTAAATGTTTTGGAGGAAAAATTAATTAAAGTTTGCCTTTCACAAAGGCCAAACTTTAGCAAATTTTTCCTCCCTCATTGTTGAGCTTCGCAAGTGATACAACCTATCAAATTGAAGAGCACTGAACAGTGATCGTATAGAAACAAACGGAGACCCAATCCAACTTCGTTTGACCCTTCAAACGATCGTCCAAAGTTGGGCTAAAATCAGCAATCTGTTATCAAATTCAGCCATCATGAAAAACCGAGACACCTAGGGTTCGAAACACACATACGGGGCCCACTACGTGGGCCCCACAAGTCAGTCTGCACATGCTGCCTGCGGGCGCGTGCCACGCACGCGCCTGGCAGGGAGGCGCCCTGCGGGTGCCTCTTGGTTTTTTCAGGGTGGCCCGGCCCAAAATGGCTGGGCCTTAAGAAGGGGGGCCTTATAGCTCCCCTGTTGATTCTCTTTTGGGCCTCACAAATTACATGGCTCACTTGGGCCACATTGGCTACAAATTGAGCCTTCTTGGAGCCGTTTGAATACGGACTTCGATCGGGACTTTCCTGAAAAAATTTCTATGCGTTTACAAATAGGCCCGTAAACATTTTGCGACTTATTAAAATATAATTGCATCAATTGCAATTAAACCCACATCTAAAATATTTAGACTTATATCGCAAACTATTTGCGACACATCTATTATAAAAAATCATTTGTTGAGTATCGGACTTCTGCATACTTGGTGTTAATGATGAGCAAACATAAATACTTGTGAATAATCTCCTATTTGCAGTTAATCCATTGCCTAAGCATATCATGAAGATCAATTAGCAATGGATGACACTCAAAGATCAATGAAAGTAAGAGAAGTGGATTGGATGATCAAAGATGGTGATTAAAGCTCCTCGAAGACTTCAAGCTCATACGTTGGATAGAAGAGAGAGTTCTACAAATGTAATCTTCTTTTTTCTCTTCTAGTATGTAGCTTAGAAGTAGAACTATGTTGGAGCACACACACATCTTCATTTCAGTCTTAGGAAATCATTAGAACAATTTTTCTTGGACTCCAATTCATTTCTATCAAGAATGTGCATGTCATGATTTCAACAGTCGACTGCTGAACGATTTACAGTCGCCTGTCTTCAAATAGCCGACTGTATTTTGTTCTACAGCCTGTTATGCACATACTTAATCGGTTGATTTTTGGGCTTTTTGAGCTTTAACTCTATCAGGAGACGGTTGTACATTTCATAGGTGCATGTCCAAGTGACAGTCGACTGTGATTTGTTAGTCAGTCTCCTGTCTATCTTCAGTCCAAGATCATTCTTAGTTTGATCTGGCTAGTCGACTGATGTTGTATTTACATTCGCATGTCCAAGGACTAGTCGACTGTAAATGCTTCAAAAGTCGTCTGTCCATGATTCTCTTGCAGGACTTGCTCTCTGGAATATTTATTATAGTAGTGCCAGTTGACTGATGTTGTATTTAGAGTTGACTATCCAGTGGCACAGTCGACTGTCAATGCTTCAACAGTCGTCTGTCGTTGAGCTTCTCTGCAGACTCAACTCTCTAGAAAATGTCAGGGTTTGTGACAGTCACCTGTAGAAAGAATTACAGTCGCCTGTTCGATTTAAAGTCGACTGTCTTCTCTTCATCAGTCGCATGTCCTAAATTCCCAGACTTTTCTGAGACTTTCTCAACTTACCGTGATTGCGGACAGTCGCCTGTAGAAGGAATTACAGTGCTTGTTGGATTAACAGTCGACTGTCCACGTGATAAGTTACCGTTTTAATTCTCACCTACTCTCTGACACAGTACAGCAGTCGACTGTGTTTTGTTCAACAGCCGACTGTCGCGTGCGCAGATTCTATCCGTTGAGCTTTTCTCCACGGATTACAAAGGGGCTTTTGGGAATTCTGTTTGAGGGGTTTTAGAAAACTATAAAGCCAGCCTCTACTGTTCCATTGAGAGGTTACTCACTTGAGATTCATTTGCTCAATCTTTCAAGCTTTCAATCTTCCAAGATCAAATCTCCCAAAATCCTAAAGCCAAAGAATTCCTATCTTTCATTTCTTGCTCACCAACCTAGAACCAAAGAGAAATCTTCTAGGCATTTGGTGCAGTCAAGAGAAAGGGCTTTTCTCTCTTCAAAATAGTCATTCAACACACAACACACTCTCCTTCAAGTTCTACTTCAAGGCATATGTGATTGTAAGTGTTGTTTATTTCATATTTAATAACTTTCGTTATTTGATTTACTCTCGGGTTGTGAGAGTGGTTTGCTTGCTCCCAATTTGTGGGAGTCAAGGACAATCGAGCGTACTTCGATTTCACTTGTAGGGTTGCTACAAGTGGGTTTTAAGGAAACCTCAAGTTAGGGTTCTAACTTGAGTATCCGGTGGTATCCGGGTGGAAGGGACGTAGGATTACCGGGAACAAGTCGGGATTTGACTTGGGTAATCCGAACCCTTGAAAAATATCTGTGTTTGCATTGTTTCATTTTTAGGGTTAATTTTCATTCCGCACTTTATTGTTGGTTAGGAATTTAATTTGGTGTAACTATTATTTTAAATTGTATAAACAATATTCAACCCCCCCCCCCCCCTTTAGTGTTTTCCTCATAGTCAGGGACTCTACAATTGGTATCAGAATGCTGGTACATAGCTATGGCATCCAACAATAACAATGTTCCTCCATCGACTTCATACAGCAATCACGACTGTGATGGAGCGTCCACCGTCTTCGAAGGACAATCAACGGTTCGTCCTCCGTGTTTCAATGGCACGAATTTCGACTATTGGAAATGCCGAATGGAGACGTTCCTAAGGAGTGCTTCTCTTTGGAGAACCCTCCATAAGGAATACGTCGAACCCTCTGAAGAGGAATATGACAAATGGACGCATTCCGAGAAGTCCGCCAAAGTCAACAATGCCAAGGCAATGAACGCTCTTCATTGTGTATTGGACCCAGATGAGTTCAACAAGATATGCACATGTAAGAGTGCATATCAAATTTGGGACCATCTAATCGTTACCCATGAGGGAACGAACAAGGTAAAACTTTCTAAACTATATGTTGCCGTGCAAAATTTCGATATGTTTCACATGCAGGACAATGAGAGCATGCAACGATGTACGGACGTTTTACCTACATCACTAATGAACTGGAAGCGCTTGGACAAACCTACACCCAACCAGAGAAGGTGAGAAAGATCTTAATCGGAATGACCTCCAAATGGGAACGAAGAGCGATCGTCATTGAGGAGGTCAACGACATAAAGAATTGCACAGTCGTAAATCTCATCGGTACTCTATGTCTTACGAAGTAAGACGGGAGAACCGATTGAAGATTCGAGCTATGATGAACCCTTCAGAGGTGAAGAAGAAATCTTTAGCATTCAAAGCTAATTCTTCATCCTCTGATAGTGAAGAATCAGAAAATGAGTTGGAATTGGAGGAGATGGCTCAAATGGCGAAGAAGTTCCAACGCTTCTTTCTTAAAGGTAAATTTCCGTCCAAGAATAAATTTGATTCTACTAATAACACTTCCTCTCTCTGTTTGAAGTTAATATGCCAGGGCACATCAAGAAGGATTGCCCAATGCTCCGAAACAAAGAGAAGTGAAAGGCTCTGAAGTACCACAAGTCCGAAAAGTACAAGAAAGATAAGAAGAAATGACTTGTTAGTACATTCGATGATTCAAGTGGAGACTCATCATGCAAATTTGATGATGAGAAGGGTGAAAGCGCCCACATGTGTTTCATGGCCCGGGAAGATCCACTCTCCGATGAGAGTGATTCCGACATCGATGAACCCGAGGTAACAATGGATGAATTGTGTATTGCTAATGAAGAACTATTTTCTAAGTATCAATATTTAATGCTTAGATAGACTAGTTTAAATAAATTGAATGTTAGCAAGCCATCCATTCCATGCATTATCAACAATGACACCATTGTTGATACACTAACACTTCAGAAAACCACCTTGGTTTCTCAAAATGTCATATTGAGAGATGAGGTGACTTCCCTCAAATCTAAACTAGATCAAAAGTATCCTAAGGATGATAGTGATCCAGCTTCACAAAACACATACTTGGGCTTAGAGAATGATTCTCTTAAAACCCAAGTGCACGAGCTCATAGCACAGGTGTCCACCTTGGATACCAATATTTCTTCTCTTAAGGAGAAATATGAGCTCATGTCCTCTCGTATTATGAGATTTAATAAGGGGAAAGGACAATTGGACGATTTGCTAGCAAACCAATTTCCAGCCACACATCGTGTTGGTCTTGGTTTTGTGGAAGCAAATGCATCCAATACTTGCACCTCCTATAGTGATGTCACTATAGAGTTTATG
Source organism: Scilla litardierei (assembly GCA_030789695.1). NCBI lineage: Eukaryota > Viridiplantae > Streptophyta > Magnoliopsida > Asparagales > Asparagaceae > Scilla > Scilla litardierei. The sequence goes on from CM061132.1 coordinate 41,492,391, forward strand.
AGGCCATCCTCAGGTGCATCCACAAGTGGTGTCAAAAACACTATTGGTAGCGAACCTACCAAGAAAGTCACCACTTCATAATCTCTTCCTTTTGGTAAGAAACCCATTACGGGTGGAAACCAAAAGAGAGGTCATGCTTACATGTACACCCACATTCATCCACGTAGGAAATCTCCTACTTCACAAGTGGACACCCAAGACACTTTCTATGTGTAAGGATCGCCTTACCCTTGCAATTCTAACAACAACACACCAGGGGGTGAATAGTGTAATGGCAATAAATTGTCCAATTAAAATTAAACTTGCAAATGCGGAATAATAAATGCAAGAGGAAATAATTGACACAATCAATCCAAACGCAAACACAAGATTTTACCCTGATTTCCCAAACTTGGGTACGTCCAGCCACACCAATATTCGCTATATTCCCACATAGAGAAGTAAATACAAATCCCACAAAGAGATACCTCACCAAGAGGATTTTTGCCCTACACAAGGACCTAACCAACCCTACACAATGGTCAAACTCCCACCTAGAGAATTACTAACTCCCACTCAGAGAATTAGGGTTAGCCCTACACTAGGACACCAAACTCCTACTAAGAGAGTTACTCCCACGAAGAGAGTTACTTCCACAAAGAGAATATCCTAATCCCACAAAGAGATAAACTCCCACAAAGAGAGAAAGACTAATTCCCACAAAGAGAATTAGTGTTACAAGAATCACCAAGTAAATAAATACTCTTACCTATGCCTTGAGATGCTTACTCACAGATGAATGCAAGGCATGGAAGAGGATCTCCAAGTGTTGAGATTGGCTTGAAAGCACTTGGATGATTTCCCTTGAGCTGGACTTCAATACATGAAGAGGAATGAGAGCTCAAAGAGGGAAAAGAGAGAGTTTGAGAGTGGCTTAATCAATCTCTAATGATTTGCAATAGCATCAAGAAGTTCTAATCATATCATCCCTCTCACATATATAGGAACCCTATACAAACCATCAAAACCCAAGGAAACAGCTAAAAACAAAAGGCTGCAACGGCTAGTTTCTGGGCAGAAACGTCACTGACAGTCGACTGATGAACAAATTACAGTCGACTGTCCAACGGCTAGAAAATATCCAATGGCTATAATCTGAGCCACGATAGTCGACCGATGAAGTCAATACAGTCGACTGTAAACAGGATATGCGCCTGTAAAACCTTCAGCAGGCGACTGCTGCAGGGGGTGGAATAAACAGAGAGCTGCACTCTTTCTAAAGATAAGCATACAGGCGACTGATGATAAGAATACAGTCGATTGTAAAATAGCCAGGCGACTGTAAACCCTTTATCAGTCGACTGCTGCAGGAGATGGAGAAAAACAGAGAGAAGCAGTATATGCACTTACGCTACTCAGAGGACTGTTGACCAATTCACAGGCGACTGTAAATATACATGCGACTGTAAACTGAGCATCAGTCGACTGTTGCAAAAAGCTCAAGTAGAGTCAATAGAAATGTTGACTTGAGACGTGCATCATAGTCGACTGTAGAAGGCTCGACAGGCGACTGGAAATCACCCAGTTGACTGTTAATCCTTCAGCAGGTGACTAATGGAGAACCAGAGACTCCAAATGAGTCTTTGGTCAAGATGAACCTATTAGGTTGGATTCTATGATAATCCTAAGGCTCACTAAGATGGTTAAATGCATATGCATGTGTGAGTAGACCATCTATCAAGGCATTACATTAACCTAGACTCAAATAAGAGAGAAAGCAATAAAGGAAATATTACATGGATAACATTGCTTTCCTTAGAGTCTATGCCTTCAGTCTTGATGCCTTGATGCTTCCCATCATCTCCAAGATTTGGCACCCTTTGAGTCCAAGCTTTGGCACTTCTTCACTTGATGTCCATCCTTGCACCAAGTGTTTAGTCTCCAGAAATGATATTCTAGAAAAGTAACTAAGAGACTAAAACAATAGATTCATTAGTAACAACATAATGTTGTGATCATCATCAAAATAACATTGGTATGAAACACCAATACTCAACAATCTCCCCCCTTTTGATGATGACACACATTATGTAAAACATAAAGAACTAAAGCACAATGCTAATGAGCTCCCCCTACTTATATGTACCAAGTGTAAAATGAGATACACAATAGTAAATACTCATTATACCAAAAGAAATAATGAGACAACATGGTGACATATAATTGGTAGACATGGATTATATAAACCAATTGCAATAGACAATATCATGCAAGCATGAATGGTTTATAAAATCCCATATATCTTTTCCCAAAGATATATCTCTCCCCAAATGCATATGTATAAGTACAAGAATTATATTTACATAATGCATATATCTCTCCCCCTTGACATCGTCAAAAAGGTGGACATCATAAATATCCCCATTTGTCATCTTAATCAAAGATGTGACAATATGCAAGATATAAGGAGATGTATATACCAAATTTGTAAAATTTAGTGGGTATCAATCACTATCCCATGCTCCCCTTAGATCATAGAAAAGGTCAAATGTTGACTTCTAGGCTCTAATACCAATTGTAAAGTAGAAGATAAACAATCTCTAACAATTGAGGTAATACCAATTGTAGACAATGAATCTAGGAATACTCCTGTTTACCAATTGATATACATATATTTGAACCATGGGCCCAAAGTGTATCAATCATTAGATATGGAAAAATGAAGATTCAATGATACACAATGATATTGCCAAAAAGATGTATAACATGAAACATGTTGGAAATATCCAAGAGGTTTAGTTTGAGACCAAAAAATAATCAATTGTAAACAATGATCTCAAACATACCCCAAAATGAGAGTCAAAATATGTTTTAAAATATTTTAAACATACAACATATTAACTCCCATATTGATATACATATAGATCAACAAATGCATGTACGTCATTGTATTCCCCAAGATTCCCATTTTCATGAAAAAAATAAATTTGAAAACATTTTCAAAATCATGAAACACACATGACGTCCCCACGTTGTGCGTGTCAGATGTGTGCAATATATGGTTGGGGGCGTGAGATTTAAATATTTATAATCACAAGCGCACGGTGTTGTAGTGTGGCTTGGGGGTCGAACTCAGGGAGGCGTGGTTGTGCTTGTGTCAGAAAGGACCGGATTCACCCCATGGGTGAGCTAGCCCGAATCGATAGATGGGTTGTCACAGAAATAGAATGCGAGGGATAAACAATATAAAGGGAAACCCGGGACTTCGATTTCCACCCAATCATGTGATTCTCGCCAATACGGCCGACGGATGGGATAACGATCGGATTTAGGGTCTAATGGTGAGACGTTTCCCCTAAGAGTGTTACCAGCGTCCCATGGGCCCGATATTCCGGTCGGTGCCCAGGATGATACGCCGGACTTCCCGGGTTCGGTCAGTGGGCATTCACATGTCCATTAACACTGACGGACTTTGGGAGCACTAAGCTCGCAACGATAACTCCCAACATCTCATCCTACCGCTCCGGCGTGCTAGGATTCGATGTCTACGCTAAGGACGTGAGCTATGGCTAGGGAGTCAACTGCCAAGTTTATTCCCCCTCGGCCCAACGGTCCAAGGCGGTCTTTTTCCCGCCGATGACAATGAAACTTCCTGCGTAACCAATAGAATCCTAATCCCTATCGATTTCCTAGTCCTATGGACGCATCAGGGAAAACCCACGAAGGAGTTTCTACTAAAATCCCAGATTTGAGAACTACTCACACATATTTGCTAAAAAGCAATCTAAATGAAAATCGACCATTAAAAACATAATCAGACGATTGAAATGAAGGAATAGCAATAAAATTAAGATAATATCAAAGTTTGGTTAAGATCAGAACACTTACAAATAAAAAAGAAATTACAGTCGTCACAAGAGATAAAAACAGCAAAAAAAATAACAACCCTTGTTTCTGGAAACCTAGGGATTCTATATATAGAAAAAGACATCACCCGATCGGGTGAAGAATCACCCGATCGGGTGACCTGCTGTGAACTTCGGCAGTGATCTTCAGGGCTTCACCCGGTCAGGCGACACAATCGGTTGGCGGAAGCTTCTAGTCGTTTGGATCTTGGCGACGTCGGGTGAACCGATCGGTTGATAAATCAACCGATCGGTTGGAGTTGTCGCCCAAAAAGACAGAAACTTCGGACATTTTGGCACGGTCTGTCGGCGGTCAGGTGAGCTCTCTGAGTCATCACTTCGAGGAAACGGCTACAGATGAACCGATCGGGTGATGATCACCCGATCGGTTGGATTTCAGCTCCAATTTCCCGAGAAGTTAGTCGGGTTGAATCGGTCGGCGACCCGGTCAGTTGGTGCTCTCGTAGCTTCAGCTGCTGTCTGGGTGGTGCACGCATGCACCACCCGATCAGTTGGCTGTGTCCAACCGATCAGGTGGGGGTTGAAAGATGGCAATCTTCGTCGTTTGACCCCTGGATCACGTGTGACTCCTCCCGTTGCTCCGGGGACTTATGATATCGTCGTTATATGTCCCCTATGCTGGAGAACTCCTGCAAACATGTAAAAACACGGAGAAGTGAAAGAAAATAAGAAAATACGAGAAAACGGATACGAGGCGGTGGAAAATAACGGAAAAACACAAAAGAAGACGTGTGTGAATATATGAAATATAAACGCACATCAAAATCCCCCAAGCTGAACCCTTCCTCGTCCTCGAGGAAGACGAGTGAGAGTAGGAGCTCGAAGGGAGAAAATAGAGGGAAAGAGAGAAAAAGAGAACTCTAAATACTAATCACCCGTTAGGGCCAACAAAATCAAAAACGACACACCAAGCAAGCAAACGCCAAATCACATCACTAAACCAAGGAATACGAGTCCAGACAAGTGTCGTGGGCCCACGCGGTGAAGCACGAGTGAGTGTGGTCGTGTGCTAGCAGACGGTGTCGCTATCTACATTGTGCTATAAGCTCCATATACACAAATCCAAGAAATGACCCAAATATCGATTCGATTTAGAAATAACGGCGAATATATAGCTCAAGCATGCATGAGAAGAGTATGAGAATAGAAATGCATCATGTGTCAGGGACTCCACGGCTAGGAACTCGGACATCACCACACTATCGCCTAGATAATAGCTAGAAATTCTCTATTCCAAGTGTTTTCGAAAGCAATGGGGGTTGAGATGAGGTGGAGTAGGACACTCGGTGCAAATTCTCACCTTCCCTTTATTCTCGATAGGTAGGGAAATATTCACACACATTTTTTTTGTTTTGGATATATGTATTTTTTTTATTTTTGGCTAAACATATATTTTTTTTTCTTTCTTTTCTCTTTTCTTTTCTTTTTGGGTTTTTTCTTTTCTCTCTTTTTTTGGATTTTTGGATTTTGGGATATATACATGTGTACTCTCCCAAGTGGGAGAACGGTACACGACGAGTGGATTTGCACCAAGTTAAATAAAAAAGAAATCGGATTCTAAACACTTGGGCAAGGAAAATGTCTCGCTAATCAGAGCATAGGCTAAAATGGGCTATCCTAGTCCTTAATTGTGGAATCCCGACACATGCGAATTGAAGCATACGATACATATATATCATGCATACAGAAGCAGATAAGAGAGGCAAATACCGCATATTCAAAACGAAGCATGATAATCTAGGGGTCATTCCTGGACAGGTATATAAAACAAAATCACAAAGTAGAAGCACACCAAACGCTAGTCACGACACACGACTCACAAAAAAGCTAAGTGGACCCACAATGCATGAAATGCAAGAGGACTTGACTTTCTAGGGTTAGTGAATGTGATTATCGAAGCCATGCTAGGTGTGTGTGTGATATTTGTGGTAATTCATCATAGGGTTCATCTCTAGGAGAAAGAGATCAGAAAAAAGAAAAAGAAAAAGAAAAACACGATGAAAATGACTCAAAAACGAGGAAAAACAGCACAAATGACACACGAAGTGCGACTCCCCCAAGCTGAAGCTTGCATTGCCCTCAATGCAATAAGAGTAAATACGACAGGGCAATGAAAATGGGGGGGAATACACACCGACACAAAAGACATGAAAAACAAGAAAAACACACATACGAAACTGAAAATAAAAACAAAATAGAGATGAAGATCACACCATACGACATACAAACGGAAAATAAAAATAGAAAATCACATGACACAACATATATAACAAGCACACACAGAAAACATCACACGTCGGCACACAGAAAAATTGACTTCCCCCAAGCTAGACATGACAATGCTAGCGATATGATATGAGCAGGAAAATGCAGAGATATGCAAGGGGGAGGTCTGAAAACAAAAGGAAAATCAAAAAGCAGGAGAGGAATCATCCTCGTCCTCCTCGGTGGAAGAGGTGGGGGTGCGATGGAGTGGGCGGGAGAGGTGACTGGTGTGCGGAGAAGTGGAGAAAGTGGTCGGGGTGATGGATCGGTGGGTGTGGATGTGTGAATGATGGGTGGAGTCGTGGTGGTGATGGTGAGTGGGAGTGAAAGGGCGACCAATGCGGAGGTAGATGGGGTAGAAACGGCGGTGAATGGGGTGGATACGGCGACAGATTGGGTGGGTACAGCGATAGAAGTGGATGGTGGGGGAAGTGATCGTGATCGCACCTGCAATTTCTTGCGGCGCACGTATGGGGTGACGGAAGAGGAGGGTAGTGGAGCTGTAGGGACGACAGTGGAGGGAATGGAGATGGTGGGAGTAGATGAGGTAGTGGGGATGGACGTAGTGATGGAAGTGATGATAGGAGGGGATGGTCTCCTAGGGGGTGATGGTGGAAGTGAGGAATGTGATGGGGGAGGTGAAAATCGTCGAGGGGGTGAAGGTGGTGGTGTGGGTGGAGGAGGTCCGTGGACGTGTGTGAGAAGGCGGAGGATGGCGGCCACGTTACTCTCAAGGGCGAGGAAACGTGGGTGAGAGAAAATCGAAGAGGATGGGACCGAGGAGGTGGAGGAAGAAGCGGCAGCACGCAATGAAGCTATCTCAGCCTCGTGATGGAGGCGAGTAGAAGCGGCTCGACGAAAGGTGGAGGTGGTGGTGGTATGGATCGGAGATGTAGTGACAGTGGTGATCGGGACAGAAGCCGGGATGGCATGACTAGGACCAGCCCCGGAATCTCCCCGGGACGCAGGGATATCCTGCACGCCTAAGTGGGCGACAGGGGAATATGGTCTGGGTGCGCCCTGGGGAAGGAATGGAAGACGGAGCCCCTCCATAAACTCGGGATCGGGAGGAAATGTCCAATCTACCGCCAAAGCAATAGTCATGCGAGCGGGGTTGGGCAGAATGGCATATGGAGCTGGGGGGTGTCCGTAATGGAAGGTGAAGCGGCCATCGGGGCGGGGCTTAATCATGTGAATATACCGCAGGACGTCGAGATCGAGACGTGCGGGTCCTGCGGCAGTGGGAAGATCTCAGGGGATGACAATGTTAAATCGGGAAGTAGAAGCTATGATCGTGATAAGGCCTCCGCAACAAAGCATGCCCTTGTCGGCACGGCTGATCTCCAGAAGCTTGGAAACAAGCCAAGCACCGGCATGGACGGGAACGGTAGGGGCCCTAAAAGAAATCCCGTCATCACCCCAAACGAAAGGAAAGGTCATGGCCCAAAGAATGAAGAGATCAGGGATGGTCACGGTACCTGACTCATCCCTGGGGGAAAACGTGGAAGAAATGATTCGGTGGGCCAGACGGAAGATGGGGTGAATGATGGAGGAGGCCTTGGCCTTACCTCTGGGATAGTCAGGGTGAAGGGTGAGGCGGAACCAAAACTGATCAACGTCAAATTCGGGGGATACCAGGAGGGGCGGATAGCGTCGTCCCTAAGGATGGGAAAACCAAAGATGTCATTGATGATGTCTAGGTGGGTGCGAATGGTTCTATTACAGACCCGAAATATGACGACCGACCCCGACTCACAGACAAGTGTGGATAAAAATTCGAGTGTGAGTGCGGGGTAGGACACGGCGCTAGCGTTCAGGAAAGCTAACCAACCTAAATTTGCGAAGAGGGTCTCAACCTCGGTAAATACACCGAGATCGATAAGTGATTGGGTGTGGGCAAATTTGGTCGATAGATGCCCCCGAGCATCAAGTCTGTGATAGAAATCCTTATGTTCCTGGTTCCTAAAGCGATAGCCACGCGGGCCCATCAGTAGGTCCTCAACTGGGACGACATGTTGGGGTTGGGGTTGGGGCTGTGCAGGCTGTGCGGGAGGAGGGCGTGTGTGTGGTGGATGTGTGGTCTTGCGTCTCTTGCGAGACGACCCCTCCTCTCGCATGATACCCTTACCCTTATCTTGGTCCCAGGCCATGTGTGTGTGTGTGTGTGTGTGTGTGTGTGTGTGTGTGTGTGTGTGTGTGTGTGTGTGTGTGTGTGTGTGAATGTGAAATGCGATGAATGCACACTAACACAAGCAATCGAGCAAATTGAAATTCTAGGGCAAAATATAAAATCAAGCTAAGGAGCGAAGTTACCCAAGCGAGATGAAGATCCTTGCTCGTAGATATCCCAACGCAACACAATGGGAATAAGTGTGAAGCCGCGGCAACTACTTTCAGCAAATTTTCGAAAATGGGGGGAAATGGGTGAAAATTAGGGTTTTGATGCGGGTGAAATCGAAGAGAAAGGGGGAGAGATCGATGGAGAGATGGGAAAAGAGAGGGGAGAGATTGATTGAGAGGGTTGTGTGGTCGGTTGAGGGAGAAACGAGGCTTTTTGGAGGGAGAGGAAGTCGAAACGGTGATGAGAATCGAGATCGGGCGAGGGGGAAATGAACGGGTGGAGTTGGGTTATTTATAGGGTTTAAGTCGAACCGATCGGGTGAAATGTCACCCGATCGGTTGACTGTTAGGTTGAAAAATTTTGCTGAAAATTGGCTACAGGCGACCCGATGGGTTGAGAATTCAACCGATCGGGTGGTCGCTTCACACTTTTTCCCAAAAGTTTAATACAGCTCACCCGGTCATTCACACGACCATGCTTTGTATCAACCGATCGGTTGATCAATTCCCAAAATTCCCGAGACTTCTGTCGTTCCCAAACGGTCTGCCACCCGGTCACGCATTGCTTCACCCGACCGGTTCGCATGGAGAGCAGATACGGCCATTGTCTGATACATCTCACCCGATCGGTTGGATAATCACCTGATCGGGTGAGGCCTTGTTTCCTGTAAAAATTTACAAATGGCCTTAGTTTCTCGATGGATGACCCCGCGGCTGGATTTAATTATTAAAATAAGAAAAATAAAGCTAATAATAATCCTTAAAACGAAGATAAGAGTTTAGAGCATGGGTTGCCTCCCATGAATTGCTTTTGTTTAACGTCGTTTGCTCGACCCCCGTAGATGATACTCAAGGTGGACGGGGGTGATGCCCTAAAATCGGCATTGTTGGAATTTCATAATTCCATATTTCTATTCCCATATGGTTTTGATATGACAAACACATTCAGTGCTACTAACCGTGCTCCTCCTCAAAATGGAGTAGTTGAAAGGAAAAATAGAACCTTACAAGAATGTGCAAGAACAATACTTTGTGATAGTAATTTACCGAAATAATTTTGGGCTGAAGCTGTCGCAACTGCATGTTACATTATGAATAAAATTCTCATAAGGTCATTGCTTAATAAAACTTGTTTTGAATTATTCTTTGATCGCATTCCACGTGTATCATATTTTAAAGTGTTTGGATGTAAATGTTTTATTCTTAATACTAAAGATGCACTTGATAAATTTGATTCGAAATCTGATGAAGGTATTTTTGTTGGATACTCAACACGTAGCAAAGCCTACAGAGTATATAACAAAAGAACTTCAACAGTTGAAGAATCACTACATGTCACATTTGATGAGAATCCCTCATCTAAGTCTCCCATTTTTGATGATGAAGAAAATATATTACCTTTATCTAATTCATTAGATAATATCAAACTTGATGAACTTGATGCTACTAATCATTCTGTTGAGTCTATTTCAGATAATACAGATCTTCCCAAGGCTTTTGCACAAGTTCCAAATCATCCATCAGAATTAATCATTGGAGATATCACAGATGGAGTTAGAACTCGTCGTCAAATTGAACAAATGACGCATTGTGCTTTCCTTTCATCCATTGAACCAAAGAACATCAAAGATGCATGTGAAGACAGTTCATGGATTATCACTATGCAGGAAGAACTCAATCAATTTCAACGAAATGATGTTTGGGAATTAGTTCCCAGACCAACAGATCATTCAATTATTGGTACCAAGTGGGTATTCAAAAATAAATTGGATGAATCTGGTCAGGTAATTAGAAACAAGGCACGATTGGTTGCACAAGGTTATAATCAAGAAGAAGGTATTGATTATGATGAAACATATGCACCAGTTGCTCGTCTTGAGTCCATTCGCAAGTTGTTATCATTTGCATGTTTTAAAGATTTTAAATTATTTCAAATTGATGTCAAAAGTGCTTTTTTAAATGGATTTCTTAAGGAGGAAGTTTATGTTGAACAACCTCCTGGTTTTCATCATGAAAATTTTGAAAATCATGTTTTCAAATTAAAGAAAACTCTTTATGGTCTCAAACAAGCACCTCGTGCTTGGTATGAAAGACTTAAAAGATATCTTTTAAATTCTGGTTATAATATTGGTAAAATAGATTCCACTCTTTTTATTAAAATTATTAAATCTAACATAATCATTATTCAAATATACGTTGATGATATTATTTTTGGTTCTACTAATGAATCTCTTTGTCAAGATTTTTCTAAGATTATGCAGAAAGAATTTGAGATGAGTCACATGGGTGAACTCAATTACTTCCTCGGTCTTCAAATCAAACAATTAAAGGAAGGAATCTTCATTCACCAAAGCAAGTACTCTAAAGAACTCATCAAGCGTTTTGGTTTAGAAAGTTCTGTAGAAAAACGTACTCCAATGAGTACATCTACATCTCTCGACAAAGACTTAAATGGTAAGAGTGTTGATCAACGTCTTTACAGAGGTATGATCGGCTCTCTACTCTATTTAACTGCTAGTAGACCAGACATTATGTTTTCAGTATGTTTATGTGCACGTTTTCAGGCAGATCCTAAAGTTTCACACTTAACTGCCGTAAAAAGGATTATTAGATATGTTAAGCACACTTCTGATTTTGGTTTATTTTATCCCAAGTCAAGCACATTTGATTTATTATCCTATAGTGATGCAGACTTTGCTGGTTGCAAATCAGATCGTAAAAGTACCAGTGGTACTTGCCACTTTTTAGGTCATGCTTTAGTTTCTTGGTTTAGCAAAAAGCAAAACTCTGTTTCATTATCTACAACCGAGGCAGAATATATTGCCGCCGGTTTAGCCTGTGCTCAAATCTTATGGATGAAACAAACTATATCTGACTATGGTATTGATTGCTCTACTTGTCCTATTATGTGTGATAATACTAGTGCTATTAATCTTTCTAAAAATCATGTGCATCATTCTCGTACAAAACATATTGATGTACGTCATCATTTTCTAGATGATCATGTTCAGAAAGGAGATATAGTTCTTAAATTTATAGCTACTGAACATCAGATAGCTGATATTTTGACTAAACCATTGAGAGAAGAGACTTTTATTAAGCTTCGTAGGAATTTAGGGATTATTAGTGAATCGGACTTATGACACATTCTTATTTTTATTTTTAGAATTTTTCTCAAATTTTTTCAAATTTTTCTGGGTATTTTTGAAATTGGTCGACCAATTCACCAATATTGGTCGCCAATTTTCGAATTTTTTATTATTTTTTAATTTTTCGGTAACTACTTCGTCTTCCCGTTTATTCTCGTTATCCGTTCCCTCCATTTTTAGTTTTAGAAACTGAACCCATCCATTCGTTTTCGAATTTTGGTGGGATTCGTTCTCTACCGATTGGAATTTGTCAGTTCCAACAACTTCCCATAACTATTTTTCACCTTATTTAATTCTTTCCTAGGGAGTCTCAATCTCACACAAATATCTCTGACCATTTCTCTTCCCAACGCATCCCTTCATTTTCCCCAAAGAAACCCGCCGGTCTCTCCCGATTCCTCATCATCCTCCCCTCAAATCTCCGGCCTCCACCCTCTCAATCTGCCGGCACCTCCTTCCATCCACTCGCCCGTGGCCGATCCTCCGCCTGTTCCCTTCAATCAAACCTCTGGCGCTCTCCTCGGCCGCCCGATCTTCCCTTTCGACGGATCCGACCCCGTCCTCGCCGGCGACCACCTTCAATCGACGGATCCTCGCCTCTCGTTCGGTTCTCCTTCGACTTCCTTCACCGATTCACTCCCGATGGCTCAGCCCCTACGGATTTCATTGCCACCCCGGCACCGGCCTACTTCCGTTCTCCGGCGGCTTCTCAGCATTTCCGTCTCCTGGAGCGCCTTCCATTTCACCCTGAGCGTCACGTCGATTTCAATGACCACGGCTTTTCTCGGATCTTGGCCCCTCTGCATTCCGTCAGACTCGTTGGTCTCTGGTCCATAGCAAACCGCACCCCCTACTTTCCGGCCCTCGTTCGTGAGTTCTACGCGAACCTGGATTCTTCCAAACAAGCCGGTATGATTTCCATTTCAACTATCATGAATGGTTTCTTCTTCCGTCTTACTGGACCCATGCTATCTTCCCTACTACATCTGCCCTCCAATAATGTTCATCCACTCCCTACCACTCTCACCGACCCCTCCATTAAACAGCTTTTGGCTAATGATTTTCGTCCCAAGCGTTCCGCAGCAACTCTACACCCACCTTCTAGGATGATGGTAAAGATCATTCTGACAAACCTCGCTCCTAAGATTGGCTCTCTGAATTATGTTAGTAACAACACAGCCCGCTGTCTCTATGCATTAATGGGTGAACTTCCCGTATGCTGGGGATCTGTCTTACTTGACACTTTGGCCAAGCCTGTTAAGACTCATATCTTTTTGCCCTCGCTGATCACCCGAATTTTAGAGGCATTTCAGATTCCCTTCGCAAACTCTGTCGCCATTTTCAATCCTGTTGATTTTACCTCTGCCACACTTACTCACATGCAATTGATCATATCTGACACTTCTGCTTCTGATGATGGTTCCGATGCTGATGCCGATACCGCTGACCCTAACATCTCTCCCACTCCCTCTCGTCCCGTCACTCGGTCCATGTCTCGCTCTCCCCGCACCCGTACTCGTTCTCCTCGATCTCGTCCCACTCCTGCTTCCCAACCCACTCCCACTTCCCATACACCTGGCTCTTCTAGCGCTCGTGGCCGTATTCCTGTTCAGAAACGGTCCTCTCATTCTGCTGCATCCCCTACCATACCCATTACCCCGTCATCCGGACATGATGCTGTTCTTGGTGAGCTTCGTGCTCTTCGCCATTCTATGACTCGTAGTTTCCAGGATATCCAGGCTGAAATGCACGATGGGTTTCGTGGGATTCAGACCCACATGAGTTCTAGTGATATTACATTACAGGAGCATAACAGGAGGATGGACGACCTTACTACTGCTGTTGCCTCTCTGGCAAACCACTTCGAGTCACTACACTTTCGGGTGGCTAGACGTTCGTCCGATGATCCTCCTTCCGGGCCAGGCTCCTCCTCTCGGCAGTAGTCATCCATGGTTCCTGTTTGCTGTTGTTCTTCTGTGTTTTCCAGTCAGTTGTCTCTTTGGTTCTTTGCTGGTTGGTTTGGTGTTCCATAGGCACTTTGGTGATATGTCTGACGCTAGTTACTTGGGTCGTTTGGAAACATTATGGTTCTGTTGGTTATATTTGCTCTGTTTAGTTTGTTATTTTGGGATATCTGTTGTTTAGATCTGTGTGATATTTTGCGTCCTAGGCTGTATGAGCTATATTGTCTTGTTGTTCAAGCCTTATATACTTTAGCCTTGGTGCTTATATGCTTCTTTGAATATTCTGTCAATGGATGTTTTGTTGTCACTTGTTAATATGTTGATCCAGTTCTGTGGTTCTTTTCTTTGTTCTGTTGTCTCTGGGATCTCTGATGTTTCACATTATGATCTCTTGTTAGGTACTTGGCTAAGTGGCCAATATGTACTTAAGCCTTAGTTCTTAGTTCTTGTATTCTGTCACTAGTTTTATGGGTATTGTTCTGCTCTTTTTGTTGTTTGGTATAGCTCTTCAGCAAGCTATTCTCTAAGTCTTTGGCTATGTTATTTTGACATATGACGTTCAGGCTATGAGCTATATGACTATCCTTTACTTCGTAAGTTTGGATATATATTTTTTGTGTGCCACTAATCTGTGTATTTTTTGTTATTCCGTCCATAGTTTTGTGGTACTTCCATCTTCTGTTTGATATATTTCGCATGTTCATTTGCCTAGATTGGTGCTGGTTTCTTAGTCATTTTTTTAACAGAAGTTATTTTTTTTGGCTATGTTTTTTCTTGTGCTATATGTGTTCCCTGCTCTGTTCTGTTATGCATGTTTACTTCACTAACTTATTCTCTCTTCACAGTTTTTTGACACTTTTACTGATGTGCACTTTTGTTCCTCCTTTCTCCCAGGACTTTGCAGTTCATTTCTTTTTCAAAACACTCACATATACTCAATACTTCGGCCTACCTTATTCTCCATTTTTTTAACTGCCTTATACATTCATTATTTTTTAAGGCACATTTCGGCCCATGCCACTGCCCCTGTTTTGTTCATTTTTTCAGCCTACATAATTTTTTTTATCTTCTTCCTATTTTTTTTCACAACTATAATGCTTTGGCACTCATTTTACAGTGGCATGTCCACTACTTATTTCGGCCGGCATTGGTCTATTTTTTATTTTTTAAGGCATGCCTTCTTTTATGTTTTTCCTGCTCTTTCCATTCATTATTTTTCATGGCTTGCTCTTTATTACGGCCTACATATTTTTCTTGGCTTACACCTGATTTTCAACTCTGGCCAAATTCGGTTCAATTTTTACATAGGCTATATACTCCTTCTTTTACAGCCATTCATATTTCCTAATGTTATCTCGCTTATTTTTAACTAACTATTATTTCCCTCTTTTTGAGAATTCCAAAGGGGGAGAATATATTTCATCTACTCAGGGGGAGTATTCACTAACTCCACATATTCAGGGGGAGTATATCTGATATGTTGAATTTTACTTATATATTTTTTTTTCTTGTTTGTCTTCATCAAAAAGGGGGAGAATGTTGGAATTTCATAATTCCATATTTCTATTCCCATATGGTTTTGATATGACAAACACATTCAGTGCTACTAACTCTATGTTTGCAGATACATATCAATGATGAGTTCCACACAAATGAGATATCTTCATGCATACTCAATCAGATATATCAATCATGAAGCTGGAAAGACAAAGGCACCTAATCCACGACTTGGATATATAATCACTTGATAAGGATCTCCTGCAAAGAAGCTTCTCAGATTCAGTTGCAGATGCAGTCCTATCTACGGCTTTATGTAATCAATGTAAAATTTACTTTATTAGAGTCACAAAGCCTTGTGATAATATATCTTAGTCATCTAGGTTCCATTCCTCAGAGATCTACACTTCCCAATTTCGAAAATTCGCAACTTTGAAAATTGGCAGCCAATAACCCCATTTTGGTCGACCAATTTTAAACCTTCGAATTTGGTTATGGGATTGCATATGCAAACTCCCCTAACCGTGTAGATTCTAGAAATGTCTTCCAACGGTCGAAATTCCCTCTCTATATTTTGGTCGACCAATGTGTCCTTTTGGTCGACCCAGGGGCGTAACTACGCTTGTCTTGCCCTGGGCAGCTGCCCAGGGCAAGAACAAATAAAACATATATATAAACCTGAACAGATTGCCTTACCATCTCATTTGGTTAAAGCGTCCTGCTAAGAGCGGTAAGGTTTCAGGTTCGAAACCTGCTAGGCCAAATTACACCTTTATTTTTTATTTTATCCATTCTGAAGGTAATTGTTGCTATGCAAACAGACCAAAATGTGCAGTACAGAATGGGAATTGTTGCTATGCAAACAGACCAAAATGTGCAGTACGCACCATTTAATTAATTGCTCAGTACCATTTAAGTAATTGCTCAGTACACGTACCATTTATTTTTTCGGTTAAATGGCAACTTATTTTCTTTGTTAATTAAATTCTAAATGGAGTTACTATGAAAACAGACCAAATTGATCAATACACATACCATTTAATTAAGGCTTTGACTATCTTCATATTATAAATTTATTTTCTTTAGTCACTCAATTCTAAAGTGAGTTGTTATGCGGCTTTGACTATCTTCTTGTTTTAAATTTATTTTCTTTAGTCATTTAATTCTAAAGAGAGTTGCTATGCAAATAGACCAAATTGCTCAGTACACATATCGGTTAATTTTTCGGTTAAATGGCAACTTATTTTTTGTGGTCGTTCAATTCTAAAGGGAGTTGCTATACAAACAGACCAAATTGCACGGCACACAAATCGTTTAATTTTTTCGGTTAAATGCCAACTTATTTTCTTTGGTCATTCAATTCTAAAGGGAGTTGCTATGCAAACAGACCAAATTGCTCAGTACACATACCATTTATTTAAGGCATGGATTATATACACCGCAAGCCTTGCAATGTATGTGGTTTTTTCCCCAAAAAAGGCAACTCTGCCCCATCAACTCTCACAAGTTTGCCTTTTTTGGCAAAAAGTTTTGAATACACCTCAAGCCTTGCAGTGTCACATCAACTCTCACATGGTGATCTATGTTTGACATGAAGCCCATGGTAGAAAGACAATAATATTTTTAAATAATATTATTTGTATCATCTTTATTTTCGCCCAGGGCAAAGCAAAATCCTTGTTACGCCACTAGGTCGACCAATTTAAAAACTAGTCGTTTTGATCCCAAATTTCCAGGGACGGTTCCTGCCCGTTTTCCAACGTTAACTACAGTCCCCAACCGTCCCTAAACACTATAAATAAAGGGGTAGACCCTCTCTTTTCTTACACACACTTTCCTCTTCTTTACTCTCTTATTTGTTGGAATCAAGTCTTCTCTTTTCTAAAGCTTTAGGCCATTAGTTGTTCTTTTCTTATTTGTAAGAAGAAATCATTAGATTTCCTTCTTCATTTAAGAACGGAAGAACTTGGTTTTTCAACATCATTTTGGAAAGTTGTTTGTGTTCATAATTGAAGAAGAAATCGATTGATCTCTCTCTCTTCTTTTATGAACCAGAGAACTTCAAGTGTTGCGCTTCATTACATATCTTTTACATCTTGAAGTTCTTCTTCTAAAACACCATCCTTGAATTCATTCTCTGAAATTTATAACAAGGCTATAGGTGTTTTTCTATTTCATTATTTTACAGGTTTGAATCTCTGTTAGAGATTGTACAAAGTTTGGGACACGGGGAGTGTCGCCATTTTTGTAAGTTGGTGCTTGCAGGGCAAGTGATTATAGTGGATTGAAAATCTCTACGGTGTAGAGGACTGGAGTAGGATCACAAGGATCCGAACCAGGATAAATCTCTGTGTTTGCGATTGATTTAAATTCAATACTTGTCATTTTATTTCTGTGCCATCTTTGCAAATATTACTAACATTTTATTTGCGACATTTTTTAATATACACTATTCACCCCCCTCTAGTGTATTGATCCTTACAGGCTAAAATTACAGGCATCACTTCAGATTCAGAGTTGGTGGCCTTCGGTGTCGTCGGAGGTGACAAGAAAACTTGCTCGACGACCCTCCCTTTGTTGACGGGGTCCAGGGGCTTCTCCCTTATATTGGCGTTCACCGCCACTCATTTCAGGATTCGGATCTTGTCAGCGGTGAGCCCCATGGGCTCTTTCCATTTCCTCCTCCTCGGAGGAGAATTTTGAATTCCGGGAGGGACCGTGTGTGCCGCATCCGCTTTCCCAGCAACATCGTCTTCTTTCGGGCCGACATGTTCTTCTAAGTCCCCTGAGCTATCGGGGGGATTTCTTGAAAGAAGTTCCTAGGTGCTTGCTTCTACAACTCTCTCTTCTTTTAACTCCAGCATATTGCATCTTGGATCATCCGGGGGATTTGGGTGCTTCATTGACAACCCCAAGTCAAACGAGACTTTTTTGTTACCGACGTTAAGGGAAAGCTTCCCATTCTTCACATCTATTAAAACACCGACACTGGCCATGAAAGTCCGTCCAAGGATGATGGGGGTGTGCGCATCTTTAGGCATGTCCATGACGACGAAGTCCACTGGCACATGCACCCCACTTACGTTGACAGGGAGGTCATCTACAACCCCCACCGGATATTTGACCGATCGGTCTGCAAGCTGTAGGGTCATACCGATGGGCTCCAAGTCGTCCATCCCTATCCTCTTATATAGTGATAGGGGCATTAAACTGACGCTCGCTCCAAGACCGACGAGCGCGCGATGGATCTTTACCTCCCCGATCGCACAAGGGATAGAGAAGCTCCCCGGGTCTTTAAGCTTAGGCGGATTTGCTCTCTGAATGATAGCGCTGCATTCCACCGTTAATATGACCTTCTCCTTTCTCGACCCTCTTGTCACCAAATCCTTTAGAAATTTTGTGTATGAGGGAATCATCTCGATAGCTTCGAGGAAGGGGATTTGCAAGCTTAGATCATTGACCATGGCAAAGAATTTGCCATACTTTTCATCTATCTTAGCTTGGGCTAGTCATTGTGGAAAAGGCATAATGGACTTGAACACTTTAAGGCTCCCTTCCTCGTTTTTCTTCTTCTCCTCTTCAGAGACTCCCTCCGGAGTCGTTGGCTTTGGCGACGAAGCACCGTCGTCATTCAATTTCTCAATTGGTCGCTCTACGACCAACGGTGCTTCCGGTTCTTTGGTGGGCACTCTTGTAGGGATTTGTGTCCAGCTTCTTAAAACGATAGTGGACACATTCATATGCTCGTGCGTGAGTGCCAAAGTCTGGTTTGCTCCCCTCGGGTTCACTTCCGGTTGTGGCGGTAATAGATTCTGCGACCTTTGAAGGTTCGCCACTTGTAACCCCAGCTGGGTTACTTGGTCAGTGAGAGCCCACTGACCCATCTCTAGCTTCAAATTAATCTTCTCCTGTTGGTGATGTATTGAGTCAAGAGGGACTCAACTGGAGAGATGGCCATCTGCTGGCCGTATTGCTGCTGCTGCTGAATGGGCTGCTGATTCCTGGGAGCATATTGCTGATTTATTGTAGAGGCTGCTGCTGCTGAAACTGATGCTGCTGAGGCCTAGCCGGCTGATATATCTGTTGTTGCTGCTGCGGAGGCGGCTGCTGCTGATAGGGCGCCCGGTAGCTAAGGTTGGGATGGTTCCAGGTGTTTGGGGAGTAGGTCGGGTTAGAACCAGTCCGTGGTGGATACGGCGTATTTCCCGTAGGATTGTAGAATAGTGCGCTCGCTTGGTCCAATGGAGGTGAGATGTCACCACCCTCGAAGTCTCCAATGACTTCGGATTCCACCGCCACAATATGTTGGGTACCGGCACCACCGGCTCCTACAATTAGCGCTGAGATCTGGGTCGACAGCAAGTCAAACTTGCTGGATATTTTGTCGATGTCCTCGACTCTGTGGATACCCCCAGATCTAGGTGTGGCTCTCTCGTCACACCATCGCTCATTGTTCGATGCCATGTTATCTAATATGTTTCCAGCATCTTCTTCACTTCTAGACATGAAGGACCCCCCAGCCGCAGCGTCCATCAAAGATTTCAAGTCATCCCTCAATCCGTTGTAGAACAGATTAATTATCTGCCACTTGGGAAGCTCGTGATGAGGGCATCTTCGCTGCATTTCTTTGTATCTCGTCCAAGCTTCATGCAGGGACTCGTGGCTGGCCTGGGAGAAGGAGGATATCTCACTCCTCAGCTTCATGGTCTTCCCCGGAGGAAAAAACTTTGTCAGAAAGGTGTTTAAAACCTTCTCCCAAGTGTTGACCGTATTTGGGTCCTTCCCCCTAAGCCACAGCTTGGCCTTATCCCGCAGAGAGAAGGGGAATAGCTTCAGACGGATCGCCTCAGTGGTGACACCATTTATCCGGAAGGTGTCACACTTCTCAAAGAAGGAGTCCAGGTGCTCGATGGGGCTCGCAATGGGTGCCCCCGAGAATTGATCCTGCTGGATCCACGTCACCAAAGACGGCTTAAGCTCGAAGCTTTGCGCCGTAATAGCAGGAGGTCGGATAGCAGAGGTGGACTCGATGGATGGCATTGAGTATTTCAGCAGGGACTTGTGAGGAGGGGTGTTCTCCCCCATGGCTTCGGACTCTTCTCTTCTTCGCTTCTCTGCGACAAGATGCCTTAGGGTGGCATTTATCTCAGGATCAACAGGAATCAAGTCGTCGACACTCCTTGAACTCCTGCGCATGAAAAGCAACGACCACCCGTGAAGCAAAAGTGTGATAGAAACAGATAAAAATATAGAATAAAAATAAGAAAATGAAAATGAAAAAGAAGAATGCGAAAATTATCGCGAGACATAGATGAGAGCTAGACAGTGTTGTAGTGTGATTTAAATATTTATAACCGCAAGCGCACAATGTTGTAGTGTGGCTTGGGGGTCGAAATCAGGGGGCGTGGTTGTGCTTGTGTCAGAAAGGACCGGATTCACCCCATGGGTGAGCTAACCCGAATCGGTAGATGGGTTGTCACGGAAATAGAATGCGAGGGATAAACAATATAAAGGGAAACCCGGGACTTCGATTTCCACCCTATCATGTGATTCTCGCCAATACGGCCGACGGATGGGATAACGATCGAAATTAGGGTCTAATGGTGAGACGTTGCCCATAAGAGTGATATCAGCGTCCCATGGGCCCGATATTCCGATCGGTGCCCAGGATGATACGCCGGACTTCCCGGGTTCGGTCAGTGGGCATTCTCATGTCCATTAACACTGACCAACTCCGGGAGCACTAAGCTCGCAACGATAACTCCCAACATCTCATCCTGCCGATCCCGCGCGCTAGGATTCGATGTCTATGCTAAGGGCGTGAGCTATGGCTAGGGAGTCAACCGCCAAGTTTATTCCCCCTCGGCCCAACGGTCAAAGGCGGTCTTTTTTCCGACGATGACAATGAAACGCCCCACGTAACCGATAGAATCCTAATCCCTATCGATTTCCTAGTCCTATGGACGCATCAGAGAAAACCCACGAATGGGTTTCCACCAAAATCCCAGATTTGGGAACTACTCACACTTATTTGCTAAAAAGCAATCTAAATGACAATCGACCGTTAAAAACATAATCAGACGATTGAAATGAAGTAATAGCAATGTAATTAAGATAATATCAAAGTTTGGTTAAGATCAGAACACTTACAAATAACAAAGAAATTACAGCCGTCACAAGAGATAAAAACAGCAAAAAAATTAAGAACCCTCGTTTCTGTAAACCTAGGGCTTCTATATATAGAAAACGACATCACCCGATCGGGTGAAGAATCACCCGATCGGGTGACCTGCTGTGAACTTCGGCAGCGATCTTCAAGGCTTCACCTGGTCAGGCGACACGGTCGGTTGGCGGAAGCTTCTAGCCGTTTGGATCTTGGCGTCGTCGGGTGAACTGATCGGTTGATAAATCAACCGATCAGTTGGAGTTATCACCCAAAAGACAGAAACTTCAGACATTTTGGCACGGTCTGCCGGCGGTCGGGTGAGCTCTCCGGGTCATCACTTCGAGGAAATGGCTACAGATGAACCGATCGGGTGATGATCACCCGATCGGTTGGATTTCAGCTCCAATTTCCCGAGAAGTTAGTCGGGTTAAACCGGTCGGCGACCCGGTCGATTGATGCTCTCGTAGCTTCAGCTGCTGTCTGGGTAGTGCACGCGTGCACCACCCGATCGGTTGGTTGTGTCCAACCGATCGGGTGGGGGTTGAAAGATGGCGATCTTCGTCGTTTGACCCCCTAGATCACGCGTGACTCCTCCCGTTGCTCCGGGGACTTATGATATCGTCGTTATATGTCCCCTACACTGGAGAACTCCTGCAAACACGTAAAAACACGGAGAAGTGAAAGAAAACAAGAAAATACGAGAAAACGGATACGAGATGGCGAAAAATAACGGAAAAACACAAAAGAAGACATGCGTGAATATATGAAATATAAACGCACGTCAACACACAATCAATGTGTATGCTAAAATAAACATTTAAGCACAATACACATGCAATATGCATATGTGTGAGGAAACTAAACATTAGGGAACCAAACCCAAGAGGAGTTTGATTTCCTAATGTAATCATATGAGGTGATCACATCCCTAACTAGAGAGTAGATGTAACTATCCCTCTCTTGCACACTAACCTTAGTAGGAATCCATAAACTCAAGGATTTCCTAGGCAAGGGTTTTGCCTTTGCAATAGGGGTGGATGTGGCATGCTTAGGTGTAGAAACAAATTTCTTGGCATGCATAGAATGAGGATTTTGCTTCTTAGTAAAAAATGAAGAGTTTTATTCTTACTCATTACCTCATGATTTACATGGTTCTTGTTGGTGTTATTATTATACAAGAAAGAATGGTGATTCTTCTTAGGTGCTTTAGCAATATTTCTTGTATTAGCACCATATGAGGAATTAGAGGTGGGTTTGGGTACCACATTTTGAATATATCCCAAACCTCATCTATGATTTGCCAGATGTTGTTTTTCAAGTAAATCGTGGAGTGAATCCCTAGAATACACAAAGCTTTTGAGCTTACGGTATTACTCTTCACATTTCAACGTAAGTTATTGAATGCGAGTTTCTAAGCTAAGGTTTTGAGCTACTAATTTTTCATTGGTTAAGCTCAATTCCTTAACTTGAGAGAGAAGTGTGTCTCTCTCATTAGTGTCACAATCATGCATTTTATCATGGATATTTACACTAGACAATTCTAAAGCATGCACCCTACTCATAGCATTATTAAATTTAGCTTTCACTTTATCTTATGAGTTGATGCACTTACTTGCCAAGTTGGAGGCCACATTGAAGCGGTATTCGAGCTTCTCGTATGATAGCTTTTCCTCCTCAACATCCTCATCGCTTTCCTCCTTGACTTCCTCATCGCTTTCCTCCTTGCTTGAGCTTGACGAAGACTATTCCCCATTAGCCATGAAGCACATTTCTTCTTTGGAGTTGCGCCACGCCTCTACCTCTTCATCGCTTGAGCTAGAGGAGATTGGTGAAGAATCATCAAAAGCTGCGAAGCACATGTGAGCGTGCTCCTTTTCATCCTCTTCTTCATCACATGATGTGTCCACATCGGAATCATCAAATGTGTCGATAAGTCCCTTCTTTTGGTTCTTGAACTCGGACTTAACTTTCCAATTCTTCTTCCCTTTGCCCTTATAGGTATCTTTGGTGGGTTTGGAAGGGCATTCGATAGAAAGATGACCTTTTCCTATACAATTGAAACAAATAGAATTGTTAGACTTGGAGGCAAACTTTGACAAAGATTTACCTTGCTTGTCTTTGAGGATTGCCTTGAATTTCTTGAATTGGTTGGCAAGCTCAATGTAATCACATCACTAACATCTTCTTCTTCTTAATCTTCACTCGGAGCTTCCCATTGGAACTTCTTTCTCCACTTAAATGACTCCTTCTCAACATGGAGTGCAACCCCCTTTTTCTTCTCGGGCTTGGTTGGTTGAACCTCTTTCTTATGTTGAAGTAACACTTCATGAGAAATCTCCAATGTATGCCAACTTCCGTTGGCTGATTTGCACATGGAGATACAGTTGAACTCATTCGGAGTGAGGGCGCAATGGAATGCATACATAGCCCTTGCATTGACTCTGATCGAGTCCTTCTCCGCCTTAGTTCTAGAAGCCACGAATGAAGTAGGCTCCGCAAATGGCAACTCCGTGATGTCCCAAAGGTCTTGACCCTTCATGTAGATCATCATCCTGATCTTCCAACTAGGGTAGTTGGTTCCGTTGAAGAGCGGGGGTCGATCGGTAGACAGACCTTCTTCATGAGACACGGATGAGGCATTGAATGCCATCGTTGCAGTAAGCTATAACCTCGCTCTGATACCAATTGTAAGGATCGCCTTACCCTTGCAATACTAACAACAACACACTAGGGGGTGAATAGTGTAATGGCAATAAATTGTCCAATTAAAATTAAACTTGCCAATGCGGAATAATAAATGTAAGAGGAAATAATTGACACAATCAATCCAAACGCAAACACAAGATTTTACCCTGGTTCCCCAAACTTGGGTACGTCCAGCCATACCAATATTCACTATATTCCCACAAAGAGAAGTGAATACAAATTCCACAAAGAGATACCTTACCAAGAGGATTTTGCCCTACACAAGGACCCAACCAACCCTGCACATGGGTCAAACTCCCACCTAGAGAATTACTAACTCCCACTCAGAGAATTAGGGTTGGCCCTACACTAGGACACCAAACTCCCACTAAGAGAGTTACTCCCACAAAGAGAGTTATTCCCACAAAGAGAATATCATAATCCCACAAAGAGATAAACTCCCACAAAGAGAGAACGACTAGTTTCCACAAAGAGAATTAGTGTTACAAGAATCACCAAGTAAAATAAATACTCTTACCTATGCCTTGAGATGCTTACTCATAGATGAATGCAAGGCATGGAAGAGGATCTCCAAGTGTTGAGATTCGCTTGAAAGCACTTGGATGATTTCCCTTGAGCTGGACTTCAATGCAAGAAGAGGAATGAGAGCTCAAAGAGGGAAAAGAGAGAGTTTGAGAGTGGCTTAATCAATCTCTAATGATTTGCAATAGCATCAAGAAGTTCTAATCATATCAGCCCTCTCATATATATAGGAACCCTATACAAACCCTCAAAACTCAAGGAAACAGCAAAAAACAAAAAGCTGCAACGGCTAGTTTCTGGACCGAAACGTCACTGACAGTCGACTGATGAACAAATTACAGTCGACTGTCCAACGGCTAGAAAATATCCAATGGCTATAATCTGAGCCACGATAGTCGACTGATAAACTCAATACAGTTGACTGTAAACAGGACATGCGCCTGTAAAAACTTTAGCAGGCGATTGCTGCAGGGGATAGAATAAACAGAGAGCTGCACTCTTTCTCCAGATAAGCATACAGGCGACTGATGACAAGAATACAGTCGAGTGTAAAATAGCCAGGCGACTGTAAACCCTTCATCAGTCGACTGCTGCAGGAGATGGAGAAAAATAGAGAGAAGCAGTATATGCACTAATGCTACTCAGACGACTGTTGACCAATTCATAGGCGACTGTAAATATACAGGCGACTGTAAACTGAGCATCTATCGACTGATGCGAAAAGCTCAAGTAGAGTCAATAGAAATGTTGACTTGAGCCGTGCATCACAGTCGACTGTAGAAGGCTCGACAGGCGACTGGAAATCACCCAGTCGATTGTTAATCCTTCAACAGGCGACTGATGGAGAACCAGAGATTCCAAATGAGTCTTTGGTCAAGATGAACCTATTGGGTTGGATTCTATGATAATCCTAAGGCTCACTAAGATGGTTAAATGCATATGCATGTATGAGTAGACCATCTATCATGGCATTACATTAACCTAGACTCAAATGAGAGAGAAAGCAATAAAGGAAATATTACATGGATTACATTGCTTTCCTTAGAGTCTGTGCCTTCAATATTGATGCCTTGATGCTCCCTATCATCTTCAAGCTTTGGCACCCCTTGAGTCCAAGCTTTGGCCCTTCTTCACTTGATGTCCATCCTTGCACCAAGTGTTTAGTCTCCAGAAATGATATTCTAGAAAAGTAACTAAGAGACTAAAACAAGAGAGTCATTAGCAACAACATAATGTTGTGATCATTACCAAAATAACATTGGTATGAAACACCAATACTCAACACTATGCTCCACACCCACGGACACGTGTAAATCCACACATGAGAAATACTCATGTATGTGCTCCTACACACTCATATGCTCATATGCATCATTCTTCCATGTATGCACATCCACATCATGTCATGCATGCCCACATATGCTTCACATAACATGAATGTTCCTAAGGTTGCATACAACCCATATATGTGCAGTGCTTATACACCTCTATTGTCATATGCTAGAAAGCATGTTCCTAGGATGCACACACCATATAGAAATCAATCAATTGTGCATGCAACTAGGAAAAGGACTCCCAAAACATACACAATTTGGGGTCCTAAGAACACAAGCTTAAATGATAGGAATGTCTATGTTGATTCCTATTTTCTTGATATTATTAATAGTGGTAATTATGTTGGAAAGCGGAAGTCCACTTGGACCTGGCTTCCAAAGGGAGAATCCCATTGGACCCAACAAAAATTGGGTACCATAAGCTTATGGTATATCATGTAGGTACCCCAAGAAAAAGAAAGAGAGCAATAAACGTCATATTGGCTCTAAAAGGAAAAGATGTATACTCGACAGTGGTTGCTCCAAGCACATGACGGGAGATCCCTCATTGCTCTTCGAAGTGATTTGCATCAAAGATGGTGCAACGTTCACTTTTAGATGTAATCAAAAGGGAACCATGATTGGAGTTGGTAAAGTCGGTAATCCTTCCAAACCGCTTATTACTAATGTTTATTTAGTTAGTGCTTTATGTCATAACCTTATCTCCATTAGTCAACTTTGTGACAAAGGTTACAAGGCTAACTTTGGAGAGGCTATGTGTGAAATTATTGATTTTGATTCACATGTTTTATTTACCGGTATTAGGCGTAAGAATATTTATTATTTGAGCTTTCCTAAAACTGTAGAACATTGCTTAGTTGCTAATACAAATGAACAACTATTATGGATCGCCGTTTTGGTCATGTTCATTTTAAACACTTATATAAGTTAGCTAAGCATGATCTAGTAAAAGGTTTTCCGAAAATTGCTTTTAGTAAGAAAAACTTTTGTGATTCATGTCAACGAGGTAAACTTAGTAAATCCTCATTTAAACTTAAAGAATGCATCACTTCTAAGAGGCCCCTAGAATTACTACATCTAGATTTATTTGGGCCAACTAGAACCGCCTCTTTAGGCAATGCTCACTATGAATTAGTTGTCGTTGACGACTTCTCTAGATTTACTTGGGATTCATTCTTAACCAATAAGAATGAAGCATGTGAAGAGTTTACCATATTTGCAAAGAAGATTCAAAATTTCTTAGGATCCACCATTATCACTATTCGTAGTGATTATGGAGGAGAATTTGAGAATGAGTCTTTCACAAAGTTTTGTGATGACACCGGGATAACTCACAATTTTCTTTTCCTCGTGCACCACCACAAAATGGTGTTGTAGAGAGAAAGAATAGTATTCTTATTGAGTGTGCTCGTACCATGCTCCATGATAGTCATCTTGGACTACAATTTTGGTCAGAGGAGGTGCACACGGCATATTATGTGCTCAATAGGATCCTAGTGAGACCCCGAATGAACAAAACTTATTTTGAGTTATTTTATGACAAGAGACCACACGTTAAATATTTTCGTGTTTTTGGTTCAAAATGTTTTATCAAGAACACCTTTGGTAACTTAGATAAATTTGAGCCAAGATCCGATGAAGGAATTTTTGTTGGATATTCCACACGTAGCATAGCCTACCAGATATACAATAAAACCTCTTCAACGATTGAGGAATCACTACACGTATCATTTTATGAAGATTTTCATTTTCTTAATGTTCTTGATGATAGTGTAGATGTTTTGTGTGATTCTCTTAGTAATGTGAAAATCAATGATTCTATTATTGAGACTAACAATACTAATGAAGTTGTTGAAGATGTTTCAAGTGATGAAGGGATTCCCAAAGCTTACCCTACCATTCGTAATCATCCCCATGACCAAATTATTGGAGATATTGTTGTGGGTGTTTGAACGAGGTGAAGAATTGAAGAATTCTCTCACTGCACATTTTTCTCTACCATTGAGCTAAAGAACATCCAAGAAGCATGTGAAGATAGCTCTTGGATAATTGGAATGGAAGAAGAGCTCATGCAATTTGAGAGAAATGAAGTATGGGAGCTTGTTCCTCTTCCAAGTGGTCACCAAGTGATTGGCACCAAGTGGATCTTCAATAACAAGACCGATGAGAACGAGGTCATCACAAGGAACAAAGCAAGGTTAGTAGCTCAAGGCTATCGGCAAGAAAAAGGTATCGATTTTGAAGAATCTTTTGCCCCCGTAGCTAGATTAGAAGCTATTAGATTGCTTTTATCTTTTGCATCTCATAAGAATTTCAAATTATTTCAAATGGATGTTAAAAGTGTATTTTTTAATGGAATTGTTAATGAAGAAGTTTATGTTTCTCAACTACCTGGTTTCATACATGAAAAATTTCCAAACCATATTTTCAAACTTAAGAAAGTGTTATATGGGTTAAGACAAGCTCCTAGAGCTTGGTATGATCG
The DNA here is from genome assembly GCA_030789695.1 of Scilla litardierei. NCBI lineage: Eukaryota > Viridiplantae > Streptophyta > Magnoliopsida > Asparagales > Asparagaceae > Scilla > Scilla litardierei. The sequence continues at coordinate 41,520,724 of CM061132.1, forward strand.
ACTCAAAACCTTTCTTTTGGATTTAGGTTTTAAAATGGGTGAGGTTGATTCAACACTTTTTATTAAGGATTATGAAAATGACATCCTTTTAATTCAAGTTTATGTAGACGATATTATATTTGATTCTACTAATTTTAATCGAATTTTCTAAGTCTATGAAGGATGAATTCAAAATGAGCCACATGGGTGAGCTCAACTACTTCCTTGGACTTCAAATTCGGCAAATGAAGGATGTGACTTTCATACATCAAACCAAGTACACCGGAGAGCACATCAAGCGATTCAGGATGGAATAGTCTTCAAGCAAAAGGACCCACATGAGTACTACAACCCATGTACACAAGGATGAAAACGAAAAAGATGTAGATGTTCGTCTATATCGAGGTATGATCAGTAGCTTGCTTTACTTAACTGTTAGTAGGCCCGATATCATGTTTTCTGTATGCCTGTGTGCAGATATCAAGCTAGACCTAAGGAGTCACACTTGATTGCGGCAAAACGAATTTTTCGTTATCCCAATCATTCACTAGATTATGGGTTACTTTATCCTAAGTCTAGCAAATATGATTTAATCTCATATAGTGATGCCGACTTTACCGGATGCAAATCCGATGGGAAGAGTACTAATGGCACTTGCCATATTCTAGGAAATTCCCTAGTTTCTTGGTTTTCCAAGAAACAGAACTCGGTATCATTGTCCACGACTGAAGCGGAATATATTGACGCTGGTCTTGCATGTGTACAAGTTCTTTGGATGAGACACACTCTTAAGGACTATGGTATCAATTGTGATACTTGCCCTGTCATGGTTGATAACCAAAGTGCTATTTGTATTTTCAAAAATCCGGTACATCACTCTCGTACCAAACACTTAGATGTGAGACACCATTTTATTAATGATCATATAGCTAAGAAGGACATCATCTTAGAGTACATTGAAACCCAAAAACAAATCACCGACATCTTCACTAAACCTCTTAAAGAAGACTCATTTGTAAGGTTGCGTGGAGAATTAGGGATTACGGGTGAATCTGAATTGTAGGAGTTTACACTTTCATATTATATCATATTTGAACTCATATCATCATTTGTACTTCTCTTCGTTTGATAAATTATATGTTTCACATATATATGTTTTTAGAGATGTATTTGAGATTTTGATGATTTAGATAATTTTAGATTGTTTTAAGTGATTTGTATGGTAATCGATAATATTTTGATATTGATTTCAAAATTAGATTTGTGTTAGAGTATAGGTCCTAGGGTGAGTTGTCTCTATCCTCTGGATTTTAACCTTACTGTGCATTTCTGGACCAGGACAGACGATTGTCATTCCTTCGACAGTCGACTGCCCTACTCTATTTACTCATACAGCTGACTATATTTTTCGCATAGGCAACTGATGACTATTTTACAGTCAACTGTCAGTCCGACTGGTGATTGCATTTTTGTCATCAGGCGCATATCCAAATCTTTAGAGGTCTCTGTTATTATCATCGTATTTTTGATTCTCTACCAGTCGACTGATGTGTACGGAACAGTCGACTGTTTATCTGACAGGTGACTGTGATTTACCTAATAGTCGACTGTCTGTCAACCCAAGCTTATTTCTATCTTATCGACCAGTCGACTAACAACTTTTCATCAGTCGACTGTCAACTGCTGTGGCGGTTCGATAACTTGGTCTGAGCCGTCGATTTTTTCGATCTAATGGCCCAGATTCCTTGGAACACTCCTTATATCTTCGAGAGCCATCGATTCGATCATTTGTTTTCTCTCTCATCCGACGAAAACTCCCTCGTCTTCCTCCTTCGAAACTTCATTATTACTGTCGATTTTCACTCTGATTCGAAGCTGCTCTCTCCAATCTCTTTTTCGATCATTTGATTGCTTTGGTCGATCGTCTCCTCCTCGTCGTTCTTCAGGTATTGCTCTTTCTCCTATCGATTCAAATCGTGTGGTTTCTTCGTTTCATTTGTTTCGATTGATTGCGCAATGGCACCCAAAACCAAGGGGAAGACTGTTGCTCCTAAACGTACTAGGATTCCTAAGCCGACCATTGACAAAACCAAACAACCCCACAAAGCCCGAACTAAGCACCCTGAGCCTCATCCTTCCGACACTTCAGGTTCCTACTCTCAGTCTTCCTCCTATAAAGCTGAGCCTCTTGTGAAGGGTCTGCGTAAGCGCATTGGTCTTTGCATCAACGAGCCTGTCGCTGAGGCCGAACACACTCTAGTTGATACAGACACCCACCCTGAGTCTAGTTTCGATTCTCCCCTAGGCCAAATTCCTGCAGTGCCTCATTCTGACCCTCTTATCCCTATTTGCCGTGACGACGCTTGTCTGGTAAAGTTCCATTCCATGCTAGGGATCAAGCTCCTTTGTGAGCAATTTATTGTATATCAATCCTTTACTGTTGAGAGACTCTCAGAGATTCTCTCATCTACCTGCTTAGGTGATCTCTTTCGATACTCCCATATCGACTCCTCACGTGCATATCCCTTCCTGGTCAAATTATTCTATGCAACCGCATTCGCGGTGAATATGCTGACACAGGAGAGATTGACACTATGGTTCAGGAGACCAGTATCCGTCTCTCTTAGGGACCATTCTTAGGATCCCCTCCATAGGATCCCTTCTTACTGACATCTTTATCTCTGATGTTAGTGATCTTGATCAGACTGTCCTTCAGGACATGTTCCGTGTGATCCCCGCTTTTCTTTCTTCTGGAGTCAGGGCCTCCATGTTCACGGCCAGAGGTTGGGTTGTTCACCTTGTGGTGAAGTCCAACATCTTGCCAAAATATGGCTTTTCAGATCAGCCCTCTAAGGAGATCCTCAGATTCATATATGCTATCTTCTCGGGTATGGCAGTGAACTGGGATGGTGTCTTCCTTGATCGAATGGACAAGATCGAGTTTACTACTGCTTCTGCTCATATCCCTTATGGAGGTCTCCTTACCCTTGTTTTCCATCATTTTGGAATTGATTTGTCTCCCTTCGAGCCTTTGCCTCTTGGTCATCTCCTAGACGCGTCTGCAAAGTCAAAGTCTTCTTCGGCTCTGCAATCAGCATATAAAAAGAGGCAATCTACCTCTGCTCCTTTGTCATCAACCATTCCTCCAGCTGATCAGCCTTCCACCTCAGCTGCACCCTCTCGTGACCCTGGTGTATATGAGTTGTTCTTTTTGATGTTCCAGCATTAGGGAATTCCCTTCCCTGATCATCTCAGATGCTTTGTTCCACCTCAGCCTACTCAGCCTCCTCCTATCATCACTGAGATTGTGGAGCATCCTGATATTATTGCTCCTCAGGATGTTCCTGCTGTTAATGCTGATGCTGCTCCTCCTCCCGAGGACTCCACAGTTGATCCAGACACTCAGGAGTTCCAGATTGTTTTGGCCTCCTCCCCTGCTGCTGATACGGACACTCATCCGTAGACTTAGATTTTTTGGGGGTTGAGAGTATTTGATTGTCTGTATGGATTTTGATTCATTTTTGAGTTCTGATGGATGTGTGATGTTTGTATTTTAATCATTTTTTGTGCGGATGTACATGGTGATATGGATGTATTTTGTACCCATGTAACTTTGATCTTATATATATGAAAAATGTTGTTACTTCATTTTGTTTCACACATTGTCTCATTGATTATCTTATATGTGTGAATATTGTGAAATTATCTCCTTGCTTGCGATATCATTTATATGATGTGATTTGAGACGATGTTTTAACATGTTGATATTGGACTCTAATTCCTTTAGTCAACTAAATGTTAATGTGTTTTATGAGCTTTTGGTGTGTATATCTTTAGACTCTTATTATTGTCATAGTTATTATTTAGCACTATTGTTGTTGTTTTTCTACTCCCGCCTTTTGGATAATGCCATAGGGGAGAGAAATAAACATATATCATAATTATGTGCTAAGTAAATTCTAATCTATAACTTGAATCTAAGATTGAAGTTGCTAACGTGGATTATAAAATCCTAGATTTCATGATTTCAAGAAAATCATTCCATTCATGCATATCTTACTCATTTGCTTCATTTGATTTGTAGATGCCCTAATATTTATTGACTAACTTGATTGGCATCTATGTAGGGGGAGTAAGTTTTCTTTAAGCACAATTATTTATCTTTTTGTTTATGTTTGTTTGACAACATCTAAAAGGGTGAGAATGTTGAGTATTGGACTTCTCCCTACTTGGTGTTAATGATGAGCAAACATAAATACTTATGACTAATCCCCTATTTACAGTTAATCCATTGCCTAAGCATATCATGAAGATCAATTAGCAAAGGATGACACTCAAAGATCAATGAAAGCAATAGAAGGGGATTGGATGATCTAAGATGGTGATTGAAGCTCCTAGAAGACTTCAAGCTCATATGTTGGATAGAAGAGAGAGTTCTACAAATGTAATCTTCTTTTCTCTCTTCTAGTATGTAGCTTAGAAGTAGAACAATGTTGGAGCACATACACATCTTCATTTTAGTCTTAAGAAACCATTAGATCAATTTTCCTTGGACTCCAATTCATTTCTATCAAGAATGTGCATGTCATGATTTTAACAATCGACGGCTGAACGATTTACAGTCGACTGTCTTAAAATAGTCGACTGTGTTTTGTTCTACAGTCGCCTGTTATGCACATACTTAATCAGTTTATTTTTGGGCTTTCTGAGCTTTAACTCTATCAGGCGAATCCTGTACATTTCACAGGTGCCTATCCAAGTGACAGTCGACTGTGATTTGTTAATCAGTCGCCTGTCTATCTTCAGCCCAAGATCATTCTCCGTTTGATCTGTGTCACGCTCCGCTTCCCAAGTATGGAAGGCGAGACGTGAGAAGGTCCGCTCAGACTTGGAGCTATGAAGTTGCAGTCCGATAAGCGTCTGTGGATGATATAAATAGCAAATTCTTGCAATTCGACGAAACAACAACAATAATAAATAAAAAGAAGACATAGAAATATCCACCAACAACATCCAACAAGTATTCCAACATCACAGAGAAAAGTCACAAGAGTACATAGTCTGAACAAAAGGCCTAAGACATGGCCGAAATATAAAGCAGAGAGATAGGTGCTACGCACCGAAATCTAACAGCAAGTACTAAAAGCAACAACAACTAAAGAAGTCTCCAAGTGAGTCTAGGACTGGTCACCAGTGTCATCAAACTCAGTCTCTGTAGGAACCTCGAACTCTACGTCTGTGAACTGCTCGTCCCCTGTAACTGACTCTGTCTCTAAACTTGACATGTGACACCCAAAGAGAATAGGGCATATGTCAGCAAAAGTCTCCCAAAAGAAAGCGGAGGAATTTTGTGCAATGATAAAATAAAAGTAAAGCGACTAGCAGTTCTAATATGATGGCATGGCATGGCATTAAAAGTATGAAACAATTTAAAATGACATGATGGAAACAAGCATGCACGTCATAGCAGAAACTATGAAAAACACTATTTCACGAATCACGAACACTATTTTTTCACATTGTGCACAGGATTTACTCCTTATAGCTGAAGGTGTGGATCATGCACACTTCTACGCTGCGTGATAGCTTAACCCTACCCCTCCACGTGTATCGAGCGTTGGTTTCCCAACAACACTAGGAATTGTTTTTGGTTTGGCATAGGGTTGTGCCCACAAAGCAGGTGCCTAGCCTCAATAGTTATAATTATTGTAGCGTGTGCTACGCAATCCCGATGGAACAATTTGATGTATGACATGACATGCCAATGAGCAGTTAAAAGTGCGTACCGTTAATTGAAAGTAAACGTGACAGGCAGAATGAAAAGATAGCATAGTAATGGTGTCGGATCTAGCTTCGTTGTCAAGCTAGATCTAGTAAGAGCGCCTAGGCGACTATCATTTCATCGCCTAGTCTCTTTTACTCTACTGCACAAATTGGCCTAAAACATGGCCTAAATAATTACTGGCAAGTATCACTTGCCTCTTTCCGGTGATATCGGTTGTCGTGGGTTCGTCTTGACGAGCGTTACGCTATGGAATGACTGATTCTCTGTTTGATTAAAAAAATGTCTGAATTAGGTTTGCTTCAACAGAATTAGAATGTTTAAACAATTCTTACTACGTCTAAGGATCCAATTTTATTAGGTTCTCTATCCTAAGGGTGTTCATATCATATTAGTACTAATTGAGCATGCTACCTTCATCCCCTCCGCAAACAGATGTGTCATATCATATTAGTAATTGAGCAGGCTAGGGAGTGGCCCACAAAGCAGGTGCCTAGCCTCAATAGTTATAATTATTGTAGCATGTGCTACGCAATCCCGATGGAACAATTTGATGTATGACATGACATGGCAATGAGCAGTTAAAAGTGCGTACCGTTAATTGAAAGTAAACGTGACAGGCAGAATGAAAAGATAGCATAGTAATGGTGTCGGATCTAGCTTCGTTGTCAAGCTAGATCTAGTAAGAGCGCCTAGGCGACTATCATTTCATCGCCTAGTCTCTTTTACTCTACTGCACAAATTGGCCTAAAACATGGCCTAAATAATTACTGGCAAGTATCACTTGCCTGTTTCCGGTGATATCGGTTGTCGTGGGTTCGTCTTGACGAGCGTTACGCTATGGAATGACTGATTCTCTGTTTGATTAAACAAATGTCCGAATTAGGTTTGCTTCGACAGAATTAGAATGTTTAAACAATTCTTACTACGTCTAAGGATCCAATTTTATTAGGTTCTCTATCCTAGGGGTGTTCATATCATATTAGTACTAATTGAGCATGCTACCTTCATCCCCTCCGCAAACCGACACATCTGTAGGGGAGAGTATCACGTGGGATGTGTGGGTTCGATGACGTGGGATGAGGGGAACGTGGAGGAGATCATGGGTTGTTAGGATTAGTAATAGGTTAGTTAATATTTGGGATATGAGAGCATTATTAATAGGTTGGCAATAGTAACAGATGTGTTTGGGTATCATTTTAAAAAAACTTGCATCATTTTATTATTATTAGTTGTTAGTTGGTTAAAATTGGGTTTAAAGTAATTAATATACATAAGGGTCTATTTTGTTAAAACTTACAGAACTTCATTCCAAAAATCATTATTATTATTATTATTTTAAAAAATGTTTTAATAATAATTAATGAGTTATAGCATATTGGCCCATAGATGTCCAAAAATTACAAAGAAGGTACCGGGACGATCGCGCCTCCGAGAGGGTCGTGAAAACAGGGTTCGGTCACGCGTTTGAGCTACGGAAAGCAGTATTAAAAATCAAATACACGAAACACACACGAAACACGGCTACGCTAAAATATGTATGGTCGGAAAGTGACCGTTACAATCTGGCCAGTCGACTAATGTTGAATTTACAGTCGCCTGTCCAAGGACCAGTCGACTGTAAATGCTTCAACAGTCGCATGTCCATGATTCTTCTATAGGACTTGCTCGCTGGAACATTTATTATTCTAGTGCCAGTCGACTGATGTTATATTTACAGTCGACTGTCCGGTGGCACAATCGACTGTCAATACTTCAACAGTCGTCTGTCATTGAGCTTCTCTACAGACTCAACTCTCTGGAAAATGTCAGGGTTTGTGACAGTCACATGTAGAAGGAATTACAGTCGCCTGTTGGATTTACAGTCGACTGTCTTCTCTTCATCATTCGCATGTCATGTATTTCCAGACTTTTCTGAGACTTTCTCAACTTACCCTGATTGCGGCCAGTCGCCTGTAAAAGGAATTACAGTCGCATGTTGGATTAACAGTCGACTGTCTTCTCTTCAGCAGTCGACTATCCACATGGTAAGTTACCATTTGAATTCTCACCTACCCTCTGACACAGTGCAACAGTCGACTGTGTTTTGTTCAACAGTCAACTGTCGCGTGCGCAGATTTTATCCTTTGAGCTTTTCTCCACGGATTTCAAAGGGGCTTTTGGGAATTCTGTTTGAGGGGTTTGAGAAAACTATAAAGCCAGCCTCTGCTGTTCCATTGAGAGGTTACTCACTTGAGATTCATTTGCTCAAACTTTTAAGCTTTCAATCTTCCAAGATCAAAGCTCTCAAAATCCTAAAGCCATAGAATTCCTATCTTTCATCTTTTGCTCTCCAACCTAGAACCAAAGAGAAATCTTCTAGGCATTTGGTGCAGTCAAGAGAAAGGGCTTTCCTCTCTTCAAGAGAGTCATTCAAAACACAACACACTCTCCTTCAAGTTCTACTTCAAGGTATATGTGATTGTAAGTGTTGTTTATTTCATATTTCATAACTTTCGTTATTTGATTTACTCTCTGGTTGTGAGAGTGGGTTGCTTGCTCCCAAGTTGTGGGAGTCAAGGACAATCGAGTGTACTTCGATTTCACTTGTAGGGTTGCTACAAGTGGGTTTAAGGAAACCTCAAGTTAGGGTTCTAACTTGAGTATCCGGTGGTATCCGGGTGGAATGGACATAAGATTACTGGGAACAAGTTGGGATTTGACTTGGGTAATCCGCACCCTTGAAACATATCTGTGTTTGCATTGTTTTATTTTTAGGATTAATTTTCATTCCACACTTTATTGTTGATTAGGAATTTAATTTGGTGTAACTATCATTTTAAATTGTTTAAACACTATTCAACCTCACTTCTAGTGTTTTCCTCATAGCCAGGGACCCTACATCATTATCATCAAATACAAATGAACTGATGACATACATCACCCAACAATATCTTCTTGATTTTGTTGGACTGCTGCTTCTTCCTCAACGAGTAGTAGCAGGTTATAATCTTCCTTGTCATGGATGCTCCAGTCCCACAAACCGCTTCGTCGAACTCTACATCACGGCTGATGATGATATTCTTTATGCCTGGATTATAAAGCTTGTACCCTTTTGGGTGCTTATTATATCCAACAAAGATGAATTTTTGACTCTTATCATCAAGCTTGGATCGATTTTGATCGGGCACATGAGCATAGGCGATGCATCCAAACACCTTCAGTTGTGAAACTCCAGACTTGCTTCCATGACATGCTTCTTGCAGAGTCTTCCCATTAAGACTTTTAGTCGGGCATCAGTTTGAAGGATATACTGCACAATCAACCACTTCTGCCCATAATTCCTTCTGCATGTTCTTGGTCTTCAACATGCTGCGAGCCATGTCAAGAATTATTCTATTCTTTCTTTCTGCTACTCCATTTCATTGTGGTGAGCGTGGAACTATCAATGTTTGTTTGATGCAGTTGCCTTCACAAAACTCGTTGAATTCCTTTGAAGTAAACTCACCACTTCTATCGGATCTCATGGCTTTGATGGCACAACCGCTTTCTTTCTCCACAAGAGCCATAACTTTCTTAAATGCTTCGAACACCTCCGATTTTTTTCCTTAAGGAAATACGCCCACGTCTTCCTGGAATAATCATCAATGAATAAAAGGAAGTACTTACTTTTTCCATATGAGCAAGGAGTGATAGGTCCGCACACATCAGTATGGACCAATTCTAGTGGCTCTTTAGCCCTTGATGTAGTCTCTATAGGAAAAGCTTTCCTGGCATGCTTTCCAAGCAGGGATCCTTTACATAGCTGATCTGAATGGCTGATGGGAGGCAAACCTTTTACCATCCCGTTCATGGACAATAACTTCAAGCCACCAAAATTTAGGTGTCCAAATCTTAGGTGCCAAAGCCAAGATTCATCTTTAATGCAAGCCTTTAGACATATGGCTTGGGCAGTTTGAATTTTCAGCAGGGACATTCGATTTCTTGTCATTTGGACTTTGGGCACCAGCCTCCCAGTATGATCTCTTAAAGAAAGACTATGATCTTTAAAATTAATTTCATAGTCCTTATTAAGAGTTGCCCCCAACTTAAGATATTGGCTTTCAAATTTGGTACGTAGTAGACATCAGAGATAAATTGGTGACAACCATCTTTTAGGCGAATCAAGACTTTACCTTTTTCCTTCACCTTACTTTGGACTCATCTCCAAAGGTGACATGGCCTTGAATGTCTTCTATTTCCACGGAGAGGCTCATGTCTCCGGTCATATGGTTGCTAGCCCTAGTGGCCAAGTACGACGTACTTTTTTCCTCCATTTATTCATGATGGGCCATTAATAAGGTCAGCTCGACGGCATCCTTCATCTCCACAAGATGAGCTCTCTCTCCTCCACGTGATTGAACCTTTGCAATAGTGTGCATAATGACCATATTTATTGCAATTATGGCATCTAATGTGAGATTTATCATACCTTTAGGTCTTGCTTCCTCTTCCATGACCTCTTGATGAGTGGAAATTATGATTCCTTTCATCATTATTGAAGGTAGCATAACCACCTCTGCCGCCACCTCCACGACCACGACCATGGCCCCAACCTCGTTGGCTCCTACTTCGTTGTCTCCTCTTTCTTTGAAAGAGAGTTTTGAATAGAGAGCTTGCCCCCAAAGAATCTTGTGATGTCTTCCTTTTAAATCTCTCGTCATGGGCTTGTAATGAACCCTTCAGCTGGTCAATGGTCATGGAATCCATGTATTTGGACTCCTCAATGGCCACAACGATTTCGTCAAAATTTGGGGTGAGAGAGCGTAGAATTTTCCCTATCACCCTTATATCCTTCATTTATTCACTATTTCTCTTCATCTCATTAGCAATAGCCAATACTCTTGAGAAATAATCTGAAATAGATTCAGATTCTTTCATGTGAAGAGATTCAAACTCCCCTCCAAGGGTTTGAAGATGTACGTTCATCACCTTATCTACTCCTTTAAGAGAGATGCAAAGAATTTCCCATGCTTGATTGGAAGTGGTTTTATTTGCAACTTTCTCGAACATAGTCTTCTCTAAACATTGATAGATGAGAGTAAGAGCTTGTTGATACTTCTTCCAACTCTTAGAGTAGAGAATCCCTTTGGGATGAATTTAAAAAGGCCTCATTTTGAGGTTCTGCATAACCTTTTTTCAACAATCTACCAAGAATCTTGCAAGCCAAGTAAAGCCTTCATACGGATACACCAAGTAGAGTAGTTTTCTTTTGTGAGGCATGGAAATTGGAAAGGAACCATGCCGTTGGCATTCATCTTCTTTGATATTGGATGGCTCTGATATAAAACCACTTTGTTAGGTTTGAAAGCTAAGGTGATTTGGGTGGTAGGAGGTTTTGTAGGTGGAAGAGGAAAATACAAAGTATGTGGAGAACTATTTGGAAAGAGGGATTTCTTATTGAGATTTGCATTTGGCTTTTTGCTTGATAGACAATGGCATGGCAGCTCCTCTATTCATAGAGCTAGAGGAGAGCTTCAACAATGTTCTTACATTCAATGCAATATCCACATAATTCTAGGTGCTTCTATTTGACTCTTACTAGAATGACTTACAGTACAACTCTTTCTACAATTTACTTAGACTAGGACACTTCCTAGAACATTCTAGTAATGGACCCTGTTTCTCAGAGCTACAGACGATTCGGCCTCGGTTGGACTCGCTCGGCCTCGGCGGTCGGACGGCGAGGGGTAGCCTCGATCGTCCAGCTGGTTACGCGGTCGACGAGGGGCGGAGGGGAAGCCTCGGCCCGTGGATCTGATGTCCTCCTGCGTAGACGAGAACGCTCGTCAGTGGGCCGGACCTTGGTTCCGGCCAAATCCCCTCCGATGCCTAAGTCAGACAGTGATCTGAAAGAGGAGGCCCGGCGGAGACGGTTCGACTCGAGAGGAGATCTGAACGGCGTCTCAATGCGCCCCTTTGTCCTTCGCTGCTCCCTGCGCCATGCCAGCACCTCCCCATTACCGCCATTTAGTGGTCGCGGAACCGGGGGAGTGGTTATCGCATGAGTGGGCGAGTGGCCAGCATGTTATCAGGGCCTGGCCGGATCGACATTCGGGGGGGTCCCTTATAGGGCCTTATCGAGTGGGCCTGAGCGCGCAGATGGGCTCTTGACCGGCGGGTCGGGTTTCTGGGCTCGTGTCTTTCGGGCCTCGGCCAAATAGGCGTAACAATTACCCCCACTTCCGCCAACTTTAACTCTTAAGCTGAGAAGCTTGGGGTCAATCGGCCATATGAGGCGGATCGATTGGACTTCCCTTGGCGCTGATTTCGAAACGCCGCCGGTTCTTCGAGGCCTGCCACGCGTTCTTGTCAGGCGCTTCGAATTCGCCCCTGTGTCCGGTATATAAGATCCCCAGCTGCGTTGATCTCCTCTTCTTTCTTGCTCTTCCCATTGCTCTAGGCTTTCTACAACTCGGAGTCTCCCGTCGCCTTCGCTTCCTTGTCTCCTCCAAACTAGTCAAAAGGTAATTCCTTTCTCGCTTTCGTATTATGGCTGCTCTTAGGATAGGCGGTTCTGGCCAATGGGCGAGGGATTCTCCAGAGTCCAGGCGGGGCAGGCCCCGGCTAGTGGGATCAGGTTCCTCCTCTGGGAGTCGTCCCCTCCGAGATAAGGGGAAGGGGAAGCTATTCCCAGACTACGCCTGTGATGATGTGGCGTCGGCTGCCGTGCGTCTTAACGTGCCCCCGGTTGTCCTCCGAACGCCGTCGAGGACCCCTCCTTCAGCGGCCACGGAGATCCGGGAAAGGTATCTCTGCTTCCCGTACGATGTCCGAGTTCCATTCGTCGACGAGCGGGTTTGCCTTCCGAGGAATGAAATATCTCATGGTTCTCTCCCCCTTCTCTTCCACTTTTATCAGATCCGGACGGTTGGCCCGGGGTCATGGCTGCAACTCCGAGCCCGCTCGAGGAGGGAATGCCTGATCGGGCTGCCCCGCTGGTCGGGGGATTGGAGTTCGGATTACGTCTTTGTGATCTTCCTGGAGGATGCCCAGATTTTGGCTGACGCGCTGCTGTCGACCCTCCCCTTGGAATCGAAGTCCATCTGGTCTCTGTTGGACGACCTACTCCTGAAGGCCGTCTTGTGGTCTTCGGGTAGGTCGCTTTTTCAGTCTTGAATCACCCTGTGACTCATCCTGATTTTGGTTTCCCTTGCAGGGATGGCTGGCCGCGAGTTCGTCCGTGACGTCGATGAGCTGATCCGTCGCGGAGCCGCTCGGAGCCGAGGTAGTACCTCTGGAAGGGCGCCTCGGCGGACCGTTGAGGAGGAAGTGGCAATCCTCTTTCCAGTGCCCCCTCTGGTTCCCGAGGGTGGGGATAGTGCAAGGCGGAAGCGCTCCCCTCCGGCACCCTCGGAGCCTCACGGAGGAAAGAAGAGGAAGGAGGACGCGGATCCCTCCAGTCCGGCGGGTTCCGTGCTCCCTGTGGCGACCACCGGGGATCTTCCGGTAGCCTTGACAACCACCCCCCCCCCCCCCCCCCCGCAGCGTCCTCGCCCATATCACCGGGGATCGGAGCCCTGCTAGCGAGCAATCTGGCTTCCCTCGACGTCGTCCCTGGGAGTTCGATGTTCGTCGACCGAACCTTAGCCCAGCAGGTTGCTGAGGTCTCCGTACCTCCCCGGGACCGCAGCCTCCTCAAGAAGATCCCTGCCGACAAGATGTCGGATTCCTTGGTCTGGATCCTTCAACAGGTTCGGCTACCTTGCTATCCTCTCCTTCCCTTTATCCTCTTCTTATCACATGTCTCGTCTTTCCAGGGTTCAGCGCTCGCCGTGGAGTTGCAGTGCCGAGCCGTCCGCTTGAGGGAGCTGGAGGAGTCCTCCATGAGGGCCCAGGAGCGGGCCGGGGTGGCGAAGGTGGCTATGACGGAGGCCCAGATGGAGTCTCGGCATCTCAAGCTCCGCGTGGCCGAGTTGGAGGGACGAGTGGGTGACCTCCAGGGAAAGCTGGAGGATGCCCGGCAGTCGGCTGAGGATGCGGCGGAGTCGTTCCGCCTGGAGAGGGAGGAACTTCAGAGGGAACTGTCGGATCGGCGCCAGGTGACACGGCTTGCAGAGGAGGTGGAGAGGGGCGTCGTCGAGACCCTGGGGAAGAGGATCTTCGAGGTTCTCAGGGAGGCCTTCGGTGCGTACGAAGACCTCATCGCCCCTCGGATCGTCGAAGTCGTCCAGTCTTCCTTCCGGGAATGTGCGGAGCGCGTTCGGCAAGCCCCTCTGCCGGTCGACCCTCCTCGCTCTGAGCAGGGGGAGGCGCCCGAGGATGCGTCCTCTCGAGCCCGGGTCCCATAGGTTGTCCCTCCTGGCCGGTTATCCTCAAATTTTTAAGCATCCGCTTCGCTTTGGGCCAGTCTACTTGAAATGGATCCCTGACCCCGCTCTCTCCTTCGGCCTCGCCTCCGACTCCCTGCTTCAGCGCCAACAATTGCTGGTTGCATGGATGTTTGCTTAGGCCAGCAACTTTTGGGTCCTTGGTTGACAAGTTTTGCTTCGCCGGTGTTGCCCTAGTTTCTGTAGGTGACGGGCTTTGTCGTTCGTTGAGAGCGGATGATTTGTAGAGAGGCTCCTTCACTTTGATTTCCTGTAAATAAGACACACTATTATAAACGAAATTTGACTTACTTGGTCTTCTCGAGTATTTTGCTTTGTTGCTTCGTCCTCGGCCTAGGACCGGCTGACGCCCGAGCTGGCGGGGGGAGTTGTCTTTAAGTTTAGAATGGTTGAGTCGGTCAGCGAGGGCGAAGCTCCTCGGCTTAGGACCGGTCGGCGTCCGCGCCGGCTGGGGGAGTTGCCCCCAGACTTACGAGCGCAAGGGTCGGTCGGCGACGGTCGGCGTCCGTGCTTGGCTGGGAAGTCACCCACAGGCTTACGAGCGCAGGAGTCGGTCCGCGAGGGCAAAGCCCTTCGGCTTAGGACCGGTCGGCGCCCGCGCTGGCTGGGGGAGTTGCCCCCAGACTTACGAGCGCGGGAGTCGGTCGGCGAGGGTAAAGCTCCTCGGCTTAGGACCGGTCGGCGTCCGCGCCGGCTGGGGGAGTTGCCCCAGACTTACGAGCGCAAGGGTCGGTCGGCGAGGGTAAAGCTCCTCGGCTTAGGACCGGTCGGCGTCCGCGCCGGTTGGGGGAGTTGCCCCCAGACTTACGAGCGCGAGGGTCGGTCGGCGAGGGCAAAGCTCCTCGGCTTAGGACCGGTCGGCGTCCGCGCTGGCTGGGGGAATTGCCCCCAGACTTATGAACGCCTTCCCTCCAGTAGAGGTCTTCGTTCTCTTGCACCCTTAGTGAAACGTTGATTCCATCGAAGATTAAGAGAAGATAAAAGGGAATGCGATTGTACTCTTAAGAGTCCCGTCGGACTAGTACAATTAGAGAAAAAGGAAAAAGGAAATGAAGCTAGACATAGGGATGTGAACCTAGATAATCCCCTCGGACTAGGCTGCGACTGGGGGGAGAGATCTCGCCAGCTCACTCTATGATGCGGAGGGGTCCTTGGACGGTGTTGATCTTCTTCCCCTTGTCTGGCTGCATGGAGGTCCCCACTCCGTGGGCTGGCTCGTCGGTTAAGCTCCTGGCGTGTCCCCGGCTCATCAGCTTCTCGATGTCCTTCTTTAAGTGCCAGCAGTCTTCAGTGTCGTGGCCGTCGTCCTTGTGGTATTTGCAGTATTTCTCCCTATTCTTCCCACCTCTTTTTGCCCTCGGTGGGGGGCGATCGGCGCGCTCTTCCTTCTGCACTTGGGCAAGGATGGCATCTGGGGTGGCGTCTCTCGTACCTTCTCCGCGCTGCCTGTTTCTCGGCCTCTTCTCGGTCCGGTATCCTTCGGGGCTGCCTCGTCCGCTGTCGCCGCGCTTGGTCCCTCGAGTGGCTTTTCCTGCATCAACGGCCAAGGCCTCCTCGGTCAACATGAAGCGCTCGGCCCTCGCCATGATCCCGGGGAGGTCCTTCGGGGGATCGTTGTGCAGGGACTTCTTAAGGCCTCTGTGGCGAAGCCCTTTCTTAAGGGCCGTTTGGACCACTAGGTCGGGAGGGCTGTTCACGTTCAGCCTTTCCGCGTTAAAGCGGCGCATGAACTGCCGGAGCGGCTCGGCTGGGCCCTACACTATGTTGAACAGGTGTTCAGCATCAGGCTTGATCTGCCTCCCTGCCATGAACTGTTTGCAGAACAGCTGGGTGAGTTCCTCGAAGCTGTCGATGGAGCGGCTGGGCAGGCTGCGGTACCAGGTCCTTGCCGCTCCCCTGAGAGTAGAATAGAAGCCTCGGTAGAGCAGGTCATCGTCAGCTCCTTGGAAGGACATGTCTCCCTCGTAGTCCATCACGTGGTTTCCCGGGTCCCCTATCCCGTCGTACTTCCCCAGCGCCGGGATCCTGAATCGAGAGGGGACCCGTGCGTCGGTTATCCTCCGTGATAGGGGGCACCGGTCTCCGTGGATGCCCCCGGGGATTCGACAATCGCCTGCCTCTGGCTCGTTCGGTGGTGGAGGGTGCACAGGCGCCGGCGGGGCTGGCTCCACGGCCCTCGCCACACTGGGGGTCGGGCTGACCCGGCGTTCCCGGCTCCTCCGGCGGGAGCTCCTGCTCCGCCGTGATCGGTCCCTCGAGTGGTGTCGTTCGCTTCTCCTGCGGCGGGACGACCGTGACCGACGAGATGATGCGGTCATCGATTCGCCCTCCGTCCCTTCGGTTTCTCTTCGGCTCCTTTCACGATAAGGGGAGGAGGCGTGTGATCTCGCCTGACGGGAGCCGGACAGCGTGAACCGACGATCCGTGTTCGGTTTTTGGGTTCCGTGGTCGTCGACCACAGCGGACCGCAAGAGCGGGGGACCCCCCGCCCAGCGATGGCTATCGCCCAACGCGCCTCCGTTGGATGGCGCAGGACCGACGAGCTGCTGTACCGTCGCGACCAACGTCTGGAGGCTCGCGTTGGTCTCCTGAGCCAGGGCGCGGAGCTGTCCCTGTGTGGCCAATCCCGAGCCGCCGGTCTCTTCGGTTGAGGGGGCGGGGTGATTGTCGACGGGCGTGTCTTCGGGGTTGCCGTTGGATGCGCCATTCCCCTCCTCGGGATGGGGGGCATGCGCTTCCTTCCATTGCTGGCTCGTGCCATTGCTGGTGTGGTTTGCTTCTTCGTGGGACGGTTTTCGGTTCCCACAGACGGCGCCAGATGTTTCAGAGTGTTTTCTCACGACAAAAAGCGTTGACCGTGGACACCCGGTCAACGTGGTCAAGGGGCCCGCTTGGGTCCCTCGGGTGTGTCGAGTCGATGGAGACGAGGCGCGAGTCAGAGCTACAGACGACGTGGAGCGCGTCGGCTGAGACGAAAACGGGGTCCTCGGTCGTTGGTGGGGCAAGGGGAAGCCTCGGCCCGGGTCGAGACACTCGGCCTCGGTTGGACTCGCTCGGCCTCGGCGGTCGGACGGCGAGGGGTAGCCTCGATCGTCCAGCTGGTTACGCGGTCGGCGAGGGGCGGAGTGGAAGCCTCGGCACGTGGATCTGATGTCCTCCTGCGTAGACGAGAACGCTCGTCAGTGGGCCGGACCTTGGTTCCGGCCAAATCCCCTCCGATGCCTAAGTCAGACAGTGATCTGAAAGAGGAGGCCCGGCGGAGACGGTTCGACTCGAGAGGAGATCTGAACGGCGTCTCACGGCACGAGCGGGGGAGGAAGGAAATGAAATGGGGGAACAAGGTCGTTGATGGAGTACCTTAGGTTTTTAGATACCTGAGATGCGCCCCTTTGTCCTGTCGTTCTCCTAGCCCTTTTATAGAGCTCCCGGCGTAATTGCCCCCGGACCACGTCGCACGTCTGCCCTCAATCGTGCCCCTTCAATCCCCCCCCCCCCCCCCCCCCCCCCCCCCCCCGTCGCCGCTCCCTGCGCCATGCCAGCACCTCCCCATTACCGCCATTTAGAGGTCGCGGAACCGGGGGAGCGGTTATCGCAGGAGTGGGCGAGTGGCCAGCATGTTATCAGTGCCTGGCCGGATCGACATTCGGGGGGGGGGGGGGGGGGGGTCCCTTATAGGGCCTTATCGAGTGGGCCTGAGCGCGCAGATGGGCTCTTGACCGGCGGGTCGGATTTCTGGGCTCGTGTCTTTCGGGCCTGACCCTAATACAAGTAGGACTCTAATACAAGTAGCCCAACAAGCTTGGGCATAAATCAAGTTTATTATCTAACATATTTGGCATGTACAAACATTAGTATTCGACCTACGGTGCTTCATGAGGGCGTGGACCCGTTCCCCGACTAGAGTCACACTCATCCCAATGCCAGGTAGGAGGAAGGTTGCTCGACTTTGGATAAGACTTGTATTGTGCATCATCAGGGACACGCGATGGGGGATCTATGATCCCCTTAGATTTATTTGGAAAGTGTGACAGTAATATTTATAAACGCGATACAGGCCCTCCTAATGACACGTCCAAAAAGAGGGGCTTTGTTGTTGGGTGGGTGGGTGGGGGTGGGTGGATTAGTCTATTACTATCGCGAGATGGGATTGGAGGCTTAGAAAGTAGGACTGTTTATAGAATACGTCATTATTCCTGAGGGAATATCCCGACTCCAAGAAAGGGGTAACAATGACCATAGTCTAACTCAACTCAAATTTGTAGCTGTGATAATGAAAGAACATGCACTTAGACCTGTATATATTCGTATGGGCTTCACCAAAGTTTAAGGGATCCCAACTATTTATTTTTGGTAGGTTATTGGAGTGGGTAACAATGATACAGTACTGCTTCCCCACACCACAGCTAAGCTTCTACCAATCGCAAAAATCCAAGCTTTTTATAATATCTACTCCCTGTAAAATGAAGCCAAGCACCCAAAACATGTACCTTGGATCCCCACACTCCCCCATATCTTATTATAAATACCTCATCTAACCTCACTCTCTCTTCTCCCTCTCCCATCTCTACTCTCTACCCTCATCTCCTTGTTTTTTTCCTGGGAGATCTCGGCCATGGAGTAAGAGTCTACAGTTAGGGTTTCTTCCATTAAGCCACTAGGTTTCATCCTCTCTCTTTCTCGTTCTCTTTTTCATCAAATACAGGGTTTCTTTCCTTTTTCTTTTCTTTTTCGTTTCTGTTTTATGCCAGTTTGATTGATGTTAATGCTCCCAGAAATCTATCTTACTCTGAATGGTTTTTATTGAAAGACGTTTTCTTGGATTCTCGATGATTTATTCAACTAGTGCTTCAAGCTCGGGTGCCGGATAAATCTGCGGTGGGCCCCCTCGCACCGTCCTTGCCCATCGGTGCCCGTCAGATCGATGGCCAGACCTCATGATATATTTTATCTCAGCGGTTTTTGATCATTTTTTTTGTTTATCCAAGTCTAGAGATGCGTTCTTCGACTTAGTTTTTTGTTCATGTGTTTTATGGTCTTCGACTTCTAATCTGCTTCTCTTGGATATTCACGACCTTGGAAGAAGGGAAATAGTCGGCAAATTAAGATTTTGGAATGTGATCTATTTACTTATCCTTTTATTTTATATTATCTTTGTCCTTGCTTCTTTTATTCATATTTTCTTTTGGGATAACGATCTTTGGATGAAGATGTATCGAAAACAGTCGATGTTTGCAGGTGTAGCATCATCAAGATTCACAAAGATTGGATCGTCATCGGATGAGAATCTTGATGATGCTGCATCAGCAATAAGCGACTATACGTTGAAGATCGAACGTGCTTTGAATATTCTTTCAACTCTAAGGTGCGTTCTGGCTCATGATCCTACACTAGTATTAATTACTCCATTACATTGTGGTTCTTGTGTTATTAACAGTTGCCTTAGTATTGACGGAGGACATCATGATCTCATGACATACTAATGATTGTGAGTGTCAACTTTTGGATGGTGAATCACTGTCATTTCTTCAAGTTAATTTTTGCAGTATTTAGGACCACAATATTTGCAGGATGTTACCCTTTGCTTGCCAGACCTCTCTCTCCCTCACTCAGTCGGTAGGGGCCTGATACTAGCCCTTGTGATTGCCTGCCAGACTGCCTCTTGAAATGGCCCACCAGATTCACATCACTTGTCATGTAATAATCATCTACTTACAACTGACTCATTTTTATTTTTATTTTTATTTTGTGTCATGGGAGGAAAGCATGTTTAACTACTTATGTGATTAATAAAAATACTTTAGATCCGTCCGTTATTGATATGCTTGTTGTTTAAGTCAAATGTAGCTTGTTAACATCAAATTATATATGCATAGTCAATGTAAAATCCGTATTTTCTTCAAATGTGCACTTGGACCTTGTCATATCAACCCCACTGCTAGCGTGCTAATTTCAAACTTGATGGTTAATGCCTACTAAATTTCCAAGTCAAGTCGTACCTAATCTAATACTAACCATTTCGCGAGCCCAGTCTTTCTTGAAATATGAATTCATAGTCGAGAAATGAATTTTCTCTAATTTTATTCATAAGATTCATTCGAAGAACACGTTACAACCCTTACAAATTCTCACAAAAAACTACATTGGCTTGATTGGATTCAAAACTCCTGATTTGTACCAAGCAATAAACCATATATCAGATTGAGATATTTTTCACAATTGTTGGCTAAATGAAACTCATAAATAACATTGAACTCCTACACAAAAACATTATATTTAGAATTCAAATTAGATGTTGAGTCAAATCCTAAAAATGTTCACATGACTCAAAATTAGCCATCTTCGTCCATGGACAACTACTGTCCTACATACCATAACTTTCACACAAAAAATTCAATGGCACCCCATAGTAGATCCAATTTCTAGGTAATTTTCTTCTTCCCCCCTTATTTTCTCTTTTTCGTATTCTTGTCTATGCCTTTCTTGATTGTAAGCTCAACACCATATTGGTCTCCATCACATAAGCATGAAGGATGGATCCATTATCTCAGCCTCGATACCAATTTATTACGACAAAAGCAAAAGTCCAATAAAAAATGAGAATAAGATTTGGGGGATGAATCTTTTTCAGTTTTATTATCACCTATCAAACCCAAAATATTCAAATCTTACAAGAATTTCTCACAAAAATATTCCAAAACCCCTAAAAATTCTTACAAACAACAAGTTTATTTAATTGGATCGAATTTACACCAAACCAAAAACCTCAAAATAAAATTAAACTAATATTCATAATTGTAGCCTAAGTTGCTCTCGAATAATATGAAACTCATACAAAAAGATCCTTAAACATCTACTCTATATAGCTCAAATTAGATTTTGAATTAAATTCTAACAAATATAATACTTATGTCATAACAGTGAAGGCCTTATAAGAGGACTGGTTAACGGCTAGTTTTGTTGTTCTTTAATCATTCAGTGCTTTCAATTTAGTTCATTACTTTATACTGTTTCAAGTTGTGCAACGAACTGTGAATTCATATTAATGATGCAGGCTTGATTTGGTGGCAGAGGTTAAATATTGCACACAAGGAAGTAATTCCAAAGATGCATTTATCTGGAAGAAAGGTTGATCATATTGTCATGTTTGCAGACCCAATAGCCCCACAAAGGTGCTGTTAACCTGTCCTCTCTTCCCTTTTGCTATCCATTTGGGGTACCCATTTGTAGGTTGGCATTGTGGCATAGGACCATCCTCTCTTCTCTTGTCAGAGGCATCTTATACATAGAATTGTGTTTTGGACTGTCATTGTTAAAATATGAGGATATAACCTTACCTCATATCTCAAGTTCGAAGTTTAGATGTACAGTAGAAGCTTTAAAATGGTATTTGTTGTAGCATCATATCGCTACATGTTCAAATAGTAGCAGAGCGTAATTGAAATTATCACTTTAAGGGAAAGAAACCGTTGAGCAAAAGCCTAAGTTCCCATTTTAAAAAAGATAGGATAAAAAGATAACCTTAACTGTCACCATAATTTCGAAGTTTTGTGGCGACAGAAATCTTAATAGCAACTGTTACATCACTAGGCCGGCACTCGAGGATGAGGAGGAAAATGTTATCACTTAAATCGTGAAGCTGGCAAGAGGGACATCCAGGCCTAGTGAGCCCACGAAGCCCACAAGGGGAGATATCTGCATACACATTCAAAGTCAAGCCACGTTTCTGTCCGTTGACCCTCTGAGCCATCAGGTGATGATTAATAATGAGCATATTGATGACTGGTTAAGTGGACAACCATTACATCTATTCTTCAGAGATAATTTGCACCCCCATGATGGCAAGGCGGTTATCATGCAACGACCCTGAAAGGATAGTTTGGCTTATAAATAGTGAGGACGTCAAAAATGAACGGGACAGAGGCCATATGTACTAAATAGTAGGTACTCTGACTATCTTTTTCTTTACTTTCCACTCTTATATTTCTTCCTCCAAAAGCTCGGAGTGACTTGATCAAGACGATATCCCTTGGGTTGATCTTGACAGCACCGAGTTCCACTTAAGTCGATACTAACTTAAGCATCGAAGGGGATTTGGGTCGCAACCTATATCTGACACCCTTAATGAGTGTATGTGATGTAGGTCGTGCGAGCTTCGACCAATCGAGAAGATCGAAGGGTCGTGATCTACGACCCAGAGAAGGGTCGAACTGCAGCTCAGTGACACGAAGCATCGTATTGAATGACATAGGTTCCATCTACCGTGGGTCCAACTCAGCAGCTAACTAGACTTCACCTCATTAGAGGCGTACAAGTCAGTGCATCTTACTGTTGGCTGGAACTCATCCGTCAACAGTTGGCATCGTTTGTGGAAAACTTTTAGTCAACATTCCGAAGAAACAATCATGTCGACTGGTCCCACCAATACTGGACCAGTCCCCGACATGAATGAAGGTGCCCCGATCATTGAAGATGATGCTGGGTCTTCATCGGAAGGAGGACCAATCACACAACTGGTTTCGCAAGAGTAGTTCGAGAAATTCACTGAGGCAGTTAATGCTAGCCTTGCCACATTAACTGTCGCCATCCAACAAATCACCTAGCAACCATTGCATATGGCAACGGCGCAGCAACCTTCTAACACAGCGCAGGCCCCTGCAGTTCCACGGCCTACGCCAAGAATCCAGATGGCTGGGGAGCAAAACTCTGAGTGGCAGGCCAACCCATGCTCAATACCACTCCTACGTCTCGACAAAGAATCAACAACGGCAGAGGTCATGGCAACCAAAGGGAGGGCAACAATAAACGTTCATCCGGACGACCTTTAGGCCTGGGGTCCTCCAACAACGGACGAGCTACTCGCAACGGCATGAACCAAGCGAGAGATTGTCGCATGCAAGAACACAGTCGAACCCCTATGAGGCCCACGACAGGGCAGAAACAAAAAGGTCCTGAGGGAAGCCGGCCTCCTCAAAACTCCCCAGATCGCTCGAGAGAGGGCCTTGTCAATTCTTCCAGCGCATCTACTTGCCAGAATACTCACCTTCAGGAGGAAGAACAGCTTGCGTTTCTCCCTCCTCCATGCGGACGAACTCCTTTGAAGGAGAACATCACATCAGCTACTAGGCTACCAAAGTTCAAGATACCATCCATGAAGATGTACAATGGAATGGACGATCCATGGAAACACATCCGTAGATACCAAGGCGTGATGAAGCTACAAGGAGCCGACAAGCCAAACCTATGTCGTGCCTTCCACACAACCTTAACCAAAGTGGCAGACGAGTGGTACAATGAATTACCTGATTGTAGTATTGGATGCTTTGAGGAATTGTCACAAGTCTTTTGTCAGCAATTCATGAAAAGAAGAAGGCAGAAGCGAAAAGCAGCACACTTGTTCACCTTAGAGCAAGGGAAAAGAGAAACGTTGAGAGACTTCTTCAAACGCTTCAATAAGGAAAGGCTACACATCGAGGGTACCACGGATGACACAGTCCTCGCGGCACTCACCTAAGGCATTCATTGTGAATATCTGCTGAAATATCTACATTAGTTCCCGTCGAGCAACCTTTAACATCTTCTCGGCAGGGCGGAACGATTCATGCTCTCAGAAGAGGCACTTGCAGCTAAAAAGAAGAATTCTTCCAAGCCCCATGGAGAGACGATGTGGGATCCTCAACCACGTGGCAACCCCCGGCGAGATGCCCGGGACCGAAAGCGTCGGGAAAGAAGTCCCAAAAGCAAGGAACGCTCAACCAATGAGGCTTTTTCCAAGATGAAAGCTACCTGAGCTGAGGTCCTAGAGTATCCAAAACGTAAGGGACTCTTCAACCAACCTCCTCCAACACTAAAGAACGAGTATAAGAAAAGAGATGACCTTAAATTCTGTAGGTAGTACAACGGTAATGGACATAACTGTAGGGATTTTCAAGGTCCCTTAGAGCTAATTTTAAAATTATTCGTCCTAAGTCGGACGATCGAAATAAAATAAACAGCGGAAAATAATTTATTAAACTATTTAATAAATGTAGCCCTAAGGAAAATTTCCTAAGCCAGGAAATCTACTGACTCGAGTTGGGTTTGACCAACTCGAGAAAGTTCTAACTACTACTTAAAAGAAATGCATACTAAATTGACTCACCCGAAATCTTGCCCTGGAGCAGGCAAGATGTTCCGCACCGTCTTGCGCTCCATGATCTGAGCCGCCTCCCGAACCGCGTTGCATCGCTCCTCCTTGCGAACTGGATCAGCTCCCGAAGCGCACCTTGCCTCCAAGCCCATCACTAGCCGTAGAAAGTTTCACTTGAGTAAACCCGCGTCGTAGACTTCCGAATCAGATTCGGACCTCCATGTTGCCTTGCTAGGACCCGGTTGGAGGACAGGAAAATTTATAGAGGAAGAGAATAAATTTAAGTCTTGATTAAGTTTGCTCAAATATTCTGGAGATCCTTAATCGGTGACTTGGTGTAAGAAACAAAGAAGGGAGTGCCCACCTATTTATATAGGAGGCCGGCTCCGCTTCTTTTGTCATGAGCAATGTGGGACTAATAGCTAGGAAGAGGGTTTAGGATTTAATTTAATTAAGTTAGAATAGCTTTCACAAAGTCTAACTTCAATCAATTAATCCTCACTCACCATTGAGCTTCAGAGATGATACAAGTTATCATTTTGAATGGCTAGTAATGGTGAACGCGTAGGAACAAACGGCGACGAAATCCGAGTTTGTTTGACCCCTCAAACAATGGCTCAAAGTTGAGCAAAACCCCATGTTTCGTAGCCGTCAAGGGTTTCACTTAAACCCTAATGAAACGACTTAAGCTGCGGGCGGCTCGCTAAGCTTAGCGGGCGCGCCCGCCTAAGGCAACTGGGCACGCCCGCAAGGGCGTGCCCGTGCGGGCGCGCAGCCCGCTGTAACCGACGGGCAAGCCCGCTGATTGCAGCGGGCAAGCCTGCTGGAGCAGCGGGCGGGGCCCGCTGTACCCAGCGGGCCGTGCCCGCTGCTCCCAGCGGACTGCGCCCGTTGTGAGCATCGGCCCGCGCCCGTTTAACCCTAGTGGGTTTATCCCACTTCCCTTTGCGCCTTTCTTGCGTTTCTGGGCTCATCCGAGCTCCGATTCCTACACGGTTTGATCCTCTGGATTCCACACGAAATCCCCTCCATTCTCAAATGCTCCAAATTCACAACCAACTTGTGAATTTAACATTCTCATTTCATCTTATGATTTCCTCTATACAATCTATCTGTTACTAGGCCGTGAATGTTACTCGGTGTGAGACCCTACAGCCTGACCCTTACTACAGGCCGAGACTCGAAGTCTCAAGACGACAGTGACCACTAGCAGTAGGTGTCGTCCCTGTTTCAGGATCATCGATTACGTGATTGGTTCGTTGGCAAGAGTGCCGACGGGATCACTCTGACTGTGACTGTGATAATTTCCGTAGTTTCAGTCCCTTCGACATAACTATGTCACTTGACTAGCCTAGGGTATGGTTCTCTATCAACCCCATTAGCTAGCAGTGGTCAGTATACGTCGGTCTCTGGTACATGCATGTTGTACATGTTACAACATGCCTTGGCCAAGGTTTTACCGAGAGCCGTACTAACCTGCGACACTAATTTTCCATTAACGGAAGAGACGAATCCTCTGTTGATCACTACTTAGCTCATATGCTTCGAGTGTCACCCAGCCTAAGATCTTTCAGCAGGCCTAGCCTCGAAGCTAGATCTTTAGACCAAAGTGACACTGTTCACACATAGCTTCATACAATGATCTCAAGTCCTAATGACCAACTTACCTATTATCACTTTAGAGTTATTACTGATAGTTTAGTTAATGTTGAACCATTTAATAACTCTTTATTTGTATCGTTCAGTGGACTCATTCTCTAGTGAGCACATGCGCCCTGTCTCTGACTTCGCCAAGTCGTATGGTTATGAGACCAACCAGACTAAGACGCAATGGTCTGTCTGATGTGCCGGTATCCCTTATCTCGACACATCTATGACCACGAACGCTTTTAAGATTCAAGCTGCTATTGGTCAGACATTTCTCATAATCGTAATCTACATTGCTGGCACGTGATCGTTCCTCTGCTCTATCTCCCGTATCTAAGGAGTTCTATATCTTTCCTCTGCTCTATCTCCCGTATCAGGTGATACTTGCGAAGAATATGTCTGGATCTCTTGTGGAATCTAGGTTCTTGAACCAGGCTGATGGCTGCATTGTTGTCGCAATACAACGGTTATTGGACTTTCAACGGCAGGTACCATCCCGAGCTGGTTGATGAACTTCCTCATCCAGACTGCTTCTTTTGCTGCATCGTTGGTCGCTATGTATTCGGCTTCCATCGTGGAGTCTGCAATAGTGACTTGTTTGGAACTCCTCCAACTGACTGCTCCTCCGTTGAGAGTGAAAATATATCCTGAGATCGATTTGCTATCATCCATATCACTCTGAAAGCTGGAATCTGTGAACCCTTCAACTTTTAGGTGTTCACTTCCATAAACCAAGATCAAGTCTTTAGTCCTTCTCAAGTACTTAAGAATTGTCTTGACCGCTTTCCAGTGCTCTTCTCTAGGGTTAGACTGATATCGACTTACTACACCTAGTGCATAAGCGACATCAGGTCTGGTACAAATCATGGAGTACATGATAGATCCCACAGCAGAAGCATATTGGATCTTGGTCATATGTACCCTTTCCAAGTCAGTTTGTGGAGACATCTTCTTGGTGAGGGTTATTCCATGATTGGCTGGTAATGAACCACCCTTACTGTTTTCCATGTTAAAACGTTTTAACACGGTTTCAATGTACCTAGTTTGGGAGAGTCCTAGCATCCGTTTAGATCTATCTCTATGGATCTTCACACCCAGTATGTAGGATGCTTCTCCCAAGTCTTTCATGGAGAAATTGGTTGATAGCCATCTTTTAACAGACTTCAACATCTCTATGTTGTTGCCTATTATCAGAATGTCATCCACGTATAGAACGAGGATGACTAAAGAATTGTTATTACTGGTCCTTTTGTAGATGCATGGATCGTCCTCGTTTCTGACAAAACCAAACTCTTTGACTGTCTTGTCGAAGCGGATGTTCCAACTTCTTGAAGCTTGCTTAAGCCCATAAATGGACCTATGCAGCTTACACGCTTTTCCTTCACTCCCACTAACTTCGAAGCCTTCTGGCTGAGTCATGTAAATCTGCTCCTCTAAATCACCTTTTAGGAAAGCAGTCTTCACATCCATTTGCCAGATTTCGTAGTCGTAGTAGGCAGCAATAGCGAGTACTATCCGAATAGACTTGTGCATGGCCACTGGTGAAAAAGTTTCGTCATAATCTATTCCTAGAATCTGACGATATCCTTTTGCAACCAGTCTAGCCTTGTACGTTTCTACTTTTCCATCTGCACCAATCTTCTTCTTGAAGATCCATTTGCAGCCTATGGGAACATTTCCCTTAGGCACGTTTTCTAAGGTCCATACCTTATTCATGTGCATGGAATCTATTTCGGACTTCATTGCATCTAACCACTTTTTAGAGTCTATACTCTTTATGGCCTCCTGGAAGTTAACAGGGTCATCATTTACTATGATGCTATCCTCTATTCCCCCGTCTACGAGAAAACCGTAGTACCTTTCGGGGACTCGAGGAACCCTATTGGACTTCCTACTGACTGGTTTGGAGATGTCAAGTTCTGACTCTCCCACTGGTTCCGACACTTGTTCATGTGTAAGTACTTCCTCCGGGCATTCATCCATATTAATTACCTTGCCAGTGGATTCCTTCACAAGGAATTCCCTTTCCACAAAAGTGGCATGTCTAGAGACAACAATCTTTTGTTGTTCTGGATGGTAAAAGACATAACCTAATGAATGTCTCGAGTAACCTATGAATTTACACAGTATAGTTCTGTCTTCCAGTTTGTCTGGATTTTGCCTTTTGACATATGCAGGACAACCCCATACCTTCAAGTGATTAAGGCTGGGTTTCTTCCCGGTCCATATCTGATATGGTGTCAATTGCACAGATCTTGACGGAACTTTATTTAGAATGTATATAGCAGTTTCCAGGGCATAGCCCTAGAGGGAAGTAGTTAACTCAGCTTCACTTAACATAGACCGCACCATGTCTAACAAGGTCCGGTTTCTCCTTTCTGATACACCGTTATGTTGAGGTGTGTAAGGAGGAGTGACCTGAGAGAGAATCCCATTCTCTTTTAAGGAAGTGAGGAATTCATGGCCTAAGTATTCTCCTCCTCGATCTGATCAAAGAATCTTAATACTTTTCCCAGTCTGGTTTTCGACTTCGGCACGGTACTCTTTGAATCGCTCAAAGGTTTCGGACTTATGTTTCATCAAGAACACATTTCCAAACCTTGAGTGATCGTCAGTAAACGTGACGAAATATGAAAATCCACCTTTGGCTAATGTAGACATGGGTCCACATACATGGGAATGTACTAGACCCAAGAGTTCGATAACTCTCTCCCCTTGACTTGCAAAAGGAGTTTTGGCCATCTTACCTTTGAGGCAAGACTCGTAAGTGTCGAATGACTCATAATTCGAGAGGCCCAAGAGCCCCTCTTTATGTAACTTGCTGAGTCTCTTCTCTCCGATATGGCCTAGTCTACAATGCCAAAGATAGGTTTCATTAAAACTAGGTTCCTTACGTTTTCTTGTATTAACGTTTAATACAACCTCATTGCTTAAAGTGTATATTCCATTACTGAGTGTTCCAAAACCTAGCAACTTTCCATCAAGGGCAATGTTCATGACATTTCCACTGATAGTAAAATTATAACCATCTTTAGCTAAAGCTGAGACAGATATAATATTGCATAGGAAGTTTGGGACGTAGTAACATTGCTTCAAAAGCAAGTTAGCTCCACCAGCTAATGTGTGTTTAAGATCTCCTACGGCTACCACATCAACATTTGCTGCGTTTCCGACTTGGAGAATTATCTCATTCTTTTCAAGTTTTCTATGATTCTCATTCCTTGTAACTGGTTACAGATGTGAGAACCTGCACCGGTGTCTAACACCCATGCATTAGAATTAACTGAAAGAACTACACTTTGCATTTTAGAAGTTAAGGCATAAACTTGCCCTTCCTTCATTTGTTCCCTTTCTGCTATAGATTTCTTAGACCAGTCACTATTAATTTTATAACCAGTTAATAAGTTCTTATCTCGGATATTATTTATCTTACACGTCATGCTGCAAAGATTTAGAACTCCTAATTAGCATGTGTTCAAAAATATTTTTAAAATATAATTAGAATGGATTTTATCCAATTATACTCTCCCATTAATATACAGATCGTTTATTCCAAAACATTATTAAATGGGAGCAGAAATCCAACAACCTTGAGTCGCCCGACCTTGAGTGTAGCTCAACAAGTCGTTCGACTTGGCTGTAGGTAGACGAACTCTTTGTCGATCATATCGAATATGACTCCCTATTCGATTTTACCCCTAGTCATTTGTGATCATGAGTGTGCTCATCCGGATCACAATGGCTAGCCTAGTCGGACCCTTGTTTTCGTGTCTAGCCTGACTTGCCCCGCCGCTCGGTGTATGCACGACACGTCGGTTTGGGTCAGGACCTAGACAACATTCTTGGTTAGACTTACGTCGATGCTCGGAGGGCAAAACAACGATTTCAGTCAGGTCAAGATGTTAATCAAGAAATCGGTTTCTATAAGATTGACATGTCACGGCTTGAGTGTAGCTCAATAACCGTAACATGTTTCTTACAGTTGCCAACTCCTAAAACAAGGAGGGCTACGATTTATCTTGAACAAGATTATTATCGTATTTGACTTAGGTATAGTCGATGGACTTACACAGTCATGAATCGACACCTTGCGGTCCAGCAGAAACGGCCAGGGAATTGACTAAGCCAGGACCACTTGGTACCTAGACTAGCTAGGTTGGTCCAGCAAACTTAGCCAAGCACATTGACCGACATCATGATCCATTGAAGGTGTTTTCATCAATTCTATGTTCGCCCAACAACTAAATGTCTTTTAATTAAAACTAGTTAATCCTTATCAACTAGTGGATCCCTAAAATTCAAAATTTTATGGGTTTGTTAGACGATTTTTATTAAGTCCTTATCAACTATAAGGATTAGGAAAAATATGCGCTGCTACCCTAATAGTCCAATAGGTATACTTAAACAATTTAAGACATAGCAGAGTAACAAAGATTGTCACATAAAATTTGAGGAAAGAATTTTAATGGCTATCCTAATAGTCCATAAGGCAATTTTAAACAATTTAAAATTTGCATGGTGTCAAAATTTATCTTATAAAATTTGAGAAATTATTCTTGTGTCATCAAAATAAAACAAGAATATGCCATTAACCTAATTATCACATAATTAAAACATGCAGTTCTAAAAAAGTAGAACAAGAACAGAGTAGATCTGGCTCTGATACCACTGTAGGGATTTTCAAGGTCCCTTAGATCTAATTTTAAAATTATTCGTCCTAAGTCGGACGAACAAAATAAAATAAACAGCGGAAAATAATTTATTAAACTATTTAATAAATGTAGCCCTAAGGAAAATTCCCTAAGCCAGGAAATCTACTGACTCGAGTTGGGTCTGACCAACTCGAGAAAGTTCTAACTACTACTTAAAAGAAATGCATACTAAATTGACTCACCCGGAATCTTGCCCTGGAGCAGGCAAGATGTTCCGCACCGTCTTGCGCTCCATGATCTGAGCCGCCTCCCGAACCGCGTTGCGTCGCTCCTCCTTGCGAACTGGATCAGCTCCTGAAGCGCACCTTGCCTCCAAGCCCATCACTAGCCGTAGAAAGTTTCACTTGAGTAAACCCGCGTCGTAGACTTCCGAATCAGATTCGGACCTCCCCGTTGCCTTGCTAGGACCCGGTTGGAGGACATGAAAATTTATAGAGGAAGAGAATAAATTTAAGTCTTGATTAAGTTTGCTTAAATATTCCAGAGCTCCCTAATCAGTGACTTGGTGTAAGAAACAAAGAAGGGAGTGCCCACCTATTTATATAGGAGGCCGGCTCCGCTTCTTTTGTCATGAGCAACGTGGGACTAATAGCTAGGAAGAGGGTTTACGATTTAATTTAATTAAGTTAGAATATCTTTCACAAAGTCTAACTTCAATCAATTAATCATCACTCACCATTGAGCTTCAGAGATGATACAAGTTATCATTTCGAAGGGCTAGTAATGGTGAACGCGTAGGAACAAACGGCGACGAAATCCGAGTTCGTTTGACCCCTCAAACAATTGCTCAAAGTTGAGCAAAAACCCATGTTTCGTAGCCGTCAAGGGTTTCACTTAAACCCTAATGAAACGACTTAAGTTGCAGGTGGCCCGCTAAGCTTAGCGGGCGCACCCGCCTAAGGCAACGGGGCGCGCCCGCTAGGGCGCACCCGTGCGGGCGCGCAGCCCGCTGTTACCAGTAGGTTGCGCCCGCTGCACCCAGTGGGCGGGCCCGCTGCTCACAGCGGGCTGCGCCCGTTGTGAGCATCGGGTCGCACCCGTTTAACCCTAGTGGGTTTATCCCACTTCCCTTTGCACCTTTCTTGTGTTTCTGGGCTCATCCGAGCTCCGATTCCTACACGGTTTGATCCTCTGGATTCCACACGAAATCCCCTCCATTCCCAAATGCTCCAAATTCACAACCAACTTGTGAATTTAACATTCTCATTTCATCTTATGATTTCCTCTATACAATCTATCTGTTACTACGACGTGAATGTTACTCGGTGTGAGACCCTACAGCCTGACCCTTACTACAGGCCGAGACTCGAAGTCTCAAGACGACAGTGACCACTAGCAGTAGGTGTCGTCCCTGTTTCAGGATCATCGATTACGTGATTGGTTCGTTGGCAAGAGTGCCGACGGGATCACTCTGACTGTGACTGTGATAATTTCCGTAGTTTTAGTCCCTTCGTCATAACTATGTCACTTGACTAGCCTAGGGTATGGTTCTCTATCAACCCCATTAGCTAGCAGTGGTCAGTATACATCGGTCTCTGGTACATACATGTTGTACATGTTACAACATACCTTGGCCAAGGTTTTACCGAGAGCCGTACTAACCTGCGACACTAACTTCCCATTAGCGGAAGAGACGAATCCTCTGTTGATCACTACTTAGCTCATATGCTTCGAGTGTCACCCAGCCTAAGATCTTTCAGCAGGCCTAGCCTCGAAGCTAGATCTTTAGACCTAAGTGACACTGTTCACACATAGCTTCATACAATGATCTCAAGTCCTAAGGACCAACTTACCTATTATCACTTTAGAGTTATTAATGATAGTTTAGTTAATGTTGAACCATTTAATAACTCTTTGTTTGGGTCGTCCAGTGGACTCATTCTCTAGTGAGCACTTGCGCCCTGTCTCCGACTTTGCCAAGCCGTATGGTTATGAGACCAACCAGACTAAGACGCAATGGTCTGTCTGATGTGCCGGTATCCCTTATCTCGACACATCTATGACCACGAACGCTTTTAAGATTCAAGCTGCTATCGGTCAGACATTTCTCATAATCGTAATCTACATTGCAAAACATGTGTGACCTAACTTTGAATCCAAGGGAATAATCCAAGTAATAAATAACTCAGACAATATTTTTACCAGAAAGAATACTTTCATTTATTGAACAATATGTTTATTAAGATAAATAGCCACGAGGGCATACATTTCTGTACAATAACACATATGACTGATGGACCTTGAAGAGGGATATTGAAGCTCTTCTCAAGCATGGTCATCTAAAGAAATTCCTCGATGACAACCAAGCGAAGGAGGAACCTCACAGTAAAAGAATAAAGAAAAGGGAATCATGCTTGATTCATCCGTGACCAAGGTCGTCGACTAAGCTGTGAGGAGGAATCACAACAAATCAGATGTTGTCAGGTGTCATCTATTCCAAATAAAAATGCATGTATGGATTTAGTTTCATTGTTTAAATCGTTTTATCGTATGGATAAATTTCCTTTATATTGAAAACACTTACCATCTGGATCGAATGACATGTGTGACCATTGTGCCTTGTGAGGTTCGCTTTTGATCTTCCCACAGCAATATTATCCACGTCAATAGAAGCCTCTAAGGAATGCTCAGCTGTACAAAGTCAGTTCCACTTTCTTTGTGCATCAAAAAAATCAACGACAACTTGTTGTCGGACGTAAGTCGAGGGGGACATCCCCTCACCATCGAACGACCCTCGTCCTCGGACTTAAGTCGAGGGGCCATCCCTTGCAACCGAACGATTCCTCGTCGTCGGACGTGTAAGGACTATGTGCTATGAGGAAAACACTAAAAATGGGGTTGAATAGTGTTTATAAAATTAAGGAGGAAATTACGCCTAATTAAAATCCTAAAACGGGGAAATAATATGAAACAACAAATAGAACAATGCAAACACAAGATGTTCAAGGATTCATATTACCCAAGTCAAACCCGACTTGTTCCCGGTAATCCTACGTCCCAACCACCTAAAGTATATATAGCACACACATAAATGATTTCTTAAATGATTTAAAATCATTTTAAACTCTTGAGAGCAATTGCTAGCTTTTTCATATCATAGTAGTCAATCTCCATTACACCTAAGAGTTGACTGCACTCTTAGCTAGCTAAGTTTCAGAAGAAATTGCTCTGGGAGTCGACTACCAAAGGGGGGAGTCGACTACCAGCTGGAAGCAAATTTTCCAATGAAACACTCTAGGAGTCGACTACCACTCCTAGGGAGTCGACTACCAGCTGACGAATTTCAACGATTTGACATCCTGTTTTCTCTCATTCATCCTTATATTTTGGGACGAAAGTCAAACCTCATTTGAAATTTGAATCCTCTCTTATCACTATAAATAGATGACTCTATGAGATCTTTTGAGCAACAATATTATTATCAATTCTAAAATCTCTCTTGTGCTAAAACTCTCAGATCTCTTATTCATTCTGCTCTCGTTATTTTTTACCCTGTTTTAATTTCTGATCTCCTAATCGTTTTCAAAGTTATTATTTTTTGAGATTAAATTTTATTTGGCTATTAAAAATCGTTTTTCAAAATCCGTGTTCTTCATTTTTATCTATTGAAAGGATTTTTGAAAACAAACGATCTAGATCACAAAGAATCATTCTATATCTTTGTGTGATCTAAAGATCAATTTGAATTCTTTTCAGCCACATAATACACTTGTTATATTTTTGGCTATAGAATTCTGATGTAATCCAAACTCCACTAACTTTTGTAGTGAGTTGGAAATTTGTTTTTATTTGTGGATTCCCTTTGTTGTAAGGGACGGGAAATCCTAGACAAGTCTAGGTGGTCAGAAATCCTGGTCAAGGCTAGGTGTTTGGGAAATCCTAAAGAGTAAAGTTTGGTATTTGTATTGCTAAAGCAATAGTGGAAATCTCGTACCGGATTGGTCGAGGAATGGACGTACCCAAGTTGTGTAATGCCCTGATAGCTATTGCACAAGTACTAGAGGGGGGTGAATAGTACTTTAAAATAATCAAGAGTAATTATTCCTAATTATCATGCAAACTCAACCAACAATGCGGAAATGAAAATTGACAACAATAAAAGACAATCGCAAACAAACGATATAACGGGTTCGGATCCACCCAAGTCTCCTCGACTTGTTCCCGGTGATCCTACGTCCCAAACACCCGGATCCCCTCCGGCTACTTGAGTTAGAAACCTCTAACTCAAATTTGCACCATGAAATTCTTGTAGAAAACCTCTACAAGATCAAATCATACACAAAATAAAATGTGACTCCCACAAACCGGGATCACAAACAACTCTCACAACCGAGAGTAAAACTTGCAATATCAAAGTAAATGAAATATGAAATGCTTACCAACAATATCCTATGCCTTGAGTAAACTTACGATTTTAGGGCAAGGAAGATTTTGAAGGAGAAGAAGTCACCAAACCCTAGCTCCAAGAAGTTGACCAGCAATAGAAGCCTAGGGTGGAGTTGGTGACCTAGAATCAAGCTCTTGGCTTGAGTGGCTCACAATCAATGAGAATCTCTCTTTAGGAATAAGAGTGAGGAGAGATTCTTGTGAGAAATGAAAGCTTGGAAGATGAGAATAAATGCTTCTCTTTGATTCTCTAAAATGCAATTAATATCAGCATTGAATGCTATGAAGAAGCATCTCAAGATTATATAGGATAGGGAGAGAGAGAGAGAGAGAGAGAGAATTCGTGCATTTAATGCTCCAACGGATCTATTTCTGAAGCAGTCTAATCGGTCTAAGAAGGATCATTGACCGACTAGATTCATAACTAGTCGGTCGGTGATTCAACATGGACCGACTAACAGCTTCACAGCCAATAAAGATAGTTCAGGGAATATAGAACTAGTCGGTCTAAGAAGACTTGTCAACCGACTAGTTTCACAACTAGTCGGTCGGTGAGTGTTCTTTGACCGACTAAGAGATGAAATCAAATAGGCTGAATACAAGTTGAACTAGTCGGTCTAAGAACAAATTCCAACCGACTAGTTTCACAACTAGTCGGTCGACAGTTGTTCTTGGACCGACTAACAGTAAACAGTAACTTAGGCTGAAAAAATGAAAGCTTAACTAGTCGGTCTAAGAAGGATTCCTAACCGACTAGTTTGACAACTAGTCGGTCGGTGAACCTTCTTGGACCGACTAATTGATAAACAGTGTCTAGGCTGAATTGAGCAAGGAGATCTAGTCGGTTCAAGAAGGATTACCAACCGACTAGATTGCCATCTAGTCGGTTGGTTCTTCTTCTTGAACCAACTAAGATGCACCAGAAGCCGCGAAATGAAGCGCGTAGCTTCGGAAAAGTTTGTATGGGCTTCTAAGATAATCCTAGCTCTAAGATATGAGTGTTATGAAGATTATCAAGTAAGACCTACTCAAGGCTTAACATTCTACGAAAAGAAGCTAGAAGACTATAAATAAAACTTGACGAACTGTCTTCAAAAGCTTCAATCCGAATCTCTTGACTTCAATAATGCTCCTAGAGCTTCAACGAAGCTTCAGGCACACGATCACGTGCTTTGAGAAGTCTGTAGACGTCGCTTTTGATGTTCATAGAATTTTGGCGACGATCTCCATAACTGCGCTCACAAAGAGTTAGTTCACGATATTTATATTTGTTCATCATCAAAACCAAATCCGGGGAATCAATACTCAACATTCTCCCCCTTTTTGGTGATGACAAACCAACATAAATAATAATCAATAATAATGATTCAAATGAAATTTACTTACTCCCCCTGCATTGATGACACGTTAATTTCATATAAATTAATAATCATAAGCATCAAGCAGACGAGTAAAGTATAAAAAGAGAATTCAATTATTGAAATTTAGGATCTAAATCCATTTTTATATCTTAACTCCCCCTGAATCTAACATCTCAAATTAGATTCACGGTAAATTGCTTTAAATTATCATTTAGCACATCGTCATTATTAATTCTCTCCCCCTTAGGCATTAGCAAAAAGAGTGGGAGGAGATCAACGACAACAACAATGGCTACAAATAAAAGCACGGGAGTCGAAGAATACGACCACGGTCCAAATGACACCAAAGGAAAATACGAAGTAAATCAAAGCGTGCCAACGAGACCATAGTCGATAAACGGAAAAAATCATCAAAACTCAAATCAATTTCACGTATTGAGTTATAGAACATACTCTCCAATATCAACATTCTTGATGAATTAAGTGCATGGAAAACAATTCTATGTTTTCATAGAATGAAATCTATTAAATCAAGATAGTCGTTGAGCGACGAAGTCAACATCAGAGACAAAAATATATATAATGTGCACACAGAAGTAAATGTTAACATGATGTATATATATATATATATAACATGGTACAACAAAATGTATACATCCGCCAACATACATAAAAACGATCGAAAGATCGGTGCACACATACAACATATGTCTCAACAGACATCAAAAAGGAACATACAACAAAAGTGTATCATCAAAACATCCAAAAATATCAAAAATCCATAACCACCAACCATCCTACCCCACTCTCTCACTACAAAATATATCATCCAGATGCACATGGGAGAGTCCTCCAACGCAAACTCAGGAGGCGGAGGGAGGATCAGCAGCAGCAACAGGCTCTGCAGAAGGGGTGGTGGTCACCTGGTCGACTGGAGTGTCCACAGAAGGAAGAGTCGTAACAGGAGTGGTCTCGGGAGCACCAGCAGAAACATCCACCGAAGGAATGGTGGCAGCAGGTGTGCTCTCGGGAGCACCAGCAGAAGTAGCAGCAGCAGACGTACGAACAGGAGATCCAACAAGCTCTTGGAGCTCAGCCTCATCCATTTCCTCATCGTCAGAAACTGACGGAGGAACCTCAATGCCCAAGTGAGAGCAGATGCGAGCTAGCATCTCCTCAGAACGAGAAACACGAGACTCCACACGTCGCAGGGAAACTGCAAACTCAGCGAGTGACGGAGTAGGAGAAGGAGCAGAAGAAGCTGAAGGGGTCGTCCTCTGAACGTGACGAAGCGCCGCAAGAGACTTCTTGATGGCCGTCGCATTCAGGGGAGGACCAAGAGGACGCTGGTCATCGAGAGGGAGAGGGACGCCGAAGTGACGAAAAACGAGGGTCAAAAGGCAAGGATAAGGGATGTGAGCTGATTTGGTGGACTTTTGGATGCATTCGAAGGAGTCCATCTTATCAAGGATAATACGAGCCCAATTGATCTCGCTCCCCATGAAAAGAGCGTAGATCAGCTTGAGGAACGGCTGGGAGGGTAAGCTAGAGGAGTCGTACTTCGGAAGGAGGCACGACTTCAAGATAAGATTGAGGACCCAAGCGTTAGGCTTAAATGATTTGGAGGGAACGCCAATCATGACGGGAGGGATGACATGAAACATCTCAGAAAGCATCGCCTGGTCAAGATCGTGGATGTCATCCACGGAGATATCAGCAGGAAGGAGGCCAGAGGATGAGACACCTATCAACTCCCCTAAGATCTCTGCCGTGAGGACAATACGTGTCCCCAAGACAGTGGTCTCAATGGAGTGGGTGTCATCATACTCACCACGGACTCGATTAGCATAGAATAATTTGACGAGTCGTGGGTACGGGTGAGGGTTCGCCTTGGGGTCATGGCGAAGATAGTCCTAAAAGGCCGCTAGAGGAAAGAAGATCGGCGAGATGTGGAAAATCTGAGAACTGAACGAAGTGCTCCAATATCAATGGACAGTGCTCAATACGGTTGTAAGCCGCGAGACACAACAGGTCATCGCGACACAACGATATATCGACACCGCCCAAAGGCATGGGAGCCTTCCCCTTAGACGGACGAGTGCTAGAGCGAGGAGGAGGAGTAGGAGCCCTATCGGTAGGCTCAGACTCAGGGATATACTCTGCGTCAGAGTCAGAATCACCGGGAGGAGTGGGAGCACGAAAGGGGCCTGGAGTCAAAATTTTCTTCTTAGGCTGTGGCTTGGGTTGAGATGTGGCTCTAGGCTTCGCAGTTGCCGTCCTCTTCTTCTTAAGAGGAGGCGAAGAGGAAGATGGATGGGTCGATTTGGCGCGGCGTTTGGGTTGGGGGAGTCCGTAGGAGGAGACTCGACGGTCATGGGAGACAGACTCGAGGGACGGATGGGGATACGTGTCTTCGCCATACTCGAGACGAGACAACACAACCAACGCACGAGATCGAAATCGACAAATCGAAATGAAAGAGAAGAACCTAAGAGTGAAACCCTAAGTCGACGGAAATCAACGAAACCTAACCCTAAAAGCTGAGAGGGAGAGAGAGCTTTACCCTAGGACGGAGGATGGAGGGTGATCGACGGTCGGAGATGGCCAGAAATGGAGACAAACGGCGGAGGAGGATGAGGGAGTCGAAGGGTTTTGGGCTGAGGGAAGATTTCGCACCGATTAGAATGAATTCTAATCGGTGCGGGCAAGATTAAAAACGATCGGAGTGCCAAAAGACACAACAGCCCATGCGCATTTAGTCGGTCACAGTTCAAGCGCTGACGACTAGAATGAAATCTAGTCGGTCGGCCAATGAACATGAACCGACTAAGTGCAAACAGTAACTGAAGCCAAAATTTGAGCATGAGTTAGTCGGTCTGAGTTCATTCACTGACCGACTAGAACTGAATCTAGTCGGTCGGCCAATGAACTTGGACCGACTAAGAGAGTCCAAAAATTTGAAATTCAGAAATTTGAGTTCTCTCCTACGCGCACTTGGACGAAACATCGAAATACTCTCATACATCATTAATCTAACCCATAAAACATCGAAAATCTTAAATACGACGTTAATGAATATTTCTAGCGTAAATTCCAAAAATTCAAACATAAATCCAAAAATCTCAACAATTCTAGCATGAGCATATATAAACGAAATTTATTATCATGCAAGATTATTGAACAAAATGAATCCTAAATCTCGGATTCACCCATAATCCCCAATTCTCGACGTAACCGCACAAAGGAGTCTTCCTTGAGTGGTTTCGTGAAAATATCGGCAATTTGCTTCTGGGTTTCAACGTACACTAAAATGATGTCCTTTTTAGCAACATGATCATCTAGGAAATGGTACGGACATCTATGTGTTTAGAACGGGAATGGTGTACCGGATTCTTAGAGAGACATATTGCACTTTGGTTGTCCACCATGATAGGGCAAGTATCACAGTTTATACCAAAGTCTTTAAGAGTGTGTCTCATCCAAAGAACATGAGCACACGCAGCACCGGCGGCAATATATTCCGCCTCGGTGGTTGAAAGTGATACGGAATTCTGCTTCTTGGAAAACCAAGAGACAAGAGAATTTCCTATAAAATGGCAAGTGCCACTAGTACTTTTCCTGTCGGATTTGCATCCCGCATAATCTGTGTCACTATATGAGATTAACTCATATGTGCTAGACTTTGGATAAAGTAATCCGAAGTCGAGTGTGTAACTTAAATAACGAAAAATACGTTTTACCGCTACTAAGTGAGATTCCTTAGGTTGTGACTGATAACGAGCACATACACATACAACAAACATAATATCGGGCCTACTAGCAGTAAGATATAATAAACTACCTATCATACCTCGATATAGACGAATGTCTACATCTTTGCCGCACGTATCTTTATCAAGATGTGTAGTAGTGCTCATTGGAGTCTTCTTAACTGAGGCATTCTCCATCCCAAATCGCTTTAGCAACTCCACCGTGTACTTGGTTTGGTGGATGAAGATTGCATCGTTCATTTGGCGAATTTGGAGACCTAAGAAATATTTGAGCTCACCCATGTGGCTCATCTCAAATTGGTCCTTCATGACATTAGAAAACTCTTCGCAAAGAGTGAAGTTAGTAGCACCGAAAATGATATCATCAACATAAATTTGAACTAAAAGAATATTATTATTCGAATACTTAACAAATAGTGTAGAGTCAACTTCACACATTTTAAAACCCAAATCCAAAAGAAAGTTCTTTAGGCGGTCATACCAAGCTCGAGGAGCTTGTCTCAAACCGTAAAGTGCTTTCTTAAGTTTGAAAACGTGATTTGGAAATTTTTCATTTATAAAACCCGGAGGTTGAGAAACGTAAACTTCCTCAACGACATCTCCGTTTAAAAACACACTTTTAACATCCATTTGAAAGAGTTTAAAATCTTTATGGCATGCAAAGGATAATAACAATCTAATAGATTCTAATCTAGCTACCGGGGCAAAGGATTCTTCGAAATCTATACCTTCCTCTTGCCGGTAGCCTTGAGCTACTAACCGAGCTTTGTTCCGGACGACGATTTGGTTCTCGTCGGTCTTGTTCTTGAAAATCCACTTCGTTCCTATAACGGTGTGGTTCTTCAAAGGCAATGGAACAAGCTCCCAAACCTCATTCCTCTCAAATTGAATGAGTTCTTCCTTCGTGGCTAGGATCCAAGCACTATCTTCGCACGCTTCGTTAACATTCTCTGGCTCTATTGAGGAGGCAAAGGCACAATGAGCGAAGTAGTTGACTTGAGATCTCGTCTTGACACAATCAAGGATGTTGCCAATGACTTGCTCATGGGGATGGTCACGAACTGTATGAAGCCGTTTGGGAATTCCCTGATCACTAGGAACATTCTCAAAAGACTCATTAGTAGGGTTAGTTGTTGGATATGGAAGACGTTTGTACACCCTTGTGGGGGATGTACGAGGAAATACGGACCTCGAACGTCGCGTACACGAAGTCGTGTGCAAAGGGAATCCATTCCCTTGCGGAGAGGATCTCTGGATGAGTGGGAAAGTCGCATTATATATGCATAAGTGCATGCGACATATGGCTAATAAAGGGGGAATATCTTAAGCTTATGTTGTACCATGCATATGGTACAACTTAAGCTTATAATGTGCCATGTATCATGGTACACCTTAATTAAGTTGTTCCAAAGGAACAACTTACCCTAAAATAACTACCTTGGGGGCTATAAATAAGACCCAAGGGTAAGCCATTTCTTACACCTTTTGCATGAAATTCATGCATGCATCTTCTTCCTAGCGAAGCTCTGCAGAAATCCTTTCTCTTCCTCTATTCAAGTTCTTAATCTAAAATAGAGATTTAGATTGTGGATTAGTAGCCTTACTCCGTTCGTGAGAAGACTCGATCCGTCGTGGCGAATCTGAAGGCAAAGTTCCGAGACTACCGTTCCGCATACGCTAGCGTAAGTCTCCACTTCAATTATCGATCCTAACTCTGTTTTGGCAGGATCCTACATTGGTATCGGAGCCATAAGGGTTCGCCCCGGTCAAACCGCTGCCCCGTCGAAACTATGAATGAGTCGTTGTCTTTTTCATGAATGGGTCTCCTACTATTACGGATATAGTAGGAACGCTTCGTGACGGAGAGAACGCAGCGGTTGTTCTTTTCACGTTAGGATCTCCTATCATTACGGATATGATAGGAACTCTCCGTGACGGGAAGAACCGACCGTTCACGTAGTATGTTATTTTTCATTTTTGGCACACGGCCATTAGGAAATAACTAATTTCTCGACGAACGGGTGCTTCATCGACGAACGGGTGCTTCATCGAGGAAGTTGATAGTAGTTATTTCCATCGGGTAAGAGGAAATTTGGTGCATGTGCACCATGGCCAAATGGGCTATGAAGGCCATGCACCCCCCCCCCTCCCCAAGCGGAAGGGGTTGGCTACGGCCAATAACCACCGGCGACCACCCCATCAAG
Source organism: Scilla litardierei (assembly GCA_030789695.1). NCBI lineage: Eukaryota > Viridiplantae > Streptophyta > Magnoliopsida > Asparagales > Asparagaceae > Scilla > Scilla litardierei. Next base: position 41,563,039 of record CM061132.1, read on the forward strand.
GGGGAGGAATGAGTGCGGCAACCCCATTTAAAGGGGGTGGCCGGCCATGGCCAAAGGGGCCATGGCCGGCCAACGCCGAATGGCCTTGGCCATGACCAGCCATGGCCAAGCCATGGCCGGCCATGGCCAGGCCGGGCAGTGGCCGGCCAAGGCCAGGCCGGCAGTGGCCGGCCTTGGCCAGGCCGGCAGTGGCCGGCCTTGGCCAGGCCGGCAGTGGCCGACCTTGGCCAAGCCCTGCCGGCCAGGCCGGCCCTGGCAGAGGCCAGGGCCGGCGCCCTGGCCTCAGGCCAGGGCCTGGCCGAGGCCAGGGCAGGAGCCCTGGCCCCGGCCAGCGGCCAGGCCGCCCCTGGCAGAGGCCAGGGCCTGGCCGGCCCTGGCCGAGGGGGCCAGGGCCCCTGGCCGGCCAGGGCAGAGGCCCTGGCCGGGAGAATTTGCATTTCGAAAATTGGTCGACCAATTTTGTGTTTTTGGTCGACCAATCTGGCAGAAGGTCTGGGTCGACTGCAAACTTGCCTACTGACCCATACGGGGTGACAAAAGGCATTGGTCAAACTCGAATGTGTCGTTTAGTCCATACGGGGCTAACCACAGTGCCGACTAGTTCATACGGGACTAACGTTTTAATGAAGTTTTTCATTAGGCTCTACTCTTTGAAGATTGGCCATAGTGCTCTACTTCATGCGAGATTAGCCATGTCATTGTGCTCTACTCTACGGAGATTAGCCAATGTACTTGTGACGTTGTGCTCTACTCTACGGAGATTAGCCAACGTGCTTTCAAATTTTTTTGAAAAGATGTTTTTCAAATAGATCATGTCCCGTCCTTAATCGGGATAGCGCAATTTAGAATTCCAAGTCCTACCACGATCCGGCCATGGTTATCTAACCCATGGGTGTGTAGAACAGGTCTCGTGGCTTGGCAATTGTTGCGCTAAAATTCTTTGCGCAAACTCTCACCTATTCTATTTTGAAAGATATGTTTTTCAAAGTAATTTTCCGCTGCTAATACCATACGGGTATTATTTCTGATTTCTTTTTACTTAAGATAAGTAAGAGGGATACTTTGAAAGTTACTTCTAGATGGTAGTTGGGAACGTAGTGAACTTCTCGATTCTAGAGTAACATTTCAACGCATCCAAGGAACTTATCAAGTGTTTAAAGAATCGAAACTTTATGCATAGAATTTTGATCGTGTTTTTCATTCTCTTTGCAGTTTTTTTTCGAATATGTCTACCGCTTCTAAGAACATTGTCGCAGAGCTTAACAAAGGTGAAAAGCTCAACGGCGACAATTATAAACTTTGGTCAATAAAGATCCAATATGTTTTGGAGGAGCAAGATGTGCTCGAAACACTCCAAAACATAATGGCAGAACCTGAGTTGGGCAATACGGCCCAACACAAGAGGGACCGGGAAGCTTATGATACTTGGACTCGAAAGAACAAAATAGCACGCATTACGTTACTGTCCGCGATGGACAATGACATAATGCGTCTATTTCGGGAATTCGATCTAGCCAAAGACATATGGTCTGAGCTAGAAGTAAAGTTTGGTGGAACTTCGGTTACCAAACTCCGCTCCTTAAATATTCAATTTGATTCGTACAAGATGCGGCGAGATCATTCTATGAAAAAGCATCTCCGCCACATGGCGAATCTCATATCTGAATTAAAGGATGCGGGTGTTACGCTGTCTGACGAACAGCAGATCCAAGCAGTCATTCGTTCACTCCCAGATAGCTGGGATAACATGAAAATGCATCTTACTCATAATGAGTGCATTAAAACTTTAAGCGATGTATCGAAACACCTCGAACTCGAGGAAGAGCGGATTCAAGCCGCAAAACCAAGTGCAGAAGTGCACGTGGCCGCTAGTTCCTCACATGGAGGAAATAAGCGGAAGAATAAACGCTTAAGGTTTGTGAACGAACGAAAGAAAGAACCGGAAACCTCAAAGAAGACTAAGAACAAAAAGTGGCAAAAGAATGTGCACTCAAAGAAGAAAAACTTGAAGAAGATCAAGTGTTTTAAGTGCAACAAGTACGATCACTTCGCCCGTACATGTACGGATGGAAGTGATAAGGGGCCACAGACCACGTAGCGAAGGACAGAAGGTTCTTCATAGAGTATCGAAGGATAACTCAAGGGACGAAGTGGATATACGTCGGCAACAACACTCGTGTTGAAGTCAAAGGCGTCGGAACATGCAAGCTAGTTCTCGACAACGGCCGGACTTTATTATTGCATGACGTCCTCTTTGCTCCAGATATTAGAAGAAATATCGTATCCGTGGTCATGTTAATGTATTTAGATTATGAGTGGAGGTTCTATAAACAATCTGTTGACCTTGTTTGTAATAATTCTTTGATTGGTTCTGGTAATGTTTGTAATGGATTAATTGTTTTAAACACAATGTATGATGATTCCTCTTCCATTAATGAAAGTTTTCATTTGACAAATGCTTCTAACTCTGAGTCTGAGATCATTTGTTGGCATGCAAGACTTGGTCATATTGGACCAACTAGAATGGATAGATTTGCCAAAAGTGGCTTGCTATCTAATGTTTCAAAAGTTGAAATGTCAACTTGCGAACATTGTCTTGTAGGGAAAACTTGTCGCAAGCCGTTTGGAACTGGCACAAGGGCCGAAGTTCCATTACAGCTTATCCATTCGGACATTTGCGGTCCAATGAATGTTAAGACAAGACGCGGGAAGTCCTATTTCATCACCTTCATTGATGATTTCACTCGTTTCGGTCACATCTATTTGATTTCCCACAAATATGAAGCTTTAACTTGCTTCAAAAACTATATGAGTTTAGTGGAAAATCAACTAGATCGCAAGATAAAGGTCTTGCGAACCGATCGAGGTGGAGAATATCAATCAACGAGTTTTAAGGAACTCTGTGATGAAAAAGGTATAGTTCATCAAATAACTATGCCTTATACTCCACAACAAAACGGTGTTGCGGAAAGAAGAAATAGGACATTGATGGAAATGGTCCGATCAATGATATCACAGGCGAATTTGCCCATCACCTTTTGGGGTGATGCATTGTTGACGGCAGCGTTCATCTTAAACCGTGTACCCTCGAAGTCGGTAAGTTCTACTCCTTATGAGTTGTGGAACAATAGAACTCCAGACTTAAGCATTCTAAAACCTTGGGGTTGTGCATCTTACGCACATTTATCCTCTCACAAATATGGCAAACTTGGGCCACGTGGGAGGAAGTGTATCTTCATCCGATACGCTGCAAACTCCAAAGGATATGTTTTCGTCGGTCAAGAGGACAATGTGGGTCTTATAGAATTCGAATCGAGGGATGTTGTCTTCTTGGAAAATGAGTTTCCAAGACAGGGTGAGATAAGTCAAGACTTATCCTTGTTTGAGACTTGGGATCAAGAAGGATCGGAACGTTCGAGTGGGAGAATTCTTGGTGAAGAAGAAAATACGTTTCAAACTTCACCAATGAATGATACGAACGATACCAATCCTATTCCGAGTGGGAGTGATGTTATTCCAAGTGGGAGTGATGTCATTCCAAGTGGGAGTGATCAAACTCAAACAAGACGTAGTAATCGAACGAGGCTAACACCTCTGAGATTTGAGGATGAATTTTCTCAAACATTCATGACATTACTACAAGATGATGACGAACCTGCAAATTTCAAACAAGCCGTCACATGCCCTGCTAAAGATAAATGGATAGCGGCAATGGAAGAAGAACTTCAATCCATGAAAACAAACCAAGTCTGGGACTTGGTTCATTTACCTAAGGGACGTAGAGCCATTGGGAACAAGTGGGTTCTCAAAATCAAGCATAAGGCTGATGACTCCATCGAGAAATATAAAGCTCGCCTTGTTGCGAAAGGTTTCACGCAACAGGAAGGAATAGACTACGAAGAGACTTTCTCTCATGTCGTGCGTTTTACCTCCATTCGCTTAATTCTGGCAATGGTGGCTTGTTTGGACCTCGAATTACATCAGATGGATGTAAAGACTGCTTTTCTTAACGGAGAACTAGATGAGGAGATCTACATGGAACAACCAAACGGGTTCGTACAAGAAGAAAACAAACATAAGGTTTGTAAACTTCGTAAATCCATATATGGTCTTAAACAATCCTCAAGGCAGTGGTATATGCGCTTTCAAGAAGTCGTTTTGTCGTATGGTTTCTCCATGCTCGACGAAGACAACTGCGTATATATTAAGAGGATTAAAAACAAGTATGTAATTATGTCTCTTTATGTAGATGACATACTTATAGCCGGAAATGATAAGCGTCTTATCTTGGATATCAAAGCTTGGCTTTCATCAGTCTTTGAGATGAAAGACATGGGTGAAGCTGCATATATCCTTGGGGTTAAGATCTCAAGGAATCGTTCAAGAAACTTCTTTCTCTCTCTCAAGAGACATATATAAAGAAAGTTTTAGAACAGTTTAATATGCAGGACTGCAAGCCAATTGATACTCCAATAAGCAAAGGCGAGGGTCTATGTTTGGAGATGTGTCCCAAAGATCCAAAAGAAAAGAAAGCTATGGAAAAAGTTCCATACTCCAGTGCTGTCGGGAGTCTGATGTACGCCATGATGTGTACCAGACCGGACATTTGCTATGCTGTTGGTATGGTAAGCCGTTACCAATCCAACCCAGGACAAGCACACTGGAAAGCGGTTAAGAGGATATTAAGATACCTCAAAGGGACTGCGGACTATGCGTTATGCTATCAAGGCAATACCTTGAGACTCGAAGGCTATACCGATGCTGATTGGGCGGGTGATCTCGACGAGCGAAGATCTACCTCAGGCTTTGTTTACTTGCTCGGGAATGGTGCAATATCCTGGAGCAGCAAGAAGCAAACCTGCATCGCCTTGTCAACCATGGAAGCCGAATTCGTAGCATTTAGCATGGCGGTCCAAGAAGCTGTTTGGCTTAGGAAATTCTTAGACAGGCTGACGAATGCTTCTGACTCGAGCACTGTTCCCATATACAGTGATAGTCAAGCTTCGATTGCTTACGTCAAAGATCCTAAATTTCATTGTAAGACCAAACACATTGACATTCGATTCAAGTTTGCAAAGGACTATGACAAACGGAAGGAAGTAAACATAGGATACATATCCACGCATGAGATGATAGCGGATCCCCTTACTAAGGCGATCCCCAGAGATGTGTTTTTAAACACTTATCATCTATGGGAATGCGTAGGTGCTGAGCTGTATCATGTAATATTTCCCATGTCTATAGAAGATCAAAGTTTAATTTTGCATACAAGTTTCTTACAAATGATTTTATGTACATTTGTGTTTAAGCCTCAGCTATTTTATTGTGTGTATGTCAGACAGATTAAGGTTGGCTTTCTCACATAAGCAACCGCCTTATCTTATTAGATGGATAAGATAGAGATGAGACTAGTTTAAAGTCAAAATCATTAAATGATTTAGAGTCGTGACTTAAACAAGATAGTCGAATGAAAGATCTGCATCATATGGATGCTTACAAAAGATCTGAGATCTGTATCACAAGGATATTTGAAAAAGATCTCGTAGGATTTTAAATCCTATCTGTCTTATGCAGGATGAGAGTCCGTGAATATTTCACGAGTAGTAAGGGGACTCAAAAAGATAGGCACTGTGGTGTCTGATCTTTTCATCCGTACAACATCATTAAGACATACTCTCCCTGGGAAAGGAGTGATGTTGTAATACGTGTTCATACCACGTATGCATTTCGACCACTGAGTTAGTAGCAATAGTGTTTGCTATTATGTGAGACTCAAAGGCCATACGGGTCTTAACTCTTACCCTCAAGGACTCCAATTGGTTCCTTTAGATTTGACGAGATGATCACTATCTTAGCGTGTTACTAATGGGCTATGGTAATTCGGCTCGGCAGGGCACGTTAGAAAAGCGAATCAAGTCAAGATCAGAAGGTTCGCAAGAAGAGGAAGATTGATTTCATATTCGCATTTGGACTTTAGTGATTCAAAGCTGGCCAGCCACTTGTAATCCAGATGGGATTCAATTGTTGAATATAAAGTACAAGAAATGTGAAGAAATAATCTAGGGTAAAGCATGCGTTGAACTACTCAACTTTGCACCTTCGAGGTCGTTGTGTATCTCTAACAAGTGCACAACAACAGACTCTACGCGCATGACGGTCGCACGGTCTATTTCTCGGTATGATAGATGAAAGAACTAAGAGAAAGACGTTCTCTTACAATCCCCTCAAGTGTGAGTGGGAGATGTTGGATATGGAAGACGTTTGTACACCCTTGTGGGGGATGTACGAGGAAATACGGACCTCGAACGTCGCGTACACGAAGTCGTGTGCAAATGGAATCTGTTCCCTTACGGAGAGGATCTCTGGATGAGTGGGAAAGTCGCATTATATATGCATAAGTGCATGCGACATATGGCTAATAAAGGGGGAATATCTTACGCTTATGTTGTACCATGCATATGGTACAACTTAAGCTTATAATGTGCCATGTATCATGGTACACCTTAATTAAGTTGTTCCAAAGGAACAACTTACCCTAAAATAACTACCTTGGGGGCTATAAATAAGACCCAAGGGTAAGCCATTTCTTACACCTTTTGCATGAAATTCATGCATGCATCTTCTTCCTAGCGAAGCTCTACAGAAATCCTTTCTCTTCCTCTATTCAAGTTCTTAATCTAAAATAGAGATTTAGATCGTGGATTAGTAGCCTTACTCCGTTCGTGAGAAGACTCGATCCGTCGTGGCGAGTCCGAAGGCAAAGTTCCGAGACTATTAGTAGGGTTAGTATCATTAGAATCAATAGAATTAGAATTACCAATAGAATCACATAAAACATCCATGGAGTCATCATCATTAGTAATTCTAGTATGGACAAAATTTTCATTAAATGAAACATGAAGTGATTCCTCGATCGTTGAGGTTCGTTTGTTGTATATCTGGTAGGCTTTGCTACGGGAGGAATATCCAACAAATATCCCCTCATCGGATCATGGATCAAATTTGTCCAAACTTCCATACGTGTTTTTAATAAAACATTTTGCACCGAAAACTCGAAAATGTTTAACTTGAGGCAATCTACCAAACAACAATTCATAACAAGTTTGTTTGGTGCCGGGCCTTAAAAGTATCCTATTAAACACATAGCAAGCGGTATGTACCGCTTCCGCCCAAAATTGATGGCCAAGTTGGCTATCATCAAGCATAGTGCGAGCACATTCCACTAGCGTCCTATTCTTTCTCTCAACAACACCATTTTGAGGGGGTGCGCGAGGGAAAGAAAAGGTGTGAGTAATACCAACTTCATCACAAAAATTTGAGAAAGACTCATTCTCAAATTCCCCTCCATGATCACTACGAATAGTGACAATGGTGGTTCCAATGAGATTTTGTACTTTCTTAACAAATATTGTGAAGTTTTCAAAAGCATCATTTTTATTACTTAATGAAAATACCCAAGTAAATCTAGAAAATTCATCAACGATGACAAGTACATATCGAGCATTCCCTAATGAAGCAACTCTAGTTGGCCCAAAAAGATCTAGATGTAAAAGCTCTAGAGGCCGCTTAGATGAAATGCTTTTCTTAGGTTTAAATGACGATCTTGGAAGCTTGCCTCGTTGACACGAGTCACAAAAGCTTTTCTTTTGAAAGACAAGCTTAGGAAATCCTTAAATAGAATTTAACTTGGAAAGCTTAAAAAGTGTTCCAAAGTTCACATGACCAAAACGTCGATGCCATAAGTGTTGTTCACTTGTGTTGGCAATGAGACATTGTTCATGTGACTTGGGGATATCTAGGATATATATATCCTTATGGCGTGTGCCGGAAAATAACAAATTATCATTATCTTTACTAAAAATATGGCACATTCCTTTCGCAAAGCTAACTTTGTAACCTTTGTCACAAAGTTGGCTTATTGAAATAAGATTGTGATTTAATCCTTTAACAAGTTAAACATCACTTATTATAGGTTTAGATGGGTTACCAACTTTACCAACACCTATGATGGTTCCGCTCTCGTTGCCTCCAAAGACGACTCGGTTCCCATTTGCAATGGGCACCACTCCGGAGAGCAATTGAGCTTCACCCGTCATATGTTTTGAACACCCGCTATCGAGTATCCACCTATCCTTGGAGCTAAATTTGGATTTGTTGCTCATTTTATTTTTCTTGAGTACCTGAAGATAGAACATATCATATCATGGTACCCAAGGTCATTGGGTCTTAAAAGATTAGACCTTTGGAAGCCAAGTCCAATTGGACTTAGACTTCTCAACATAATCATCATTATGCACGACATTCATAAAATAGGAATTCATGTATGCTTGTTTTTCATGCATGTTAGTGTTCTTCAGGCCCCAAATAGTGAATATTTTGGGAGCCCTATTCCTAATGGGAGCATGTATACGTTGTTGATTTCTACGTGATGCCTGTCGTGGAAAAGCATATGGCACAAGATGAAATGGTGCATGATGATAATTGTTCATATGATAGCGTGGATGAACATATGCATGTGGAGAAACACGTGTGTGAGTGTGTCTCACATGGTGTGCACGTGCACGTGGATGTGGGGCATAAAAATCATCATAATTGTGAACCGGTGGAGTAGGATGTGTGTTCCTACGTGGCATAGTATTGGTGTACATAAAAGCATGACCCTTCTTTGGAGGTCCACCCAAAGTGGGTTTCTTTCCAAATGAGGGTGTGTACGAATTGGAAGCACCATCGGTAGATGAACTATCAATGGGGTATTTGCCCCCACTCGTTGAGGCATCGGAAGTTGGCCTAACAAAGGTGGTAGACGATTTGGATGAATTTCCCATCTTATACCCCAAGCCAATGTGGTGATTGGCCGGAAGTAAGTCATTTAGGATATTATCCAAATGGTCCTTACCTTTATTGAATTTATTAATTCGGCCTAATGTGCTCTCATACTTCTCGGTGAGAGAATGCATAGAAGCATCCAACGTGGACACTTGTGATGTGAGTACACAAATACGAGATTTGAGATTCTCATTCTCAATACTCAAAGTTGAGTTTCGAGAAATCAAATCCGCTATCTCGCGTTCATCTGATTCCTCAATATGAACATGCTCAAGTTGAGATTTGAGATTTACAATCTCATTTCTCAAACCTTCAACAACGGTGTCGTTGTTGATGATGATAGGCTTAGGCGAGGTTTGGAGACTAGTTAGCTCATCTTTAGTCTTAGTATATCTATTAACCAATTTAGAATACTTAGACCATATTTGCTCGTTAGCTAATCTAAGGTCATCCATAGTTACCTCATCGCCTTCATCCTCGCTATCATCGGAGGAGGATTCTTGATCATGTTCCTCTCTAGCCATGAAGCACATGTGTGCTTGCTCCACTTGTTCATCATCCGACTCTCCACTTGAGGAATCCTCGTCGGAGTCGGTGAATGTCCCGACAACTCCTTTCTTGTACCCTTTCTTGTACTTCTTTGACTTGTCGAACTTTGGCGCCTTCCATTTCTCCTTTTGCTTGTTTTGAGGACAATCCGCTTTCATGTGTCCTGGCTTATTGCATTTAAAACACAAAGGAGCGGAGGCGTTAGTAGAACTAAACTTAGATTTGTTCTTGAAGTTACCTTTCCGAAAGAATCTGTTGAACTTCTTTGCCATGAGGGCAAGAGATTCAATGTCCAACTCGTCTTCCGATTCTTCATCATCGATAGAAGTGGATGGAGCGGCCTTGAACGCAATCGCCTTTTTCTTTGGCTCGTCTTGCTTCAAGTATGACTTCATCTTATCTTGCATCTTTATTTTGCTATCCTTGCATACCTCATAAGACATCAAGGTACCCATTAGTTGAACAACAGTATATTTGTTCATATCATTACCTTCCTCGATGGCGAAGGTACGCTTTTTCCAACAAGAAGGAAGTCCGTCAATGATCTTTGAGACTTTCTCCTTTTGGGTGTAGGTCTTTCCAAGAGCCTCCAACTCGTTGGTATTGTCAACGAAGCGAGCATAGTACTCCTTCATCTTCTCACCCTGTTGCATATGAAATAACTCGTAATCTTTATTAACAACGGTGAGTTTGGAGTCTCTTACCCTACTCGTTCCTTCATGCAAGATGAGGAGTGAGTTCCAGATTTGATATGCACTCTTACATGTGCATATCTCGTTGAAGTCCTCGGGCTCCAAAGCGCATTGCAAGGCATTCATTGCCTTGGCATTGGTTACCTCCGCGGCGACCTCCGCGGTAGTCCACTTCACGAAATCTTCTTCGGCGGGCTCGACATACTCCGTCATCGTGGCTCTCCATAGTGAAGTGCTCCGGAGGAACGTTTCCATCCGGCATTTCCAGTACCCGTAATTGGTACCGTTGAAGAAGGGAGGCCTAGTTGAGGAGTGTCCTTCCATCACCGAAGAAGCTCCTTCACGGTTCCTGAAGGTGCTATAATCTGAAGGTGGACGAACGGTCTTGTTGTCGTTGGTAGACATAGCTATGAACTAGACTCTGATACCAAATGTAATGCCCTGATAGCTACTGCACAAGTACTGAGGGGGGTGAATAATAATTTAAAATAATCAAAAGTAATTATTTCTAATTATCGTGCAAACTCAACCAACAATGCAGAAATGAAAATTGACAACAATAAAAGACAATCGCAAACAAATGATATAACGGGTTCGGATCCACCCAAGTCTCCCCGACTTGTTCCCGGTGATCCTACATCCCAAACACCCGGATCCCCTCCGGCTACTTGAGTTAGAAACCTCTAACTCAAATTTGCACTATGAAATTCTTGTAGAAAACCTCTACAAGATCAAATCATACACAAAAGAAAATGTGACTCCCACAAACCGGGATCATAAACAACTCTCACAACCGAGAGTAAAACTTGCAATATCAAAGTAAATGAAATATAAAATGCTTACCAACATAATTCTGTCTTGAGTAAACTTATGATTTTCGGGCAAGGAAGATTTTGAAGGAGAAGAAGTCACCAAACCCTAGCTCCAAGAAGTTGACCAGCAATAGAAGCCTAGGGTGGAGTTGGTGACCTAGAATCAAGCTCTTGGCTTGAGTGGCTCACAATCAATGAGAATCTCTCTTTAGGAATAAGAGTGAGGAGAGATTCTTGTGAGAAATGAAAGCTTGGAAGATGAGAATAAATGCTTCTCTTTGATTCTCTAAAATACAATTAATATCAGCCTTGAATGCTATGAAGAAGCATCTCAAGATTATATAGGATAGAGAAGAGAGAGAGAGAAAATTCGTGCATTTAATGCTCCAACGGATCTATTTCTGAAGCAGTCTAATCGGTCTAAGAAGGATCACTGACCGACTAGATTCATAACTAGTCGGTCGGTGATTCAACATGGACCGACTAACAGCTTCACAGCCAATAAAGATAGTTCAGGGAATATAGAACTAGTCGGTCTAAGAAGACTTGTCAACCGACTAGTTTCACAACTAGTCGGTCGGTGAGTGTTCTTTGACCGACTAAGAGATGAAATCAAATAGGCTGAATACAAGTTGAACTAGTCAGTCTAAGAACAAATTCCAACCGACTAGTTTCACAACTAGTCGGTCGACAGTTGTTCTTGGACCGACTAACAGTAAACAGTAACTTAAGCTGAAAAATGAAAGCTTAACTAGTCGGTCTAAGAAGGATTCCTAACCGACTAGTTTGACAACTAGTCGGTCGGTGAACCTTCTTGGACCGACTAATTGATAAACAGTGTCTAGGCTGAATTGAGCAAGGAGATCTAGTCGGTTCAAGAAGAATTGCCAACCGACTAGATTGCCATCTAGTCGGTTGGTTCTTCTTCTTGAACCAACTAAGATGCACCAGAAGCCGCGAAATGAAGCGCGAAGCTTCGGAAAAGTTTGTATGGGCTTCTAAGATAATCCTAGCTCTAAGATATGAGTGTTATGAAGATTATCAAGTAAGACCTACTCAAGGCTTAACATTCTACGAAAAGAAGCTAGAAGACTATAAATAAAACTTGACGAACCGTCTTCAAAAGCTTCAATCCGAATATCTTGACTTCAATAATGCTCCTAGAGCTTCAACGAAGCTTCAGGCACACGATCACACGCTTTGAGAAGTCTATAGACGTCGCTTTTGATGTTCATAGAATTTTGGCGACGATCTCCATAACTGCGCTCACAAAGAGTTAGTTCACGATATTTATGTTTGTTGATCATCAAAACCAAATCCAGGGAATCAATACTCAACAAGTTGCAGGGAAGCAGGATAAAAATCTCTGTGTTTGCATTTGCATTCTTCTGTGATTGTTTATACTTGTTCTTGTATTATTTATTTGCTAACAAATTGTAATTTGTTCATATTATTGCAAGATAATTCTTTTACTTATATTCGCTGTGTAAAAATCAATATTTATTTGTATAAAGATATCTGTGTATAATCTTATTATCTTTATTTGTATAAAGATATCTGCGTATAATCTTATTATCTTTCAGTAGAGTTTTGCCTGAAAACTCTCAGGGAGTCGACTACCATTCATAGGGAGTCGACTACCTGCTGTGTTATCTCTCTGATTAACATTGCTTATAAGATTAACTTGTTGATTAAGAACCAAGCGTAGATCACTCTACTTGGTTTCTTAGGCAACATTAGAAGGACTATAATTGTGCTAATCAACGAACGAAAAAGATTTATTATTTGAACAACACTATTCAACCCCATTTCTAGTGTTGTTTGCCATCCACAGGATCCAACGTAAAGTACATCATCAGCCCTATGTAGGGAGTGGATAAGTCCACTTTTATCCTCCAAATACTCTCAAGAGACCCAAAGGTCTTATTATTTTAACGATGATAGTAAATATATCATCTTAAATTCTACTAGATGAAGTTTTGAGAGTCAATGTCCACGCATAGTGGAGATGATCTCCTAATCATTTTTTCCGTTAAATGGGACAATGAAAATGCACATGTTAAGGCCAAAATTGACCGGCACAGTTGTCCAGCTGACGAGGACTCGCGGCGCTGAGCTGGAGCCTAGTCAGCCTTCAAAGTGGAACTCCCGGTAGGATGAACCCGGGTTGGTAATGGATAGTTGACGATGGTACGACCGTTGATCGACCTAAGAACGAACGTCAGATCGGTCGTTCGAGGTTGAAGAGCTCGATATCGACCTCGGGCATTGGATGGCGATCGTCGATATATACCACAGGGAGTCGTTAGGGGGGTCGGATCTGGGTTCCGACCCAAATCCCCTCCGATGCTTAAGTTAGTGAGGAACTTAAGGGAGAGAGGGAGGGAGCTTGATGTAGTAGGGATCGATCCACTGAGGTTCGTCCCTAGGCTAACGACGCAAGCTTGAATATGGAATGGAGAAAATAAGAAGATAGAGTTCTCTGTATTAGCACTCGTACCTTGAAGGTGGAACCCCTCCTCCCATTTATAAGGGCTCGGGGTCCTCTTGGAGACGTTGGGGAGATACCGTCCGCCTATATTGGGGCCACGATCTTCCGTCATGAATGGGAGTAAACGTTTCCCACGTCCCCGGGATTTCCGATCCCACCTTTAATCACACGTTCGCGCGAGACGGACCCAATGGTCGACTGGCCATTTGGGCTTTGACTAAGTCCGATATTGGACTTCTTTGGTGGGCATGGTGGGCTTTGGCCATTCTTCGATTGAGTGTCCTCGAGTGCCGGCCCAATGACTCAACGATGGCCCCCATCGCACGACCTTGAAAGTTCCATCTACTGAGGTCAAGCGACGTTACATCGCATTTAATGGGATGAGACAATCGAGAAAATATCACTCGAGTTCTGGGCGCCAAACGCACGCCTCGACGATTCGGTTGATTCGTCGATTCGAAATCTAAGACGCCCTGGTCCTTGGATCTTCGACACGTGCTCCTTCACGCGGTTGCCGCTTCGCCTATATTTGACGGTTCCTGTGGAGGAGTGCGAGGATACCTTCGTCATTCTCTCGATTTGGATTCTCCTTCTCTCGAAAGCAATGGCTTCTTCGTCTGCCGCTGAAAAGAATGTGGCCGCCGCCGTCCTAAATAGCCAGGAAGGGGTCATGGAGCCAGGCTTGCTAGTGGATTTGAGGACCAAGGTTAAGGCTAGCCAAATCGACACACTTCAGAGGAAGTATGTTCACCTTGACTAACAGATCAGACTGCTTGGGAGGGATGGGAGGGCTCATCATCTCGGCGACCGGGAAGTGGGGGTCTACGTCAAAACTTTCGAACGGGGCCTCCGATTTCCCATGCATCCTTTCCTACGGTACTTCCTTTGTACCTTGAACATTTCTCTTTGCCAGCTGATGCCGAACGGTGTTGGCATGTTGATGGCCTTCATAGTTTTGTGTGTGACGAAGGGAATCGAGCCATCTCTGAGTTTGTTCAACCATTTCTTTTGGATTCCTCCTCTTAAGGCTCCAGGGTGGTACACAATAATGGCTCGTCGTGGGAGGAAGCTGCTGGAAAATCTCTCCACCTCCAACCCCCAGTGGAAGGACGAGTTCATGTTTGTGGTCTTCCGGGGAGAGGCAAGCTTCTGCACTAATTGGGGCGCCCCTGACTTGGGGCCTATCAAGGATAAGCCGCTGGACGTTGAGGAGAAGAAAGCTGATGACACCCTGAAGGGTCTGCCAGTGGAGGTGAGGTCGGTTGAGTGGCTCTAGTCGGACGAAGTGTTGCGTCGAACCGTGTGGACGAAAGGTTGGTTCGACCGTGCTCGCCAACTGTTTGACCTTTGTCATTCGGACTAACTTGCTTGCTGTTCTATCAGGGATGATCATCTCGGATTACCAGGTAGATCCCGCACTGAAGGTCGTGGTCGAGGCTTCCATCAGAGAGGTGGAGGTGAAGATGTTGTCGCATCGGCCCCGACCGTCTCGAGGTCTTCCCAGCCGGCCGTGGATCGGCCCATGATTGTCGAGGGGATTGCCCAGGGGGCTCGTCCTCAGCAGTAGAAGAAGAAAGTCCCCTCCTCTAAATTCGAGGTGGTTGCACAGGAGGGGGGCCAGAAAAGGCGGAGGGTTCTCATTCTCAGCGACGAGGAGCGATCTGGGTCGAACGCATACGCGGAACAAACCTGCCAACCCGGGAGCGATGCACCCCATGAGGAAGGCTCGACGGAGACTCAGGTTCCGTCGGATCTTCGCACGCACTAGGACTCCTGGCCCTGGGGGGTCTGTCCCCCCTCCGTAGGGTTATCCGAAGACATCCAGCGGAGTACAGACCAATGTTGCTGGAGGATCGATCTTCTCGGGCCCCCTTCGTTTGTGCCGAGGAGGATCTTGTCAGTGCGAGA
This sequence comes from Scilla litardierei, assembly GCA_030789695.1. NCBI lineage: Eukaryota > Viridiplantae > Streptophyta > Magnoliopsida > Asparagales > Asparagaceae > Scilla > Scilla litardierei. Next base: position 41,578,317 of record CM061132.1, read on the forward strand.
TTCCCCCTGAGGCTTGGGGATTCTGCCCTTCTCAATTTCGGGGCCGATTCCCATGTCACTAAGAACACGACCCTTCAATGGGACCGGACGATCGTGGACATGGTCGACTACGAGCAACTCGCGTCAATAGATGTCCACGCCAGCGTCCAGGTAATTGTCATCTGGACTTCTATCAATGTTGTCATCTGTGTACGGGTTGATCATTGATCGTTGTATGCAGGTTCTTGGGGGGACCGCGGCGTTGCACCGCCGAGCTTCGAAGGTGGCCAATTACAGTGTCACTTTGGAGGCCGTCAGCTCGAGGGTGGAGAAGTCCCAGGCTGAGCTGGACAAAGTCTGTCGTCTCTCCGAGATGAGGACATTGATCGTCGAGAAGATCCAGCGGGAGCTCTATGAGTCTCTTGGAGAGATGCGGAACAAATCGCCTTAAGAGGAAAGGCGGAGAATGATTTGTTGGATGAGAGAGTTGCAGCTGACATCATTTTGCTAGGATTTTTTCTCGACTTTGACGTGCTATATGAGCGGGGTTTCGAACGGTGTCGGTTGGAGATGAAGAACCGATTCCCCGACCTCTCCTCAGAGATCGACAAAATACCGGTCATTTTTCCAGACAACAGCGAGGATGAGTTGAGCCATGATGAGGCCGAGCCTAGCCAGGATGTGGATGAAGCAGCTCCCGCGGACGAGGCCACCGCCACAGCTGGTGACGGAGCAGGAGTAGTTGCTATGGAGAATCCGAAGCTCACGACCGTACAGGAGGGAGACCAGGGGCCTGAGCGGCTATTGTAAGATCTGGTACACCTGAAATTTTTTGAATGTACAGGAGGGTGGTGTGAATGATAACAATATTTTCTAATGAAGAGAGATACGAATTAGCTTGTGTATTCTTGCATATCGTTGTCTCTCCTTGTATTTTGTTGTTCACGCCCCGTGGTGGCCCCTTTTGATGGGTTAGACACTGCTTAGAGGGTAGGCCATCGAACCACATTTAGAATTTTTCTGCCACGTTCCATGGAGAGGTTGAGGCTGGCCTGACTCGTGGTTTAATGATATGGGGACCTGGGTCATTTAGTAACGAAGGGGGTGGCCCCTCCGACCGTTTAGGAATGTCGTTCAGTGGCGAAGGGGTGGCCCCTTCGACCTACGGCTGACGACTGTTCAGAAGGGTCGTTCAGTGGCAAAGGGGTGTCCCTTCGGCTTACGGCTGACGACCGTTTACGAGGGTCGTTCAGTGGCGAAGGGGTGGCCCGTCGGCTTACGGCTGACGATCGTTTACGAGGGTCGTTCGGTGGCGAAGGGGTGGCCCCCTCGGCTTACGGCTGACGACCGCTTACGAGGGTCGTTCAGTGGCGAAGGGGTGGCCCCATCGGCTTGCAGCTGACGACCTCTTACGATGGTCGTTCAGTGGCGAAGGGGTGGCCCCTTCAGCTTGCGGCTGACGACCGCTTACGAGGGTCGTTCAGTGGCGAAGGGGTGGCCCCTTCGGCTTGCGGCTGACGATCACTTACGAGTATCGTTCAGTGGCGAAGGGGTGGCCCCTTTGACTTGCGGCTGATGACCGCTTACGAGGGTCGTTCAGTGGCAAAGGGGTGGCCTCTGACCGTATCGTAAGTTCGGTTTTCCCAACACCTGAAGAGGAGTTTTTTGGTTGGGCGATTTCTCCAAACTTTATGAAGGTTCGAAGATGCAAAGCTTTGTTTAATAAAGGAAACATGCTTTATTAACGAAAATAAGAAAAGGAAAAAGGCGTACATGTATTTTCCGATCGACGTTGGAGCTGTTTGCCATTCATCGCCGTGTTATGTGCCAGGGCTTGTTAGACGACTCTTCAGTCGACCGCCTTAGTGACAGGTGATCCTGTCATCTTACCCTTCTGTTTTTAGGACCCTTCTTTGTTTGATGGATCATTGGATGGGCCTTTAGTGTGTCCCCGTTTGACTAGGACGTCGATATCCTTCTTGAGGGTCTAATAGCCGTTTGTGTCGTGCCCATAGTCATTGTGGTATTTACAGAATTTAAGGTCGTCCCCCTTCTCGTATTTGCCCTTCTTTGCAGCGTCCTATATCAGTTCTTCTTTCGGGGCATAGGCAAGGACTTCTACCTTAGGTATGACCGGCTTAGCGTAGTGTGTACGCTCCTTGCTTCGGGGGCTCCTCTCCCTGTGCCTCTTGTCTTGGGATTCCTGGCAGGGGGTTCCCAAGTTTGATTTCTCTCACCTCATATCTCCGCAGCGAGAGGGTGTGCTCTTTACATTGGCTCCGTTCGGCTCTTCTGCTTCCTCGGAGGAAGTGAATCGATCAGCGATATTGAGCATTTCAGCCACGGTATTAGGGGGAAACTGGTGAAGAGCTCTCCTAAGGTGCTTGTTCCTGACTGCCTGGGTAAGTGCCGCTATGATGGTCATGTCCGGCGTCTCTTCCACATCGAGTCTTTCGTCGTTGAATCTAGAGACGAAATCTCGGATTGACTCGTTCTCGTTCTGTTTGAGCAAGAAGAGAAAGGACGAACTCTTCTTGGGTCGATGTCCGGCGACGAATTTCTTGCAGAATACTTCTTCTAGCTCGTCGAATGAGCCAATGAAGCAGCGGGGCAGCCCTTCGTCCAGCTTTTCGCCCTCTTGGTCAGGGTGGCGTTGAAAGCTCTACAAAGGTATGACTCATTGGCCCTGTGGAGTAGCATGACATTCAAATACTTTTGAATGTGCGACCATGTGGCGCCTCTGCCATCATACATAGGTAGGGCTGGGAGCTTGAATTTGGGGAGAAATGAGCTGAGAGGATATTCTCCTTCAGCGGAGTTTTCCGTATAACGGACTGGACCAGCACAGATCCTCCTGCTCCAATTTGCGAAAAGTTGGCCATGGGGGATCGATTTTGGATCTCTTCCCCTCTTGTGAATCCATCTGCAGGGTTCAGTGGGTTATAACCAGGAGGAGCTCCGTATATTATCTGGTCCAAGATGTTGCGGGTCGCCGCCCGGTAATTGGAGTGGGTGGGTTCTCGCTGGAGTATGAAAGCTTGATCCTCGACCCTTGCCCCATTGTACTGGTGGGTCGGGGGGGTCAAACTTTCGAGGTGAATCTCTGCCGTTGGGTCCTTCAGACCCCGGAGGTATGCTGAGCCCTTTGTTGGCGTCAGGTACGGATTTGTAGATGGCGGCGGCTCCTTTGCCGGGGACAGACTCCCCGTGCTCTGGTGCACCAAAGATGCCAACACACCTAAGCTCCTGTCAACCTACATAGTGAATTGGTTGAATTCTCTTCGGGTTACCCCGAGCTCGTTTGCCTCCTCCGTTGGTCAATGCGGGGGAGTTGTGGAGTCTACGACGTCCTCTAATAGGATGCAGTTTGCCCGAGGCGTTTCCTTTGGACCTTTGACTGGTCCAGCGTTGCTGGGTCCAGCTGCCATACCTTTTGAATGGCTTTGGGATGACAAGCTGGTTAACTTTCCCACTGACGGCGTCAAACGATTAAGGCCAAAATTGACCGGCACAGTTGTCTAGTTGACGGGGACTCGCGGTGCTAAGCTGGAGCCTATTCAGCCTTCAAAGTGGGACCCTCGGTAGGATGAACCAGGGTCGTTAGTTGATAGTTGACGATGGTACGACCGTTGATCGACCTAAGAACGAACGTCGGATCGGTCAGTCGAGGTTAAAAAGCTCGATATCGACCTCGGTCGTTGGATGTCGATCGTCGATCTGCACCATTGGGAGTCATTAGGGGGGACGGATCTGGGTTCCGACCCAAATCCCATCCGATGCTTAAGTTAGTGAGGAACGTAAGGGAGAGAGGGAGCTTGGTGTAATAGGAATCGATCCACTGAGGTTCGTCCCTAGGCTAACGACGCAAGCTCGAATATGGAATGGAGAAAATAAGAAGATAGAGTTCTCTGTATTAGCACCTGTACCTTGAAGATGGAACCCCTCCTCCCATTTATAGGGGCTCGGGGGTCCTCTTGGAGACATTGGGGAGATAACGGCCGCCTATATTGGGGCCACGATCTTCCATCATGAATGGGAGTAAACGTTTCCCACGTCCCCGGGATTTCCGATCCCGCCTTTAATCCCACATTCACGAGAGACGGACCCAACGGTCAATTGGCTATTTGGGCTTTGACTAAGTTCGATATTGGACTTCTTTGGTGGGCCTGGTGGGATTTGGCCATTCTTCGATCGAGTGTCGACAATTGCCAACCCAATGACTCAACAACACCCTTCTTAAAAAATTTCGTGTTCTTCAGATTTATATGATGAGTTAATGATGTCTTGGATCATCAATCCATGGTGACATATTTTTCCTTGGCTATTGGTTTTTCCCACTGGGTTTTCCATAGCTAAAGGTTTTAACGAGGCAACCTCATTGACTTAGGATTCAGAAGTATCCACCTATTAGTACTTCTACTAATCAGGGGAATTTATGGAGAACTGTACTCTTTTTCCTTGTCAATGAGCGTAATCGTGCTGATAACGTGTTGAGAATCAAATCACTATGGTGAAACAATGGGTCATATATATATTAGAATTAGTCGTTACAAAGGGATGAATACCAAGGGTCTCCACAATGATGGTGGATACCAAGGGTCTTTAGTGCCCATTCATAACACTTCGATCGTTTGTGTAAGCCTGAGAAAGACAAAGAGCTTAAGTAATGAGAACATTGACTCTTGAATATTTAAGAAATTAATAGAGAGAGCATTTATGAGAGAGTAGAAATTAGTGTAGAAGAGAGGGAGAGATGTACTTATGTAGAGGGAAAAAAATTATAAAAAAGGGAAACACAGGGGTTTATTGGCTAGCCAACATCTTATCCGCAAGTCAATTGCGAGCCAACCAACATGTTAATTGTTCGGGCAACTTGTAATTTGGGCCCATCGGTTAAGAGCATCTCCAACCGCACTGGAAAATGCCAAAAATGGCGTTTCCCCCTTCCAACCGCCCTGCAAAACCGGCAAAATTTTGCCGGTTTGTTACAGTGGCCCTCCAAATTTGGAGGGTCACTGTAGCAACCTCCATTTTTTTTCATGCGAGAGGGATTGCTAAACGTACATGGTCTATAATGTCCATACATTGCATTTTGGGGTTAGATAGTGTATTTTTAAGTGCTAGAAATTGTTAAGTGTGTGTGTGTTTATCAATTATGGAGGGTTGGGTTGGAGCTCCCTCCATTTCCCACCCTCCATATAGAGAACATTCTCAGAATATTCCAATCCAACCCTCTATAATTCTGAGAATATTCCGAGCCAAGCCGGGCCTAGCTCATAAGGGGGAGGGCTAAAATGGCGTCATTCTCCACACAAATAAAAAACCCTAGGTCCAACTCGGCTCGGCTCGTAGCCGTAGGTCACCCCAAAACGGATTGATCCCGTACGTAACCTGTTACGGGCCGAATAAAAATTGTCCTGTCAGGAGCCAGGCCGGATGAAACCCAAGTTGGCCCGGCCCATCCTCCGCACATAGTCACGACTCACGAGCTCTCTATCGTTATTTTCTGGACTAATCATGCATGCATTTGTGCTGTTCCGCGGATCATCACACCGCATCTCCACCTCCCCCTCTTCGAGGCGTCGGCGAATAGGGGACAAAACAAAGGAACACCTCGGCCCTCCCTCATCTCCTTGCTAGGTCTAAAAACTCCATTTTCTCCCCTCCGTCAAGGTCAAAATCCCAAAGCGAATCCAAGATCCGAGATCCGCAAACCCGATGTCCTAGCTTCCTCCCCCTTTCCATCGGAGAATGGAGGCCTCGCCTTCCCACTCCAAGACCCGCATCCCGCTTCCGACCCGATCCGCCTCCGATCTCGACTCCGCCACCGCCGCCGCCTCCATTCAGAACCTCTCTTCTATCCTCAACAACCCCCTCTCGGGCCCATCCACCAACACCTCTTACTACTACTACTCCCCCTGGTCCCTCTGGTCATCCGCCTCCGCCGCCTCCGGCGACTCCTCGTCGGCACCGCCCATCTCCCTTTCATTCCCACTTTCGGAAGTACACCGCTCCGACTTCACCCCTTACCTATCCCTCATCTCCGAGCCATACTCTCGCTTCGAGGACATCAAAAACCACTCCCTCAATGAGACGACCACAGCCGACTTTGACGCCTGCGGAGGAGGAGGCGGACAGGGTGGGGCCCTCGCAGCGTGCCTTCGCGAAGTCCCCTCCCTCTTCTTCAAAGAGGACTTCGCTCTTGAGGACGGCGCCACCTTCAAGTCCGCCTGCCCCTTCTCGCCTTCGGATGACGAGAATCTCGCACTGCAGGAGCGACTGACGCAGTACCTAGACACTGTCGAGGTGCACCTCGTCAGCGAGATTGCACTGCGGTCGGACTCGTTCTTCCAGGCACAGGGGCAGCTGCAGGGCTTGAATGGGGAGATCGTGGAGGCATGCGTTAGAATCAGGGAGCTCAAGGAAGGGATCAGGTTGGTAACGCTGGATATCGTGGGTTCTGCGAAGCAGGTGCAGGAGCTGAATGCCGCGAGGGGGAATCTGGTCGCCCTGCAGCAGAAGCTCACAGTGATTCTGTATGTTAGCCAGGCGCTCTCTGCGTTAAAGCTGGTGAGTGATTAATTCTACTTGCATTGGTTTCTTCAAGTTTACTGAAATGTTCAATCATACCATTAGATAACAGAGTGGCTGTAAATTTCTATTCCATTTCCACTTATAAAATGTGAGAATTTTGTCAGAATTTAAAGTGTAGGAATCTTACTTGTATAAAGCATAACTCCGCTAGTTGCTCTTTTACTTTCATTTACTGCCTTGCTGTCTCAAGATTCATGAGCATCCAATACGTGTGGGATAAGAATCCTTGCTCTTATTCTAGATTACTTCATCGTTTGATTTCTAGAGATGGGAAATGGGTTTTGTCATTTGGCTTGTTTGATGGAGATTTGATGGATTTAGAAGATGAAAAGAACTAGAATGAATGAGTGCTTTATGGGTTAGATCCGAAAGTGGGCGAATGCCCCCACTGTACTTCTGCGCCCTCACCCAAAAAAAAATCGGGTATTATGTAGAATCTTCAGGGTTTTATATGATATTTGTTTATTTGAAGTACAGTTTGTTATAAAAAGAGACAAGCCTTGAGATTAGCTCAAATGGTAATGTTATGAAATTTGGTGCATGCGGTGCCAGATTAGAATTCAGCTTATCTATGATTACTCATTTGGAGGATATTTTTAAGCAGTATGCTTTTTACGCATGGGCAATGCCTTCGGTTATCGAAAGCCTTTATATGTATTGCTTGCATCTGGTAAGTCTAAGTCTATTGATGTGTTAAATATAACTCATATCATTTATGTGAAGCTCTCTTTTCTATGAGTGAGTGGTTCTTGGGTTTCTTGTTCGGGGCAATTGTGGGTTACATGAGGTTGGAAAAGGATGTCATGACTGAAGGCATGTGCAAGTGCATGTGCAACTATATTCACATCCATTCGATGGAGTAGTCATGCACAAATTATGACTGCAGAAGATAGTAAAGCCCATTTTGTCCAACTATAGCATATGAACAAAATTTTAAAATCCCTTCACATTCTCCTTAGTGAAGCTTCATGACACTACAATAGTAAATTAACCCATGCGACAAAGTTTGTCTTTGTAGCTCTAGTGCAACTGTGCATGTTCTTTGATTTGGAAGGGTTGATCATGGACGTAGGTGAAAAGGAGCACAAGTCTTAAAGTTTTGGCTAAGAAACTTGCCTGGTTGATTCAAATCTGATTAAATTTGGATTTATTGGCTTTGCCGCCTTTGGTCTAGACTACAATTTGACCATTTTGATGTTAATTAACATGCCCTAAGAAGTAATAACAATGATTTTGACCAAATAAAGTTCTGTTATGAGAATTTTCTTATATTTTTATCGGGGAAGGGGGTATGATATGGCTGGAGAGAGGAAGGGAGAGGTTAGAGATCATAGCCACATTAACCACTTGAAGTGACAATCACCATTTTGATAAGTTATTAAATGACAACCTTTATGTCATGCCACACTTCTGAAAATGCCTTGAAAAGCGGAATGGGACGGGTCCACAATAGTTAAGCTAAAAAGGAAAATATCATTAATCCAAATACACTAAGTGTCAACCAATCATACAACTTGTTTTTTACATATAAAACTGTCATGAGTAACTACAATTAATTTATTCTACTATCTACAAGTCAAATATGAAAGGTATCAAGAATAAATAATGAAAGATAGAGTAATGATCTGAATGCATGTAGATGAAATACATGAATAAAGAATTTACTTGTTAATAACGTTCTTTGGTAAATTCTTGCTTTATGAAGTCTGAGCTACAAACTTGCATCATTGGTGTAGTCATTGATGTACTCGTCATGTGGCCCGGACAGATGTTTCAAGGGAAACATCCATCAATGAGTGTTTGTTCAGTAAGTTTCCCATGTTTAAAAAATTATTTAAGCGTTTAAATATTCAAATTAACAAATCATTTGCATATTCTATTTGATGGGTAACTTATTTTACGAAAATAATTAAATAGTAGGCCCAACAAATAAATAAGCAAGATAATGGATAAATAAGTGACATGATCAATAACTAAGTAGGATGATAACTAGGCATGTAATGGCTTACACCATTCATTAGAAAATCAATGCCACTACATTTATATTGTCAATTTCTGTTTAGCTGCAGCTTGGTTGTTTAATGGTTCATTTATTAAGTTGTATAGTTTTATTAGTCTAACATTTAGCTTCAGTATGCAACATATGAGTTGATCCTTACCTTTAGGGTGCTCACTGGGGGTAATCTTGTCACCTCCATATCTTGATGGTGTGTTTATAAAGACATCATCTATGTCTGGATGATAGATCCTAAAGTCGTTACCTCCATATCTAGATAGTGTTAGATGACCTAAGATGACAAGTAGAACACTAGAGGGGAATGAATAATGTTTATGAAATTTATAAACTCCTCTAGGATTTTTTGCCAAAGATTTTACTTATAGTTACCTAATTAAATCTTAACTAACAGTCTTACATGATAAAGTATTCAGCGAAAATAGAACAATGCAAGATACAGATCACATCACAAAAATACAATTACAGACACAGAATTTATCCTAGTTCATCCTTTTAGGGCTACATATACTCCCAAGTTTCACTTGGTCTAATAACATCTCAAACCAAGAGAATTACAAGTACCTTTTTTCCAGAGGATTTTTACAGCCACATCTTTCCCTGAGGATTTACAGCCACCTCTTTCCCTGAGGATTTATAAAACACATCTTCACAAGAGGATTTTCTTCTTACAAGTGAGAATATACTTCCAAAGATTGTTGATACAATTACCTATAGCCCGAGTTGAAACTCTTGTGTATGTCAAGTAGCTAGTGGAGAACTTGGTTTCAAATAGATGGAATTTGAAGCTCTTGGAGATTAAGGAAATTGGCCAAAGAAAGGTTGAAAAACTTTTAGAAACCTTGGCCAAAGAAATGGTTTCTTTTGAAATGTTTTGAGCATACAAACAATATTCTCGTTTGAAAAATGATATTACATTCTTGTATTAAAAATCTGAACAACCCTCTATAAATAGGAAAAATTCATGTCAGGATAGATGACCAAACTACCTCTTCAACGATAAAAATAACTAGTTAAAATCTTCCCGTTATAGGCCTAACGACTAGTCTTAGTCGACTAAAGTACACCTTCTAGTCGACTAGAAGAATAGTTAGTCGACTAGAAACTGACTACTAGTCGACTAGGCCAGACATGTCACAAAGCTGTTTGTTCATTGTAAAGTCTAATCGACTACTGTACACTTGCTAGTCGACTATGACATGACAAACATATTTAAAGAATTCCTAAGTGAGAGAGAGCTTCAACTAAGGCCTTGACGTTCTAATCAAGACAAAACATAAAAGTTGCATCATATTACATTTTCTTAGAAGCTCTTGATGTAATGAGGATTGAAGGCCTTAACATTCTAATCAATACAGAATATAAAAGTTACATCGTAAGTTACATCATATAACATTTTCTTTGAAGCTCTTATGTAATTTTGAATCCTCATACTCATTGTCTTGATTTCCTTGATTCTTATGCATTGGTTGAACTCACTTAGGATTTGAATGCTTCTTGATTTGCTTTATGCTTTCATTCCTGCACTCATAAATTATTAGATGACATGTTTGCTCATCATCAAAAATGCACATGGGTGACTCAATATCTTAATAGTAGTGGGTCATAATGTAAAAGGTGGTTCAGTCATTCATGCCCACTTTGTGATAATGAGTTTCTTAACATCGCATGACATATACCTATCCTAAGAATTGGATTTGTGTCAAGTGCAATAAGTATGGTGTCAAGTACCGTAAAACATCAAAGCAAATCCAATCAATTATTGTCATGTGAAACAACATCAATACTTGATTTCTAAATGTTGAACAATCATGTAATCTTTTAATATTATTAACATGAAAAATAAATTGACAAGCGTGGTATAAATTTCTCAATTGCATTAATCAATTTAGAAATTCTCATAATAATTATTTTTTTCACTAATAACAATGCAATGGTAATTTCTTATTCAAATAATTCTCCAATCAACATAAGTATTTTCAAAATCATGATGTAGGTCCCAAATAATAAACTACAGTGCCAAAAAAGCTATAATGGATATATTTTTAGTATAAAAGATTAAGCTACAGTAATATTACCATGTGACAAGCCCGCATGTTACATTATCATAGCATGCAAAAATCCATTATTGTAGCAGTTTAATTTATTAATTATTTAATCAACTTAATTAGTGCCAAAACATGCTACATATACGGTCTATACATGAGGATTGGTACAGTAATTCAATTGGTTGGTTACAGTAACATTTGAGCATGGAAAAACTACCACAATATCTAGGTTACATGTCCAAAAAGTAGAAGGCCAAAATGAAAACAGAAATAAGCATGATGGCATCAATGACATATTCCTAAATCCATTGCAACTAACTTAATCAGCAAAGAGAACCACACATAGTTCCCTTTAATTTCTCCATTGACATCAAAACAATTTTATTCCATAAATTCAGTTTAGTTTAAACTGAATTATTCTAACCAACATAATCTATTAGTCCAATTTAATTTAGAAAATTAAATTAACAAAATAATGTTTAAAGAGGCGAAATCTACCTGATTGAAGTTACGGTAGTGTTAATGATGATTGGTGACCTCGGGTGTGGTGTGGATTGCGGTGGTTTGGAAAATCCTCAGGCGGCTCCCGTGAAGGTCCTCATGCAGTTGACCACTGAGGGATTTGAGCGGGAGGGGACTGAGAGAGAGTCGGGATTCGAGCAGGAGGGATAGAGGCTGAGTGGGAGAGAGGGGACCGAGAAATTTTTAATCGAGAGATGGGTAGATGGGTAAATGGGTATAATGAGAAAAGGGATCATGAGTGAGAGGGGGAGATGGATGGCTTGTGGGAGGGTAGGGGAGATAATGGGGGAGAGAGACTGAGGTGGGGGGGAGTGACAGAGAGTTATTAATTAGGTTAGGTTAGGGTTTTACTTAAGCGGTTGGGTCGGGTTTAGATTAGGAGCGCGTTTGGGTTGTTGGTTCTGGGTTGTGTGTTTTGTTAAAAAATTAAAATAAAATCAAAAAAATTGGAAAAAAATTATTGAAAATTTATTTAGAATAATTTTGATAGATAAAAATATTTTGGAGCATGCGTTGTGGGATCGAATCCCGTCTCTTGTAAGAGTCACATTTGTTTTCTTATTTTTTAATCATTAATATTAGTTTGTGCGTATGGTCTCAAAACATCACAACAAAGAGGTAAAGTTGGCTACTAACTTACAAGTTTGTGCGTGGGTCGTGGGTTCGAATCCCGTGTGAAGGTTGATATTTTTTAACCAATTCCTTTGCAACCTGTTGTCTACCGGGTCGGGTTTGGGTGACCGCTAACCCGCCGGGTCAAGTCCAGGTTACCAATTTCCGACCTGAATTTCAATCAGGTCGGAATAGGGTATGGCACAATTTGGGTGCAAGTAAATGTGACCCGACCTAGCCTGACTTGTTTGCTACCTCTTGCTGTATGTTCTATGTTGAAATGTGTATGATATTGCAATGAACATATGGTGTTGAAAATTAAATTAGTAGTTTTACTTTTGAACCTGTTTAGTTGATATGAAACTATGATCACAGAGCCTTGCAAACATGTTAGGGTGATTAATCTGTTTTGTCCCCTTCACAGCTTGTGGCAGCAGCAGATTGTGCTGGTGCTTTAGACGTCATTGATGACTTGCAACATTTACTGGTAATCTTCTTTCCTCTATGGGAAAAGCCTTCTTAATGTGTTCCCTTTTTTATAAAGCTCTTGTCGATAGATGATAATACACTTACCTTGTAGTGTTTGTTGAATTTATGATGTGAATTGTTCTATATTTGAAGTCATTTTATGCGCAAGAGCATTAATTGTGAAAATTTTATGATAGTTCTCATTGCTAGTGGTAAGCTTTGATGGATGTTGCTAAGGCTGTCTTTCCAAATCTGTTTATATGAATAATCAAACTTAAGAAAAATTTACTGGCATATTTAAATCATTGTCATCAGTGGTCTTGAAAGATACATGGTCGGGCTCTTGAAAGATGCACATATACATGGCCAGTTGTGCGCGGGCGGGCGGGCGGGCGGGCACATATGCATGTATATATATATGTTTTTACGTATATGGTATTAAATGTGCAGTAATCTATATACATGTGTATGAAAATATGTATATGTGAAGCATCAAGAAACCGGCAAAGCTTGTCTAGGATGATAAACTGAAACAACTGGATATTGCTAGGTGAAAAATAAAACCTGGAGACATTGTGGCAAAGGTGGTGTCAAAGTTTAATCGCTGAATACATTTTGAAATATCCAGTCTCTTAATACCATGTAATTCCATGTATATATACGAGGAGATGTATGTGGATTCCTAGAGAATGAAGTAAAAAAGCATTGAAAAAAGAAAAATGAAAAGATAAATTTTACTCAAAATCAGAAGTGTGTTGGATGAAAATAAACTCAAGTGAGAGAGAGATCATTTCATTGCTAAGAATGAGTAACCATAGCTACGAGCCATGGTGCTCTATTTATTTATCTCATAGTGGGGAGGCCAAAAGCCTCTAGTAGACCAAGGGTCCCCATTACTCTAAGTAATGGAGGACCTAATGAATGAGTAATGAAGGAGGGGAGGCCAAAGGCCTCCCTCATTCATAACACTCCCCCTTACACATTCATCACTTCGGTCTCAGCTACTGAGGCAAGGGGTGGATACTTCTGGATCCAGAGTAAGTGTGTTTGCCTCGTTAAAACCTTAGCTGTGGAAAACCCAGTGGGAAAACCCAACAGCTTAAGGAAAAAGAGTGCAATCCACAGGTTACTCCCCCTGATCCGTACAAGCTTCAGGCTTGCAGGTCTTTCAACTGTCGCATACCAATGTTCTTTACAAGCTTTACAAAAGTACATTTAGGCAATGCCTTAGTAAAAGGATCAGCTAAGTTGTTGCATGACTGGATCTGTCGAACTTCAATCTGCTTGTCGTTCTTCTGCTCGTGCGTCCAGAAAAACTTGGGAGAAATGTGCTTTGTCCTGTCGCCTTTGATGTAGCCCTTCTGAAGCTGAGCAATGCACGCGGCGTTGTCTTCGAATAGGGCAGTAGGCTCCAGATCACCGGTCTTCAGGCCAGTGAATTGGAGAATGTGTTGGACGACGGAGCGTAGCCAAAAATATTCTCTGCTCGCTTCATGGATCGCGATGAGCTTTGCATGGTTAGAAGATGTAGCAGTAGTGGTTTGTTTTACCGATCTCCAGGAGATAGCAGTACCTCCGTAGGTAAAGACAAAACCAGTCTGTGATTTTGCCGTATGCGGATCTGAAAGATAGCCTGCATCGGCATAACCAAGTAACTGGGAGGATGCACCTCTCTGGTAGTAAAGTCCAAGGTCTACGGAACCCTGGAGGTATCGCAGAAGATGCTTTACTCCATTCCAGTGGCGCTTTGTAGGCGCTGCACTGTGTCTGGCTAGGAGATTGACTGCAAACGCTATATCGGGACGCGTGCAGTTAGCCAGATAGAGAAGTGTACCAATGGCACTTAGGTAGGGTACTTCTGGACCCAGTATCTCCTCCCCCTCTTCCAGAGGCCGGAAGGGGTCCTTTTGTACGTCTAATGATCTCACGACCATAGGGGTACATAAAGGATGACATTTATCCATTTGGAACCTATTTAAAAGCTTCCTGGTATAATTGGATTGATGTAGAAGGATTCCACCTCGTAGGTGTTCAATCTGCAAGCTAAGGCAATACTTCGTTCTGCCTAGGTCTTTCATTTCAAAAGTGTGCTTTAAGCCTTGCAGATATCTCATTAATCTCTGCTGGAGAGCCTATGAGATTTAAGTCATCAACGTAAACTGCTATGATGACGAATCCTTTTCCCGTTCTTTTGATAAAGATGCACGGCAGACTTCGTTATTAGTGAATCCTTGCTGTGCAAGGAAATCACTTAGTCTGTTATACCACATTTTGCCTGACTGTTTTAGTCCATACAAGGATCTATGTAGTCTAACAGAGAATACGTCCCGAGGTATCTCTTTCATCTCTGTGGGTAAGTTAAACCCATCTGGTAGTTTCATATAGATCTTTTTATCTAAATCGCCATAAAGATATGCAGTCACAACGTCCATGAGCTGCATTTCTAGGCTTGCCAGAGATGATAGGCTTATTAAGAATCTGAATGTATTAGCGTCCATTACCGGGGAGTATGTATCTTCATAATCGATGCCCGGTCTTTGGGAAAAACCCTTTGCTACAAGACGCGCCTTGTAGCGGACGATCAGATTTTCTTCATTTCTTTTTCTAATGAAAACCCACTTATATCCCACAGGTCTAACACCTACTGGTGTTTGGACTACAGGTCCAAAGACTTTGCGTTTCGAGAGTGAGTCCAGCTCTACTCTTATCGCCTCGTCCCACTTTGGCCAATCATCTCTGCGTTTACAATCCGCTAGAGAAAGTGGTTCGACGTCATCGTCGTATTCAGCGACGTGAACGGCAATAGTGAACGCAAAATCGACGACGACGACTGTGCTATGTCGGTCCAGTTCCTCCCCAGTACGTACAAAGTTTAATGATGTTTCTCCTAATGTTTTCTCTACGGGGGAAATTAGGAGGGGAGATGTAGCTGTCCTGAGCTCAGTATCCTGTGGAGGGATAATCTTATTTTCACCAGGAATCTTCCTCTTTCGAGGAACTTTATCTTTTGAACCTGGTGGCCGTCCTCTTTTCAATTGAGGTACAACCATTTCTGCTGCGGGTGGATTGCATCCATTTATAGGGATGTCAATCCTAGCTGGAGTGTTAGCAGCAGGGACGTGTGAACGGATGATCTTCTGGCTGTCCGTGAATTTATCCGGCAATTGGTGTACTGTATTCTGGATGTGAAGGATCTTCAGGATCTCATCTTCACACAGATTTGTACGCGGATCATAAAGGGACAAAGACTTATTTTCCCAATTAATGGTCTCCGAAGCTTCAGGCTTCTTGGAATGTTTGCCCAACTTTGGAAAAGTTTTCTCATCGAATTCACAATCAGCAAGGCGTGCCTTAAATGCGTCCCCCGTTAGGGGTTCTAGGTATCTAATAATCGAGGGTGAATCAAATCCAATATAGATTCCTAGACGACGTTGAGGACCCATTTTGGTCCTCTGAGGTGGTGCTATTGGAACATAGACCGCACAACCAAATATTCTCAAATGAGATATATCTGGAGTTGAGCCGTATGCTAGTTGCATCGGGGATAATGTATTGCCTCCAGAGGGGCGTATCCTGATAAGAGATGCGGCATGCAGAATAGCATGCCCCCAAGCATCCACCGGCAATTGGGATTGCATAAGCAATGGACGTGCAATCCATTGGAGTCTCTTTATAAGAGACTCTGCTAATCCATTCTGGGTGTGAACATGAGCTACTGGATGTTCAATTTCTATACCCGTTGCCTGGCAATAGTCTTCGAAGACTTGAGATGTGAATTCGCCCTCATTATCAAGACGTAGTTTCTTGATATGGTTATCGGGGAAATGAGCAAGTAACCTAATTATCTGTGCCAACAGCTTTGGAAAAGCTAGGTTACGGGTGGACAAGAGGCACACATAAGACCATTTTGTGGATGCATCTATTAGTACCATGAAGTACCGAAATGGGCCACTTGCGGGGTGAATAGGCCCGCAAATGTCATCATGTATCCTCTCAAGTAAGCCAGGAGACTCTAAACCCACTTTTAGGGGTGATGGTCTCGTTATTAGTTTCCCCTTGAAACAAGGGGGACAAGGAAATTCACCCTTCTGAAGAATCTTCTGGTTCTTCAAATCATGTCCGCGGGATTCAGATAAGATGCGTCGCATCAGAATGGATCCAGGGTGACCAAGTCTGTTATGCCATAGTTGAAATGGTGGCATTGGCTGGCACGTCTGGTGCTCAGTCATATTGGCTTCAACTGGTTGAATGTATGTTTGGTAGAGACCCGACGGGAGTCCCTTAAATATTTCACAGATGGTCTTCTGGCCATCTTTACGAAGAGTGACATACATGTATTCAACCTTATTTTCATCTCTAGTTTCTAAGTGATATCCGTTTAAACGGATGTCCTTGAAGCTTATGAGATTTCTATTAGATCTTGGAGAAAATAGTGCATTATTGATTTTTAGTCTTGTGTTATTTGGGAGCAATAATATTGCATCACCAGATCCTTCGATTATTTTGGACAGTCCTGAAATTGTTATGACAGGACCGTCATATTTACTTATGCTATTGAAATAGCATTCATCGCGAAGGATAGTGTGCGTCGAGGCACTGTCCACTAGGCACTCATACATCATCTATATAAGCAAAAAACGATAATTTATTGATGGAAATGTAAAATGCATACATTCAAAATAAAAGATCGTCTTTATTAAGCATACTAGAGATGAAGCTATAATTTATTCTTTGAAAAGCATAGATAAAGATAAGGCTCAATCGAGCAGGTCGTCATTTTCGAAATCCTTGGAAGTGAACTTCATCGGATTTTCCACATTTGTCATGTTTGTTTCAGGCGGATGCTTCTGGCTCGCCTGATACAGTTCCTGTAAGTGGCGAGGTGTGCGACAGTTTCTGGACCAATGTCCAGTCATGCCACAACGATGACATTTGTCCTCTCATGTCTTCTTTGGATTTGACACTGTATCAGTGTTCTTACGCTTCCAAGTGAAGTTTTTCTTCCCTTAGTTATTCTTGTTTTGGGGAGGAGCATTGGCTGGTTTTATAGGGGCATTTCCATTGTTCTTTCTGCCCCTCTTCTTGTTCTTCCACTTCGGGGGGTGAACACTGTGGGCTTCGGGAATAGGAGCCGAGCATGCCGGGCGCTGGTTATGAGTGGCCAGTAAAAGGTCTCTATTCTGCTCTGCCCTCAGGAGGCAAGAGAGCAGGTCAGAGAACTTCGTGAAATTGCGTTCACGATACTGCTGCATGAGGATAGCATCTTTCTCGTGAAAAGAGGTAAATGTCTTTTCCAATATGCGGTGCTCCGAGACTTCTTCACCACACAACTTCAGGCGTGAGGTGATGTTGTGAAGTGCTGAGTTGTACTCAGCAACGGACTTGTAGTCCTGAAGTCGGAGGTTCTCCCACTCATAGCTGGCACGCGGGAGTATGACATCAATTTGATGTCTGTAGCGTGCCTTTAACGCTGTCCATAACTCCAGATGGTCCTCTACCGTCAAGTATTCGGCCTTCAGGGTCCGATCTATGTGTCGTCTGATATAGATAATGGCTTTCGCCTTATCCATGTCAGAGACAGTGGTAGAGGTACTGCCAGCTGAAGGGGCCGCTTCTGGGGCTTTGCTAGCAGATGCATCGGATGCTGCGGGAGCCGATGATTGGGCCATTGCGGGGGCCAGGATGGAGTGCAGGAGCGCCATGGAGCGCAAGTGGAACTTCAGGTCCACTCGTCAGCTCAAGTAATTCTTGCCAGCTGCATCGAGCACCTCGAAATCGACGCTTGCCAATTTAGCCATTTTATCTATGCAATTTAAAGATAAGCATGAATTAAAATAAATTCAACAATCCATGCATAAAGAAATTAATAAGTAAAAATGCGGGGATCGGCCAGATACCCAAAATAATACACAGTCCAAAGTCCGATTACAGTCCAAAGAAAAGAGAATGAAAAATACAACTTTGGAAACCCTGGGTGGGTCCCTATTTCTGCATCCGTCTTCTTATGCTGTTGCACCGAGCCTGGGCTATTTATACAATTTCCTCACTTACAAATTCTCTCAAAAAAAAAGAAAAAGTGCAGGAAATGTAAATAGGTATGCAATGGCCGATCCCGAAAGACACATTTTTACTTATTTTAAACATCCACGCAGTTTATATGCTACATGCATAAATTAAACAACCACACATATATCTCAAGCACAAAAAAATATGGAAAAAGTAAACTAGAAAATATAATTATCTCGTAGACCACGTGGAAACGTCATACACCGTTATGTTAGTTAACTAACGGCAGAGCGGTCTCAGGATCTTTGAGATGATTATATTTTTTAAAAAAAATTCTAGTAAACCATACATAATAATTTGCAAGAGAGATGTTTAAATAAATAGAGGAACATATAAATGTAATTATTGATTTTACAAAGTTTTTCTCATAAATTTCAATTTGCAAATTTAATTCTTCTTTAAAATTATGAAGAAGCCGAATTTGTGTAGAATTTTGTGGCTTCGGGCCAAAAATTATTTTTAGTATAAGCGCTTGTGGCCCGTTCCGCAGTTCTGCAAAGTTGTTTGTCGCAATTATTATGGCTTCGGGCCAAAAATAAGCTATTAGCCTCGGCCTCGGCCTCGGGCGCGGCCTCGGGCCTCGGGCTCGGCCTCGGGCCCCCCCGCTGCAGGGGGGATCGGCCTCGGGCCGCCCCCCTGCAGCGGGGGGGGGGGGGGGGCAGCGGCGCGGAAAGGCCCACCCCCTCTACAGGGGGGAGCGTGGTTGGCGTTGTGGGAAGGCCCCCTCCTCCGTCAGGGGGGAGGGGAGGATTTCATTTCGGTTCTTCTTCCCACCGAAGAATTTTAATGGCAAAAGGAAAAAAATTTTCAGAGAAAAAAAACTTTGTAAAAGGGAATTTTTTTCCCTCTTTTATTAGACTAAATTTTTTTTACTTGTATATTAAAACAATGTAAAAATTATTTAGTCTAATTTTATCTACAGGATTATAGGGTTTTACCTCTAGATCAATGATCTAGGAAGAACGCGACGATGATCCGTAGAAATAAAAATCCAAGCTCCTGAACGCTTTGAGGATGCCGCAACGCTCCAACGAACCGCCGCAGCAACATTAGATTCCTTGCGCGTAGGGATGAATTTAGATGAAGATTTTTGCTCAAGAATGGAGAACACGTGCTGATAACGTGTTGGATGAAAATAAACTCAAGAGAGAGAGAGAGAGAGAGAGAGATCATTTCATTGCTAAGAATGAGTAACCATAGCTAAGAGCCATGGTGCTCTATTTATTTATCTCATAGTGGGGAGGCCAAAAGCCTTTAGTAGACCAAGGGTCCCCATTACTCTAAGTAATGGGGGACCTAATGAATGGGTAATGAAGGAGGGGAGGCCAAAGGCCTCCCTCATTCATAACAAAGTGGATATATCTAATGACAATGATAAATTGCATTATTTTAAAAAAATAAAGCTATTTTTATATTGCATTGGTTATGTATAGTAAAAACTTTCATGCTAGCATGTATGTATCTATTTTTCAAAGCAAGATTGATTTGTTTATCCCATTGAGAAGCTTTCATACTCTTGACTTCTAGAAAAGTAATTTTACTAGAGAAGCTTTTATACTCTTTAACTTCTAGATATGTAATTTTACTAGGGATAGTTTATTCTTCACACAACAGGTTGACTGACCAAAGATTAAAAATCCAAGCTCCTGAACGCTTTGAGGATGCCGCAACGCTCCAACGAACCGCCGCAGCAACATTAGATTCCTTGCGCGTAGGGATGAATTTAGATGAAGATTTTTGCTCAAGAATGGAGAACACGTGCTGATAACGTGTTGGATGAAAATAAACTCAAGAGAGAGAGAGAGAGAGAGATCATTTCATTGCTAAGAATGAGTAACCATAGCTAAGAGCCATGGTGCTCTATTTATTTATCTCATAGTGGGGAGGCCAAAAGCCTTTAGTAGACCAAGGGTCCCCATTACTCTAAGTAATGGGGGACCTAATGAATGGGTAATGAAGGAGGGGAGGCCAAAGGCCTCCCTCATTCATAACAAAGTGGATATATCTAATGACAATGATAAATTGCATTATTTTAAAAAAATAAAGCTATTTTTATATTGCATTGGTTATGTATAGTAAAAACTTTCATGCTAGCATGTATGTATCTATTTTTCAAAGCAAGATTGATTTGTTTATCCCATTGAGAAGCTTTCATACTCTTGACTTCTAGAAAAGTAATTTTACTAGAGAAGCTTTTATACTCTTTAACTTCTAGATATGTAATTTTACTAGGGATAGTTTATTCTTCACACAACAGGTTGACTGACCAAAGATTAACTTTTCACTACTGATGATGGAATATAGAAAATGGCGATGTGATGAAGCTGGAATGCTTGCATTGATTATGCTTTTTTCCCAAAAGAATTTCCACTAATTGTGTTGTCTAATTTTAAGAGATCCAGACGTGGAATTAATTAGATTTCTCCCTCCATATTTACAGACGTGGGATGTTGGGATTTGTAGGATTTGTGTTTCATTTTTTGTAAACTTTTCTTCTGACTACAGCTGAACGCATTCTCCTCTTTTTATAAAGATCTAAATAGTGGGGAAATAACTCATTTTCTTAGTAGGATTACAGTGTCATTTTCTATAGAGAGATCTTTTTGTGTATTCTCTGCTGGGTAAGAATGTTTTATATTCTCCGTTTGACAATACTGCTGATTAGAGTGGCAGGAAACAATTTCCTCAAAAATTGACTGAAAAATCATACTCTAAGTAGGTTTTAATTTTGATTTGGGTTCGGATTGATCTAGATAGACTGATCTTGTTCGGCTTAATTTTCTCGACCGTTCCGTATTTTCGACACATTAGATCTTTTTAATGATAAAGGGACAAGATTTATGATGGTTTTGGTTTCATGGAGAATTTTTTTTTTCGCTTTTTTCTGTTGGCTCCATAGTTTCATGCTGGAGTATGGATTTGCGACATTTTCCTTCAGATGCCTGAAGAGATTTTCTTGGTTCAAGAAGCTTCTTATTCCCCGACATTACGATTGTAGGTTCTTTAGAACATTGTTGCAGAATTCGTGAAACTTTAGTAAAATTTGTGAACTATTCGCACACATACCAATCGCCAAACTTGTTCGTATTATTTGGTGTTTCAGGCTTTCAGCAATTCTTGAATTTTATTGTATTGTTGGTGTCTTATTATCAAATGTTATTGTTCAAAAAGGATACGGGTGCTATGTAGATGAACATGATGGATTACATTAGAACGATAGCTTTAGAAGAACTTGATGTATTTAAAGATATTGAGCCACCGGATAATGGTATATTTTGTTGGAACGAGGAAGCAAATGTTGTTGTTAGAGATAAACATGATATCTACAGAAACTTCAAGAGGTATAGAGATGTTGATGCCTTAAAGAGATAAATTGACAAGAAAATGAACTAAAAGAGTTTTGTAAGAGGTTAGTGATACGGACGCACCTTCCGAGGCGGTCACGGATCCAAGCGGGTCCCATGACGGATGGGTCACTTACTATCGGAGGCGTCGAAGGGCAGATTAGTCTTTTGCTATGATATTTTATTCCTAGGTTTTCTCTATTTATATCTAGGGTTAGCCGTCATGAGAGTGATGCTTATTGTGTGAGAAACATCGTAAGTGTCTCTTGTGAGGGTTTTAGACTTTGTTCCGTTCATTAAAGTTAGGAGAGCGAGTTTCTCTCGAATAGGCTCAAGTTATCTTGCTATTAGTAGTTGTTTCTTCTCAAAAATCCAATAAAAATCCCATCTTTCCCATTTTTTATTCCTTTTCTTCGCTGATTTTCCATTGATACGATCCAAATCGTATCAAATTGGTATCAGAGCAATAGATCCAATGGCGGAAGGCACCCGATTCAAGACGGAGATGGAGGCGCTGCGAAAGGAGATCCGGGAAGAGGTTAGTAAAAAGGTGGGGGCTTTGGAAGTCACGGTCGAGATGCTTTCCAATTCCCAAAAGGAGATGGAGGCTCGTTTGGTGAAGAAGCACGAGGAGTCGGACGCTACTCAAGTTCAGATCTTGAAAATTCTTCAAAAACTTGAGGGAAAAGGGAAGCATGTGGAGATCGGAGGGGAAGAATCCGCAGCGGAGAATCATCATACTAAGGCGGACGATCCAAAGTTGATGGCGAATACCTCCGGGGCACCTCCGAGCACCAAAACCACGAGGGAGAAGGAAGATCTAGGGTTGCGGGAGGAGTCGTGGGTGGAGGAAGTGCAACGGGAGCGGCGGCGGCGCGAAGGAGATCCCCTAGGGTTTCTTGCGGAGACGAGGGGACGCGGCGGACAAGATGGCGGCTTCCGGGAGGATAGGGAAGGCGGCGGCTGGGGGGGAAACCCTAATCCCCCCCCCACGCGGGCCGCCAGGACCCCGCGAGGGCTCGGGGGGCCTCACGGCCCACATCCGAGCCCGCGCGGGTGCCCAGGATGGCTGGGCGGGCTCGCGCGAGGCCCTGGAGGGGTCGCGCGGCCCGCCAGGGCCAAACCTGGGCCCCGCCGAACCCCAGGGAGGCTTCGCGGCTTTCCCTGGGGCCGGCTGGGCCCCGGCTAGTGATGGTGGGGCCCGGGGGGCCCATTAAACCCCCCGGGTCAGTTTTTTTGGCCCCCCGAGCACCGAACAGGTCCCCGCAAGAGGCTACCGCGGGATTTTTGGGGTTGCAGAGGAGGAGCGCCAGAGGTGGCCTATGGAGGAGTACGCGGAAAATTTTGGGGGCCCACGAGGGTTTCCCGAAGAGGCCTACGGCCGAGGCAGGACAGAGTACGGAGGCCATGGAGCTCAAGGAGGAGGACACCCGACCATGTACCCCGACAAGAGGATGGAGAAGTTGAAGATGCCCATTTTTGAGGGGACAGACCCCGACGGGTGGATAGTGCGAGCGGAGCGGTATTTCCAGGTGATGCGGATCTCAGAGCGGGAGGTATTGGAGAACATCATCTGCTATCTGGAGGGACAGGCGCTGAGTTGGTACCGCTGGAGGATGTCCCGAGCCCCTTTTCGGACTTGGGAGGAGTTGTCCGCTTTCCTACTTGACCGTTTCCAGGCCAAACCGGGGGCGAATTTCTACGAGCAGTTGCTTGGACTACGGCAGGAGGGGACGGTGTTGGACTTCCTGGGGAAGTTCGAGGTGTTGGCAGGTAGGGTGAAGGGGGGTGTCGGAAGACGTATTCTTTGGGGGCATTTATGCGAGGGCTGAAGCCCTCGATACGAGCCGAGCTATGGATGCAGAGTCCCAGGGACCTGGAGCATGTGATTCGTCTGGCATTGCGGGCGGAGGAGAAGCAGGCGGAGGAGCGGAGGCTCAGAGGGACTTGGGGGGCACCACAACAGAGGGTCCCATCTACAGCCGCCGCCGCCCCGAGACTACCGCCGGCCGCCTCAGCCGGAGCGGGGGAGAAGACAGGAGCAGCACGTCCTGCGGGACAAGGGCGGCGGATGACCGAGGCTGAGATGCGGGACAGGAGGGCCAGGGGGTTGTGCTTCCGTTGCGACGAGAAGTTCACCCCGGGCCATCGGTGTGAGAGCCGGTTGCTGCTGATCACCATCGAGCCGGACGAGGAGGAGTACATCGACCCAGAGGAGGCCGAGGAGGAGGTCGTCTCAGTAGAGCAGCCGGTGGAGCTGGAGCAGGCGCAGGTGTCCCTCAACTCCGTGATGGGGTTCACACAGAACTCCACCATGAAGTTGGTGGGACAGGTCGGGGAGACAGCAGTGACGGTTTTGATTGATAGTGGGGCCACCCACAATTTTGTGTCCCTGCGAGTGGTGGAGCTGCTGGGGTTGCAGATGTCCGGTGGGAGGTTCACCGTACAGTTGGGGGATGGACGGTGCGAGGAGAGTACGTGGCTATGTCGAGGACTCTGCCTAGTCATTCAGGGGGTACAGATCGTTCAGGACTTTTTACCGTTCGAGTTGGGGAAGGTCGACTTCATCTTGGGAGTCCAGTGGTTGAAGACATTGGGGACCACGATGACCAACTGGAAACGGTTGAGGATGGAGTTCAAAGATGGCGAGCGGACGGTGGTGCTTCAGGGAGACCCGAGCTTGTGCTATGCCATGGTAGCATTCAGTGCCATGACTCGGGCTATTCGACGGGCAGGGCAGGGGTACTTGGTGGAGTTTCAGGGGATGACCACAGAGGCGGAGCCCGAGCCCGAGGAGGAGCCACCAGAGGTGCAGTCGGTGTTGGAGCAGTTCGCAGAGGTGTTTGAGATGCCCCAGGGGTTACCTCCTCCCCGGGACCACGAGCATGCGATCGTACTGAGGGATGGCGCACCCCCCGTCAGTGTTCGGCCTTTCCGGTATCCCCACGTGCAGAAGGATGAGATCGAGCGGCAGGTCAGAGAGATTTTGCTAGCAGGAGTGATCCAGCCCAGCGTCAGCCCCTTCTCGAGCCCAGTTTTGTTAGTGAAGAAGAAGGACGGGAGCTGGCGTTTTTGTGTGGATTACCGAGCCCTGAATAAGGAAACTGTGCCTGACAAGTTTCCTATTCCGGTGATAGATGAGTTGCTCGACGAGCTGCATTGGGCGAGGGTGTTTTCGAAGGTGGATCTAAAGTCTGGGTATCATCAGATCCGGATGCGAGCAGAGGACATCCCGAAGACGGCGTTCCGTACACACGAGGGCCACTACGAGTTCTTGGTGATGCCGTTTGGATTGACAAACGCCCCGTCTACTTTTCAGGCCTTGATGAACAAGGTGTTTCGCCCTTACTTACGACGGTTCATCCTTGTTTTCTTTGACGACATCTTGGTCTATAGCCGCACATTGGAGGAGCACACGGGGCATCTGGAGGTGGTTTTCAGGGAGTTGCAGGGGCACTAGTTATTCGCCAATCGGAAGAAGTGCTCGTTCGGGAGGAGTCAGATCGAGTACTTGGGGCACATTGTCTCAGGCACCGGGGGTAGCGACAGACCGGGCAAAGATTGTGGCGATGTTAGAGTGGCCTCTACCACAGACACTGCGGGCACTGCGGGGTTTCTTGGGCTTGACAGGGTATTACCGCAAGTTTGTGAAGGGATACAGCACCATTGCCTGGCCACTGACGGAGCAGCTGAAGAAGGACAGTTTTCGGTGGGGGGAAGAGGCGACTAAGGCTTTCGAAGCCTTGAAGACGGCGATGTCGACGACGCCGGTCCTTGCTCTGCCAGACTTCAGCCAGCCATTCGTAGTAGAGACGGATGCTTCAGGATATGGTCTTGGGGCGGTGCTGATGCAGGAGGGGCGGCCGGTTGCATACTTCAGCCAGGTGTTGACCACGAGGGAGAGGCTGAAGTCAGTGTACGAGAGGGAGTTAATGGCTATAGTATTCTCCATTCAGAAATGGCGACCATATCTGCTGGGACGAACTTTCGTGGTGCGGACAGATCAGCGGGCATTGAAGTATCTGTTAGAGCAGAGGTTGGTGGCAGAGGAGCACCAGAAGTTACTGTCGAAGCTGGTGGGATTTCGGTTCGATATTGAGTATAGACCGGGGCTGGAAAATAAGGCGGCGGATGCATTATCTCGACGGGATGAGGGGAGCCAGCTGCAGGCGATGTCGATACCCGAGTGGAGAGGTTTGGACCAGCTGTCACAGGAGGCGGAGGCAGACCCGGAGCTGCAGCAGATCAGGGAGAGCTTACAGGAGGGAGGTGACGGGGTGCCAGGTTACACGCTAGAAGGGGGAAGGTTACTCTACCAGGGGAGGTTGGTGATTCCGCAGGGGTCTGCATCGATTCCGACTCTTTTCCAGGAGTTCCATGGGTCGGCGATCGGAGGGCACTCGGGCGTGCAGCAGACGTATATGCGGATGGCTCGGGAGGTATACTGGACGGGCATGCGGAAGGACATCACGCGATTGGTGGCGGCTTGTGACGTCTGCCAACGTCACAAGTACATGGCGATGGCCCCGGCAGGACTGCTACAGCCTTTGGCATTGCCCGAGCAGGTGTGGGAGGAGGTGTCCATGGACTTCATAGACGGCTTGCCGCGGTCGGAGGGGTTCATCGTGATCTTGGTTGTGGTTGACCGGCTGAGTAAGTATGCTCACTTCATTCCCTTGAAGCATCCTTACACAGCGGTTTCGGTGGCGGGGGTTTTCGTGCGGGAGGTGGTGCGGCTGCACGGGTTTTTGAAGTCTATAGTGTCCGACCGGGACAAGGTATTCACTAGTCACTTCTGGGAGGAGTTGTTTCGAGTCCAGGGGACAGTGCTGAAGCGGAGCATCGCCTACCATCCGCAGACGGACGGTCAGACCGAGGTGGTCAACAGGAGTGTCGAGACCTACCTCAGATGTTTTGTTTCGGAGACACCCCGACAGTGGGCCAGATGGTTGGCGTGGGCGGAGTATTGGTACAATACATCCTTCCACTCGGCGGCAGGGACGACACCTTTTCGGATATTGTACGGACGAGACCCTCCTTCTTTGGTTTACTATGGGCACCGGGCGACACCGGTGTCACAGGTGGAGGAGCAGATGGAGGAGAGGGATAGGATGCTGGAGGAGCTGCGGAGGCACCTGACACGAGCACAGCAGGTGATGAAGGCCAATGCGGACGGACATCGCCGAGATGTGATTTTTCAGGTAGGGGACAGGGTCTACCTGAAGCTTCGACCTTACAGGCAGAGGTCTTTGGCCCATAGGAGGAACGAGAAGCTTGCGGCCCGTTACTATGGGCCTTTTGAGGTGGAGACTCGGATTGGAGAGGTGGCTTACAGGTTGAAGCTGCCGCCAGGGACATCGATACATCCGGTGTTTCATGTTTCCCAGTTGCGTCGGGCGATTGGCGAGCATGCTACATCCTCCACACTTCCTCCTACGCTCACAGATGATATGGAAGTGATGCTCGAGCCAGTTGATGTCCGGGCGGTACGGAGAGGTCCGGGGCGGCGTCGGGAGGTCCTCATTTACTGGCAGGGGCTACCAGAGTGCGATGCGACATGGGAGCAGTATGAGGCGATCCAGGAGCAGTACCCTGATTTCCACCTTGAGGACAAAGTGGCTCTTTTAGGGGCGGGTATTGATACGGACGCACCTTCCGAGGCGGTCACGGATCCAAGCGGGTCCCATGGCGGATGGGTCACTTACTATCGGAGGCGTCGAAGGGCAGATTAGTCTTTTGCTATGATATTTTATTCCTCGGTTTTCTCTATTTATATCTAGGGTTAGCCGTCATGAGAGTGATGCTTATTGTGTGAGAAACATCGTAAGTGTCTCTTGTGAGGGTTTTAGACTTTGTTCCGTTCATCAAAGTTAGGAGAGCGAGTTCCTCTCGAAAGGGCTCAAGTTATCTTGCTATTAGTAGTTGTTTCTTCTCAAAAATCCAATAAAAATCCCATCTTTCCCATTTTTTATTCCTTTTCTTCGCTGATTTTCCATTGATACGATCCAAATCGTATCAGTTAGCTCCCGGGCATTTGTCGATACTTGAAGTTAGATATAGTTTAGGTAGAAACAAACATTTATCGATTAGCATGACTAATGGAAGAAAAACAAATAAACGTGTGTGCAGTTAAACACATTAAAGATGCAAACAAAATTTTTTAATCAAATATAAGGAGGTCAGAGGTAGGTGAAGATAATACTTTGACAAACTTTTTAATGAAAATTATACACATCATATAGGAGATAACGAGGTTCTCTCGAAAGAGTTGAATCATAGTTTTATACGAAGAATCAGAGTATAAGAGGTAAGAAAGTTTTAAAGAGAATGCAACCAAAAAATTCCTATTAAGGTCTTTAAATGTATAGTAGATATAACTGATATATGGTTGGTAAAGTTATTTAAAAAAATTTAGGAATCACATAGAATCTCAAAAGAGTAGATGAGTTGCACTTTGGTACATTTATACAAGAATAAAAATGATATACAAAGTTACTCTAACTATCACGTAATTAAGTCAATGTATCATATCATGAAGTTATAGGGGAGGGTGATTGAGTTTATGTTGAGAAACAACGTCATTATATCACAAACTCAATTTGGTTTCATGTTGTGGGACGTAGGCAATCCATCTCATTAGACAAATTATGAAGCAATATAGAGCAAGAGCGATAAATTTATATATATTCTTTATGGACCCAGTGAAAGACAATAGAGTCACTAGAGAGGTTCTACGGTGAACCCTAATGAAGAAAAGGGTTCCATTAAAGTTTGTTGTTCAAATTCAAGACATGTACCAATGAGAAGTTATTAATGCGAAAACTTGTGGATGAATACTAATAATTTTCCGATCATCATCATGTTTTATCAAGGATTGGTTCTGAGTCCCATTCTCTTTGCTCTAGTGATGTATCGGCTCCCTAGGTATACTCAAGATGATGTAACTTGGTGTATGTTATTTGCAGATATTATTTTGATCGATGAGACTAAAAGCGATGTAAATACAACGTTATAACTTTGGATATAGATATAAAGACTTAATTTTAGACTTGATAAGAATAAGACCAAATATATGAAATGTAAATGTTGTAGAGTGAGAAATGAAGATCATAGTGTAGATAAGCTTGATAAGAAACAATAGGTAACTACTTTTGGTATCTTGGGTCGGTTATCTAAGAGGATACATGGATCAAGGAAGATGCTGATCATATAATCGAAGTAAGATGTTTGAAGTGGAGAGCAATAATGAGAATGTTGTGCGATTGAAATGTACTATTATGACGAAATGGTAAATTTTATAGGATGATGATTACACCGATTTTGTTATATGATACAAAATGTTGGGTTATCATCAAGAAGGATGAATAAAGTAAATGTTTGGTAGGAATACAAATGTTACGATGGATGCGTGGAAATACTAGAAAGGATAAGTTAAGACATGAAAATATTTGAGCAAAGCTATGCATGATATCTATAGAGGGATAAGATAAGAGAACATCAATTGAGATGGTTGATGGTTTTGTCATATATGCTGAAGACTGATTGATGTGCTTGGTAGAAAGACATCACATATGAATGTTGAGATCAAGAGAGAGATAGACATGTGAATATATGGATGTAAGTAAGAAGCAAGGATATGAAACATTTTGGTTTGACGTAAGAGAATGCTTTAGATCATACTATGTGGAAAGCAAGTATCCGACATCACGATCCATCATGATCATGATCCGACATTCTTTCTATTGAATCCAGGAAGCCGATCGTAATTTTTTTAGATGAATGCTAAGATGATGTTGTCTCATATCTTAGATTGAAATCCTGTAATTCAGTAAAAAATCTATATTGCTTTGTTAATGGGTCGAACTGCAACCTATCACTAGATACTTGAACCCCTTACCATTAGAATACAAATCCTTGCATGGTAAATGCTAATTTATTTAACATATCTGTATATCTTCTCTAAGTCCCAAATTTTCCGAATCTTTTCTGAATTCTGAACTTTGTAACGTTGCAGAATTATTCCCGAATGACTATGCTATAATTAGTTGAAACTTTCTTGTTATCATCATGTTCAATGAAGGACATCAGAAGATGGGAATGACCTTGTTCACTGGGATGTTCTCTTAGACTTGGAAATCGGGACAATCCACTGTTTCTGTATTGTGGATATGATAACAAGATATTGAGCGGTTTTGTATATTCTATTTCTCCACATGTTGTGTGCGTGCACATATATTTAGTTCTAGCAACTGCATGAACTAGCAAGTAATACTGAATACTCTGTGGCATACCTTTTATGCGTGGGGGTTGGGTGGGGCAGTTCATTAGTGAGGCCTCTGTTTCCTTGATGTTGAATGTGCCAAAAGCTTCATTTATGGATGTGTGAAAAATTTTAAAATCTTTATTGTTGATTTTGTACAAGTAGTAGTTGGTTGTTCCAAAAGTCTAAATTTCTAATGTTTCAAAATGTGGCTTTTATCCAAGGTGTAATATTTGCATGAACAACGGATAAGCTTGGCTGTCTGAGATAGATGTAGGTTTAAAACCAGGTGCTTATGTCAAAATGGGCCCGTATATTGAACCCCCACCATCACCCCAAACCAAAAAAGGCCATTACACAATCAATTTCCTTGCTATTTGGGAAACATAAAGAATTAAACAAAGGGGAGATTGATGCAGTGAATGGCTGGGTATTGTTGCCCACCTATTGTTGTATCTATTGCCTTGTGTTGGTTTCAAGCTTAACCTCCCTCTTAATAACCTTAATAGGGCCTAGGAGGGGTTCCAAGCTCCTATATCAAAGAACATACCCGGTATGAGTTGGAGGTAAATGAATTCAACTTGCATATGATTCATTAATTGACACATTGATTATAAAGTAATTATGTTTGGCTTTAGGGTCTGGTGACAGTTCTATATTACAAACTAAATATGCTTAACCTGAAAAAGCTTGGGATGGACTCACAAGCATGGAGTTGCTACTGAATTCCCGGGACTGGCATTGATAAAACAATACTTACACGTAGTTCTATTATCAATTGGAATTAAAAATTTCTTTCTTTTTTATGGAGGCCAAAATCAAGAACTATATATGGTATCTAAACTG
This sequence comes from Scilla litardierei, assembly GCA_030789695.1. Lineage (NCBI taxonomy): Eukaryota > Viridiplantae > Streptophyta > Magnoliopsida > Asparagales > Asparagaceae > Scilla > Scilla litardierei. The sequence goes on from CM061132.1 coordinate 41,609,070, forward strand.
TCAAGGCTGATAGTAATCAGTAGGCAGGGCAAAAAACTGAAATCTAGTTCTCAAGTCTCAGGTTGAAGACAAGTCTTATGGTACTCACTTGACAATATTGAAGCATGTCAAGACAAATCAAGACACTTGGGCTTAAAAAATTAATCTGAAATACTTGTGTAAGGCAATAAATCTTTTCAATTCTATTTGCAAATGTTAGAGAAGTTAGTTTAAGATGCGTTGTCTATCTCTCCGGTAACAATAGTTTCAGTGGCGTTAATATTAATTATAATTCATAATAAAATATCATCCATCTACATATAATAAAATTGGGCTATCACTTTGAAAAAACAATTACAACTGGTTCTTGCCACTGTGGAAAGGGTATGCCAACTCGGGGGGGGGGGGGGGGGGGGCGTGGACATGGTTTATTAAAACTAAAGGCAATAATTAAAACACCCAACTAAAATATTGGAGAAACCGTGAGCCAAATAACAACAGATATATCAGCAACAATTATAAGTAATTTGTAAGCAAATACGATAAGTAAAGGAATGCGAGTTAAGAGATAAAACCATCAATAATATACACGAGGATGTACGAGGATGTACTACTGTTGTTCGACTTCTCAATGAATTTACATTTGCTACATGAATATTTTCTCGTTATGATTTCCAACCAAAATTTATTGCTCCCCTTAGTATATTTACCAATTTGCTTAGTAGTATAAATTTATACTAAGGTACACATCCGTGCTTGGGCTTTAAGACTGCTGCACACCTAGTGTATTAATTTTGCATATGCTTTAGCAATTAGATTTTCAATCCAAAGCAATGTCACAAAAGAGTTATCATAAGAATACACAAGAGTTGTCAAAAAGCAAGGTTTTAGGTATCGGACGAAACCCTAGGGTTTCGTCCGTTTCATTTCGGTTTCGGAGGCAACCGAGACAGACACACTACCTTGTCTTGGTTTCAGCATGAAATGGAAGAAGAAGAGAAAAAAAGCAAAGCAATAGCAGAAAGAAGAAACAAGAAAGGAAAAAGATAGGAAAAGACAGAAAAATAGATATTTTTCTCACCTCGATCTTATCTCGTCGAAGCCATTTAACGCTCGAGCCCTTCAAAACCTCTCTGTCCAAACGAATTCGAAACACCACCGTCTGATCAACTTCGAAACCCTGTTGTTCGGCCGATCTACTACGAAACCTTGCTTGTTCGTGTAACGCTCCGCTTTCAGGAGGGTTGGTTTCGAATAAGATTCTTGCGAGGAGAGGCGGTGGCATTTTTGAAGAGGCTAGGGTTTTTTTAGATGAGGAGAGAGGCAACTCTTCTCTGCCGAAGGAAAGAAATCGGGTTTGATGTAAAGTGAGTTGTGGGCATTCGGGCTTGTTAATGGAAAGAAAGAAAGAGATTAAAGATGAGGGTGGGCTAAGCTGGGCCGGGCTTTCGAAAAATGAAAGGGGAAATACAGAAGAAAAGAAGGAATTAATTATAAACGGGCCGTGAGCTATTGGGCTTGGTGAAGTGGAGGAAAGAAAGAAATAAGAAATGGTGACTGGGCCGTGGGTTACGGGCTTTAACAAATTGGTGAAAAATTCAGAAAGAAAACAAGAGAAAAGAAAGAAAAGTAAGGAAAAAGAAGGAAAAAGATTTAGGAAATTAAGTAGAAAAATTTATAGGAAAAGTTGATAATATTTAATAGGTTTTTGAGTATTTGAAACTACCGATGCGGTGAGATGCGGTGACACGAAATTAACATTCGAAATCACCGAAACTGAAATAAAAACCTAAATTTCCGAAAGAACACAACCGAGACCGAAACCACGACCTCAAACCTTGCTCAGAAGATTCTCACAAGAATACAAGATTTAAGAACAAGAAATTAAACTTAATGAAGTATCACTGCTATAAGTACTAATAGCATTAGTATAGAATAAATAAAATAAGCATGGTAATAAAGAATGAATGCAGTTAGGATAATTAAAGAATCCAACCACGAAGCTTAATCAACTTTGATACTTATAGAAAATATGAGAGAGTAAGAACTTGGATTGAAATGGCTAAATAGAGGCTAGGCAAGAACGATGCTAATGCACTAACTCAAGAACACTTTGACACAATAATCTTAAGAATGAACGAGTAGAGAAATATTAAATACAGATCTCACTTATATGAATATTTGGTGCTTTGAGCAAAGGGTGTCAACCTCTGTATTTATAGATTGGACGGCGGATGTGAAAACCGTTAGCCAAAGGTGTGGACCAGCCGGCTAATTCAAAATATAATGATAAACGAATGCAAGTTGTCATAAATGCATGTATTGAGTTATAATTAGAAGCTTGCTATCTATGTGTTTAAAGCTGGTTGCAAATAATCCAAGAAACTAGTTTGATTTCAATAAAATGATATTTATGTAGGGATTAATGTAGAACATGTGGCACCTGATTCAATGGATCATGTGCAAGACACAAAAAGTGGGGCCCCACGAGTACAAGCCCATGTGGGGCTTGTACTTCTCACCTTTTTGTGTCTTGCCACCTGATCCATTGGATCATGTGTCACCTGTTCTACATTAATCCCATTTATGTATATGAGGTTAAATCAATGTTGGAACAATTATTTAGAACCCTTAAAGACCAATAAAAAAAATTAAAGAATTAACGATGAAAGACATTAAAGCAAAGTTGTCCATCTGTTGCAGTCATCGGTCAATTGGTGTCTTGGCTGTTGCATGTTGGCATCGAAAGCCAAAATACATCAGTTGACCATTGACACTATCAGTTGACTTCCTAATAAATAGAGTCCCCGGTCGCAAGCTATATAAAGCAGTCTGGCCTCAATGTCTAAAACTCAGTCAATGATACATCAAGGAGAGGTCGATTGATGGTCGATGGTGGTGCCCTGGGTACCCGTGAATATTAAGAATAATGTAATGATATGAATTATTTAATTTTATAATCAATCCAATCACCGTTCACGTTTTTTCTTTTTCTTATTAATGAATAGATCTCTTCACTTGTACGACTTAGATTTCTCATATTTCTCGAAAAAGTGATTTGATTGATGGGATTTGGTATGATACTTATGACATTGATATATATAACGTCTTGATTTGACCCCATAAGCGAGACCACCGCCTAATAGCATGTTGCCACCAGAAATAGAACTTCGTATTTCTTCTAATCTCCTAATTGTTCCAGGGCAACTAGAAAGAGATTCTTTAACTAGAAAGAGATTCTTTAACCAGAAAGAGATTCAGTTTAGATGTAGGATACATATCTAGAAGTTTTTGCAACTCAATCATGTATGATGGAATCATCAAAGATTTGATTAACTTGCTTTCACATGAGTTCCTAAATTAGATTCTTGAACTCCTTTGGTCTCAATTGAAGTGCTCCCTTTTGAATATCTATTTTGTTGGCCTCAATTGAAGTGCTTCCTTTTAAATATCTAGTTTGTAAGCTCTTCAGTATCTGTTGGGCTATGTTTGACCTTGGCGTCTCTGAATATAGTCCTGTATCATTTATACATAGTCCATACATCCGAGAACCATATTGTTAATCTTAAAATAAAATTAGGTTATAAATCATCACATTGTCTCAATTAGACAATATCGGGTTCATAATCTCTTTCTTGATGATGACAACGTAATTCTAACATGAAAATAAGATAGTTTGATGAGAATGATTATATAAGTATATATAGCAATATGAGCTCCCCCTCATAAGATAATTGAAAGTTCAAGAAATTTGAGCTTAATGGACGCATATATTGCTCTCTTGCATATATACATCTCATCAAAGCATGTTATAGCAAGTGCCAATAATCTCTCTTCCTTTGGTATCATGTTTTCGTACTCTTCCTAATATCAGTTACCTCAAAAATCATGTGAGTGTGAATGACAAGTGGTTGTTTAAGGTTATACAGTTTCGATGTCAATGTTGGTGTTGTTTCAGGTGATATTTTAAAGTCAAGTTACCATGTTGTTTCTGAGTTTCGTACCTTAAAGTTGTAGCAACAAGTGCCTATCCAGATAACAGTGGTGATATTATCATTTTCTTTATGGGGGCCGATTACTCTAACATGCATCATATAGAAGTAAAAAGTAGAACGAGTCTATCAACAAGTCTAAGGGGCCACATCATCATTAGTATATATGGTTGGGATGTTACATATTCCAATTCCATTCTATGTTCATAATTTCCAACAGTTTAAGAGCCAATATATCAACATATATACTTTTCCAACACTATACCACTTAAAATATATCCAATGAGTCCAATAAACCAACAATATGTCATACATGTGAATAACAATTTACTTCAAGTACATATTCAACATAACCCAACCCTATACCATAATCAATGTCAGAAGTATTATGTAATCATTTGCATGCATAAAGAGTAATTTCACGATCGTTCATGGAGGGAAGGTCAACTTGTGATCTCAGAAGAGCCTCATCCTCGATCACTCTAAATGGTCAATTTTGATTTCACATGCTTCCCATTATTACAATATCATCAAGAGATGATCTTCGGTTTCATCAAAATGAACACGAGTAAAGCTAACCATAAATTTCAAAATATTTTTATGATTGAGAACCCAAATGTCCAACAAAACCCAAAGCTATCATATCCAACAAAGCAACTGAAATAGGGAAAGGAGCCCATGCCAAAAGCCAACAGAGACAGGGCCAAAAGGCTGCGGCTTCAGGGGAGTTGCATGTTTCAAGGGGAAAACCCTCATGGGAACAATGTAAGCCTTCAAGAACAACCATACAGGGGTAAAGCCCTTATCCTAGGAATTAGGGCAAAGCCCTAATGTTTAGTTATATCATGGCCATAGAGAGGAAAAATACCTCACAAATTACTATATCAATTTAAAACCAAATTTAGAAATTAAAGCGAATTTACTGAAACCATGTCGAAGAAGAGGCAAATTTAGAAATTAAAGCGAATTTACTGAAACCATGTCGAAGAAGAGGCTGATCCTCGTGACCGTGTCCTCGAGCGGCTGCAGCTGCGGCGGCTCGCCGAAGGGAGGATGAAAAACAAAGGAGAATCCAAGCCTTAGACCAGAATCTGAACAAAAATCAAAGGAAAAACCCAAAAATCCTTTAATAAAATATTTTCTTAGATGTCCAAACTCTTCAGAACAGAGGAATATACAGAGGGAGAGAGAGCCTGAAGAGAATAAAAGGGAGTGCGTTGAAGCCTGCGAAGTCGACGAGAGACGCTCTGCAGAAAAGCGGACGTCATGTCGTCACTTGAGAGAGGGAGAAGAACGCTGTTGATGACTCAAGTATGATTTACAGAGGGGTGACAGATGTTTGCAAAGTTAGACAGAAAGGCGGTGTGTGTTGGGGTGGCATGTCGATTAGAGCTGTAAGGGGAGAGAGAGAAAGAGAGAAAGTTAAGGATTTTTTTCGTCGATGGGGGCAACTGGTGGAAGGGGGAAATAAGAGGGGAGTTGGGCTTTGGGTAAGTGGGCTTCGGATGTGGGCTTGGTGTTGGGGAAAAGAAAAAAGAAAAAGAAAACCACGGCTAGGCTGGTTGGCTTGGGCTAAATGAGAGATGAAGAATAGAAAGAAAGAAAAGAAGGGGGAGCTCGGGCTTGCACCTAGTGGGCCAAAGAAGGAAAACTAAGAGAAAAGAAGTGGTGAAGGGGATTAAATAAAGAAAAAAAATATGGAAAATTGCAGAAAAGAATTGTATTTGCATCATATGAAAATATGGGGTATGACATTCTACACACCTTACAAAACTTTTGTTCTCGAAAGTTCTAAAAGGTACGACAACAGCTGGTGAGAGAAAGGGATAGCTAGAGATGGGCAAATGGAATGCACTCAGGGAGTAGAAAAGATGGTGATAAGGTCGTCACACGCTGAAAGAGAAATGTGGTGGCGACAAAGGAAACAAATGATTCAATCTATTAGACTATTACAGATTATGAATGTCAACTAAAGAGTATGGTGTAGAGTAATATATTATGATATAAGCGATTGATGGAGATGGGTGGAACGAACTATCGAATCAAAGGGATACGAGTTCAAAGCAATTCTTGCCTGCTCATCCTTGGCGAGTATTCTTGAGACATCCTGCATTTAAAGTGTAGTGTTAGTTGATACAAGTATATTTATGTACATTCTACTCAACTAACTGTTCACGAGATATCATGGATTTGTATGGGTCACCAAAAAAACATGTCACGTCTTGCTTCTCGGAATACGTGTTAGTTTCATATGAATTGCAAGTCTTGCTGTTTACCAGTGAAAACAATATAGCCAATGACAGAAATGTACCAATATACTCGTATAAAAATTCAAATTTTGATTATAATATAAAGGTTACAATCAAATATTGAGGTATCCGTCGAAACGAAAAGGGTTCTACTGTTTCGTACCAGTTTTGGTAGGAACCGTACGTAACCCTTCCCAAAACTTGGTTTCGCCCAAATAATCTTCAAAAAATTCAAAAAAATTCAAATTGTAACATAGAATTTAGTAGATTAAACATGATCAAGATGAAAACTCTCAAAAATTTATTCAAAAGAAAAGAAAAAATGAAAAGAACGAAGAAACCGTCTTGAAAAAATTATTAAAAAAGATAGAGAGAGGAAAAGAGACTTACCACATCGTTTCCACCATCTTCGTCTTTGGTGTCGTCTTTGTCTTTGTCTTCGTCGGTTGGGCGTGTAGAGGCTGAAGAAAAGAAAGAGGGAGAGAAGAAAAAGAGAGGATGAGCTTCTATAGGCCGCTATTCACATCCCACGTTCTAAAGTTTTAACATGTCATCTATTATTACAAGTTTGCCATTTGTTGTAAACAGCTGCTATTCAACCTACACATTTTGCCAAATAAATTACATTTATTTACAAGTTTACCATTACCTTTTAAAAGTTTACCAAGGGAATGTCAACCTTGTAAATACATGTAATTTGTTTAGCAAAATGTGTAAGGTGAATAGCATCAAGATTTAGTACTATCTTAAAGGTAATATGTTTGGCAAAATATGTAATGTGACTAGAACCATCTATGGGCTTGGGCTTGGGCTTTAGTTAATAATAAGTTTGGGTTTAGGTCTCATATTATATCAAAATTTGAAATAAATTCATATAAATTTCAAATAACTTCGTATAAATTTAGATAACTCTGAAATAAAGTCATATGAATATTGATAAATTGAATATATGTATTTTTAATTTTTGATAGTATTATACATTAATACTTTAGATAACTCTGAAATAAAGTCATATGAATATTGATAAATTGAATATATGTATTTTTAATTTTTGATAGTATTATACATTAATACTTTAGTTACTATTTGATATGAATAATACAAGCAATGCTTAGAAAAAGTATAGAAATTGTCGATATGGACTAAACAAAACTCAATTTCGAAACTACCGAAACAAGCAAAATTTAACCGAAACCGAAAATTCCCAAAAGATCGAAGCCAAAACCGAAACTGAGACCTCAATTCATGTAAATGTAAAACTAAACCGAAGCTATCATATCCAACAAACAACTGAAATACGACAAGGAGCCCACGCCAAAAGCCAACAGAGACATGGCATAAAGGTTGCGGTTTTAGGGGAGTCGCAAGTATCAAGGGGGAAACCCGCACATGAGCAAGGCAAGCCTTCAAGAACAACCAAACAGGGGCAACGCCTTCATCCTAGTAATTAGGTCAAAGTTTTAAGATCAGTTACATCATGGCCATAAAGAGAGAAAATCTCTCACAAATTAATATATCAATTTAAAGCCAAATTTAGAAATTAAATCGCATTTACCGAAACCATGCGCCAGAGAAGAGGCGGAGCCTCGTCACCGTGCACTCGAGCGGCTGTGGCTGCTCGTCGAAGGGAAGAGGCAAAATCGAGGAGAATCCAAGACTTGGGCCAAAATTGGAACCAAAATCAAAGGAAAAACCCAAAAATCTTTTGAGAAAAATATTTTCTTTGAAGTCCGAACTCTTGAGAATAACGAAGGAAGAGAGAGAGAGAGAGAGAGAGAGAGAGAGAGAGAGAGAGAGAGAGAGAGAGAGAGAATGGGGGGGGGGGCGTGCATCGAAGCCTGTGAAGTCGAAGAGCGGTGCTCTGTAGAAAGGGGACGTCATGTTGTCGAGAGAGAGAGGGAGAAGAACAACACCGATCACTCGTGGCGGATTTGCAGAGGGGTGATAGATGTTTATAAAGTCAGAGAGGCGGTGTGTTGGGGCAGCGTGTGTTGATTGGAGTGGTGAGGGGAGAGAGAAGAGAGAGAAAGTTAGGGATATTTTCGTCGAAGGGGACGAGTGGTGTATGTGAGGTGGAGGGGGAAATAAGAGGGAGTTGGGCTTTGGTTGTGTGGGATTTGGGTGTGTGCTTGGGTGTTGGGGAAAAGAAAAAGATAACGACGGCTGGGCTTGTGGGCTTGGGCCAGGGATAGAGGAAGAAACCAGATAGAAAGAAAGAAAAGAAGGGGGAACTCGGGCTTACGCCCAGTGGCGGAGCCAGGAATTCAGTAAGGGGGGGGGGCAAAGTATTTAACCTCACATAAATTAAATAATAAAATAAATAATTTAAAAAAGATCTATAGAAATGTCATTAAATAATGATCTTCATGAATAATATATGTGTTTGTAGTTTGTGCCTTCACAAAAAAATGTTCCCTTTAGACATGATGCCTCTAAAAGTGTTGCGCATATGGTAATGAATGAACAATGATCGTTGGCTTTGAAAATTGTTTTGAAAATGAAGACATTTTTTTCTTCTTACATTTGAAAGTTTAAAAACTATTTTAATCGAAACAAACAATAAAAATTGCTGAAATTGTCTCATTGGATTTGGGAGACCCTTTAGCCTCGTTTTCATGAACCCAAATGATGAATGTTAATTCTTTGTACTTGTACTGTTGTTGTATTGTGGGTGCGTACAGGAAAAAACAGTGGAGTATAAGAACACAGTCATGAATATGATGAACCCATCAAATTTTCTGTTATTCCCTTTATGATTCCTTTCCAAATTCAATTTCCACTTGTTTCTTAGTTTCTCTTCATTATATAGTGGTACCCCATAAAAATAATAAAAAAGGTTTTAAAAACAAACAGGAAGATTTGGATTTCATAAGAGACGCAAAGAATTGCTAATTGACTGAAAGATTGGATAGCGTGCGTCCTATATTGCTTAATCAACATCATTATCAGAGGAATTGAGGAAACTCAACAAGAATCTCTCAACGCACACCAGTTCATGCTTCAATTTTGATAGCAACGGAAAAAATTCTATAAGTATGCCTACAGAAAAAGAATTTTAACACTAAAAGTTATAAAATGCACAAATTGAAGGACTGGTTTGTTGCATACTTGGATCTCCCTGCGAGCAGAAGAAACGAAGAGCGACTCGAGCGACCAGCGAACAGGGACGTCAAGGAGGAGGCACGATTTTTTTTGCGAACAAGGAGCCGAATCATTCACGGAATCACGGAGGGTAGGGTTTTTTCTTGCGCCTGGGCCTTGGTGGGCCGAATGGGTTCACGGGTAGGGGGCGGATTTTTTTTTGAATTTTGGGTGGGGGCAGCCATTCACGGGTTGAGGGGGCATATATTTTTTTGAATTTGGGGGGGGGGGGGGCAGCTGCCCCCACTTGACCCAACGTGGCTTCGTCCCTGCTTGCGCCTAGCGGGCCAAGGTAAAAAGAAGGAAAAATAAGAGAAAAGAAGTGAAGGGGATTAAATAAAGATCTGAATCTGAGAATTTCATATCTGGATCTGAAAATTTCTGATCTGAGACTTTCAGATTTGGATCTGAAAGATCTGGATCTGAGAATTTCAGATCTGGAATTTTCAGATATGGAATTTTCAGATCTGGATTTCTTCAGAACGGCAGTGAAAGTGGTGGAGATCATTTTCATCCTTTTGATCCGGGAGGAGATATGCAATACGTGGAATGGATGGCACACACACTCCATGCACCACCGCCTAGCGGGCCAAGGAAAAAAGAAGGAAAAATAAGAGAAAAGAAGAAGTGAAGGGGATTAAATAAAGAGAAGAAAATATGGAAAATTGCATAAAAATCCCAAAATTGTATTTGCATCATGTGGAAAATATGGGGAATTACAGTTAGCCTTATAATTGTATTGTAAATTATCACATTGTCGCAATTAGACAGCCTAGGGTATTATAATTAGCCTTATAATTGTATTGTAAATTATCACATTGTCGCAATTAGACAGCCTAGGGATCAAAATCTGGTTTTCATAAAAATTAAGTAATTTCTATCAGAACACAAGTTCGAATATGAATTTCTTAAAGTTTGGATCTGAATTTCTTAACAGTTTCAGGCTGGATACCACCTGTTTACACCCTTACTCATGGTATCCTTTTTTTGATTTTCTGACCTTTTTTTTTGATTTTCTGCCTGCTGCTCTCCATGGCTTGTAGAATTTTGTCAACATCAAGTGGATCTCAGCTGGTGAATTGCTTGCGAATTTTGGAATTGATATATTCAATGATTGCTGAGATGTCAAACTGTTTAGCCTTGAGCATCATAGTCATGAACTATCTGACAACGTGGAACTACAACTAATCAACTAAACAACACATGTTTATTGACTTGGAAATGCTGTATGCAGATTATTTTAAAATGTATTACTTGATAGCAGGCGTTCATCTTGTTGCAGTAGTGATGCCCTTGTCTTTTCATTGAACAGGATAGCGATGAGCTTGCTGGTCTCCATTGTTTCCATCACCTCCGTGATCAATTGGCAACATCATTAGATTCAGTAAACAGGTGTGTTTGCCAAAAAATTATTTCTTGATAGTAATTCCTCTAAACGCATGTTTTTCCTTTATATTCAGTCTTTGTTCTTGTGTGTAATTTTATACAGACTACATACTGGCATTTCAGAATTTTGTTATCTAATTACAAATTGCTGAATCTTGCTTCTGTTTTTCCAGCTATTTCATTAGGTTGTTGTGCTGTTGACTGGGTTTACCATATTTTATCAACTTTTAGTGGTAAATTATTGTGAAAATTTTCCATCTATTATACCTTTAATTCATCCTTGATCCCATCATCTTAAAAGTTCAGCGAAACATTCCTTCCTTCGTTGGTATTGTCATGCCATTAATGTCATGATTTTTTAATTTTGTTCATCGAACATTAAGTAATAACCTTTGAGTCGTCCTCTATGGCTCTATCATTTCTAGCTTAACCTAAATGAGGTTGCCACATCTTTTAACGCTTCACAGATGATCTTCTTCCTTTTCCGGTCCTAAAAGATCCTACAATCCCTCAATTGTTCTTCTCAGAGATTCTTTATAACACTGTTCTAAATGGCCAATGTCAGACTCATATCATCTTGGAAAAGTAGAAAATTGGACGGTGGTGATGGTGATATAAGGGGATGATAAAAATACACACTGTTTACATATCTTAATATATACAAATCAGATAAACTTACATACACCATGTTTAGGCTAAACTTACCTCAGTTATTTGCATTAAGCTACGAATCTGTGGCCACTAATCCATTGCAAAAACTTCTCAATTTCTTCAATAATAATGATACAAATCCATTGGGTATTTCATACCTTCAAAATGAAAATAGTGAATACATGTATAATCTTAGGAACAATTCAGAGAATTTGCATATAGCTATACGTCCATTGGAAAAAGTAAGTTAAACAATTAAGCAACCATTAAGCATTAACAACCAAGATTCAAAAGTTTAATGTTACAATTAGTTGATTGTTTTCCTATCCAAAATTAACATGCGGCCTAAATAAATGAATCAAAGTTAATTATCTATACATCAAACAAAGTTCTCTCTCTCTATGTCACTGTCACTCTGACAAATCTCAATTTTTCTTTCCATGATTGTACTCAAAAAAATCATCCAAGGAATAGTATTTCTTTTCAGCATCTAATGAAGCTTTTGATGAGCATTGTTTTTAAAAGAGGCACATAGGCACCCACCTAGGTACAAGCGACTACCTGTGCACCTTGATTGGGGGTAAGCGTTGCCATTATTCGGTGCTTAGACGAGCAGATTGAGGGAGAGAACATGTGGAAGAAGAAGAAGAAGGACCTATCTTTTGTGGGCTAGGGGTGAGCATATTTCATTTCAATCTGTATAACAGGACTGAACTGTTCAAATTTGAACAGTTTGCTTTGGGTTCCAATTTTGATTGGTTCGGTTTGGGTTGGCAACCAAACATCACTGTGCATCAAAGTTTCTTCTCTAGCAAGCTCCTTTGTTCTACTAAGGATGATATTGTATCTAGAGATGCAAACGATCACTAACCTTCCCATGGTAATAGCACTCCAGATAGGTCTGATATTTGCAACGTCAGCTAACATCCAATTTATTTTGGACATTGCATGACCCGTTCAAAAGATACTTGAATTTTTCTAACATCTAATTAACTTGGCTTTTGTCTTCTTGAAATTATCAACAATTTCTTTCACATTCACATCATTGGGCACAACAGATGGTCACATTCTTTACAATTCCCTTTAAGCCCACTAAATGTTGCTTCAAGCAGCTAATTCCTCTGTTCAATTCTTGCTTACAAAATTGCAACGGACCGTGCTTGCATCGTGTCTCCCCTTGTCTCTTCTGTGTGTCTTTCCCACCTTGATTTGCTGACTTGCTCGAGTCCTAGGAAGACTATGTCCTAAAGTTCTATTAATTAAAGAAAATACAAAAAAGAATTAAAGAAATCATTCTAATAATATATTCAACATTCTATTGTATGCCATGTTTTATTTTTTTCGTTTACATTTGTAATATGCTTTCAACATAATTCAATGTCTTCATCCAAACAATAGTACATCAAACGCTTAACTGGAAGCTTAAATTGAAAAATAATATTTTCCTAATTGAATATTAAATACTAATTTAATCATCTAGTAAAACTAATTTATCATCATTAACCATTAAATAATACTCGATAACATTCTTATCAACAGTAAGGATCAAACCATAACTTTATTTAATTTCTAATTATTCCATTTCTGTTTCAATTTAAGAAGCATGCAAACTATAATTTCATCAGTGACTATCATCATTCATTAAACAATACAAAATATTAATTTATCATCATTGAACCATTCATTGAATTGGTGAAGTACAATTTCTGTTTTAGTCTAAAAAACATGTAACCATGATATCATCATATCATTAAATGATAAAGATACCATTCTTATCAATGATGAACAGTTAATAACAGTTTTTTGAATTGCTAATATACATTTCCATTTCAACCTAAAAACATTGAATAATAATCTCATTGTGATTAATCAAGATTTTTAAACAATAAACAATATCATTTTTACCAACAACAAACATTAAACGATAACTTCATTAAATTGCTTACAGCCTAAACTACCATTCTATTTCAATCTAAAAACTATGAAATAATAAATTCATTAAATTTCATAATATAAGGAAGGCAATCTTATTATAAAAAGCTTGCTGCAAAGACTGAGAAAGATAAGCTATACGCTTTTTTTTGTTAATTGTTTTTTTTTTTGGGGGGGGGGGGGGGAGTCTGATCAGGTCGGATCCAATTAAATGTGGTGGACCTGGTTCATTTAAAGAAATGGGAAATCAGTTGATTTTTGAGGTAGATATATCAATGATGATATTGGCCAACCCCCCCCCCCCCCCACAAAAAAAAACAAAAAGCAATAAAAAAACAAAAAAAACAAAAAAAGAAAAACAAAGAAAAACAAAAACAAAAAACCCCACCAAAAAAAAACCAATCTGACCTGAATTTAGTCAAGTAGTGCTATTTTGATGGATAACCCGCAATATCGGTCTATATGGTGGATATTGCATTGATTTTTATTACCCTGCATTGTAGTGCTAACTGGAGCTTCTCTCAGTGTAGACCTATTTCCACATGCTAAATTGCAAATGTATGCGAAATTTATGCTGGGCAATCTAATTTTGGATCAGCTTTTCTGGAAACCTCTATCTGTTTAAAATGCAACAAGAAACCTAATTTTTCTTCTTACAAAAGTGATAATATAGAAAGAAATGGTTGTGGCACATAACGAGGGGAATATGAGATTTTTTTTTGAAAGACACTAGCCAGTTGCATAATAATTTATGGTAATTGTTATACACAGATAAATTCATATGAATCAGGTATCATTACATTCGTATTTGTTTAACATGGGTTGGATGAAAAAAAAAGCCTACATGATATACTACACCAATTTTATTAGGCTCCGTCTGAATAACATGGAATGCATCATTAGTTTCTGACGAACATGAGTGCTAAAAATAATAGAATTCTGGAGCATATAAATGTACAATAATATTTACATAATGAGTTTTTATAGGAGTACATGGCTTACGGCCATGCGTTTAATTTTTTCTATTATCATCCTGATTCTGACTTAGATTTTTGCAAGCATTATTTCCATCTCTTGTAGATATGCATTTGGGTGCCCATATACAAGTTAGGATGGGTACAAACTTGGATCACGTGATACAAAATGTGACCTTTTTCAGTCCTACTTAATCATAATGTTCACGAATGGTAGTGGTATACCCTGTTGCTCCGCATCCTACGTTCTTAGAATTTACTGCTTGCTTGTCTGTCAATTATTCTGTTGTCATAAACATGTTTGTTGACATTTTTGTATTGATGCAAATCCAAGTAAGAACAACGACGATGTTCTAGTATGGGCTGTCATGTTATGATTCTGAAAATTTAGACTTAAGGCGCGAGCCAACTACATTTAGCAGGACATTGACTTTTCGTATAGATATCCATTGTTGACAGTCTAAAGCTTGCTTAGACCGTTCGATTTGAGATTACCAAGTCATTTATATGTATTCAGCCAATTTAGGTGTTTTGTAGCATCAAGAGTAGCCCCATTACCAACCCATATGGAATCAACATGTTTGAGATTTTTTTAATTTCTCTCTTTGGTATTAAAGACCCAGGAGAGCACATAATTATAAATTTATTGAACAGAAGGGTAGTCAAGCCTCCCGGTATTTATTTGTAAATATATTATTATTTTCTTCGGAATGGAATCCTCAATAATTAACTTGAAGATGGCTTGTCACTTTTTTCTGCAGAAGTAGAATGTGTGTTTTCCATTGGTTATACATGAATGAAAATATTTTATTCCTGATATTCTTCTTACTCTTTTATTTGCTTTTTGATCTTGATCTTGCTGTTTCTCTCTTGCCATCATGTTCCTTATACATGATGTCATACATGTCATAAAATTATTTTCATGTCAGGGTAAAGGGATCCTAAGGTGCCTCCTTAGATTCAATCTAAGGAGGCGCCCACATTTACCCCCATCTCCCACGTTATTTTGGAAATTTTTTTTCATGGATTTGTTGTTCACCTCATGGATTATCAACATACCAAATTTCAAGGGATTCCAATACTTTTTGAGCCATCATCTACCCCTTGCAACTTCATGGGGTTTTTAGCACGTTTTATTAAACCGTTGAAGTTGTAAGGGGAGCACGTTTTATTAAACCGTTGAGTTGTAAGGGGTAGATGTGGGCTCAAAAAGTATTGGAATCCTTTGAAATTTGGTATGTTCATCATCCATGATGTGAACAACAATCCCATGAAAAAAATTTCAAAAAGAAAATTGTAGGAGATGAGGGAAAATGGGGGCGCCTCTTTAGATTTCATCTAAGGAGGCACCCTAGATCCCCTTTTCCCTTTTGGTTTGCTGCAATTATTTTATAAACACAGACTTGTTTTTATATATAGTTAGTTTTTCTTTATTGAGAGTTGGCCATTCCATTTAGAATGGTATCCATGCTAATTAGGAAAACCATTGCAACATCATTCTTTAAGTTTTCTTTAATTTATTTGTCCTCAAGTAAATCTTGGTAATCAAGTCATGAATTTTGTTTTGTTAGTTGTACCTTCTAACTTGAATACTCTATGTATAAGCGATGATATTTCTTCCCACATATATGATGTCTAACATGTACCTTGGTAATATTCGTTCTTGTAGCATTCTTTCAGCAGAATTTGTTCGTGCAGCCATACATGATGCAAGGGCTGTGGATTCTGTGATTGTATCAAAAATAAAATCAAGTACTCTTAACATCATCAATGGTTTCGAGGAAGTATGCCCATTCTTCGGTATCCAATTCATTTTGGTTTTTAATCATTTAAACATTTTTTGTGTTGTTTGCACTGTTGGAGCTTCATTGTCCCCAAAGTTTATGTCTGCGTATATTATTCCTTTGTGTTCCCAATCACATTACAAGTTTTAGTGATCTACACTTGAAATGTTCTATTTTTATTTGGTTAACTGTACAACTGAGCAGCATTCTTCTTCATTTAACGATAGTGGTTTTAATTGGTCATTGTTTCTATGTAATGACAAACAGAAGCACTTGGCAAGGACAGACAGGATTAGGCGATCAGCCCTATCACTTCTTATCAATTTTGATTTTCTTTAAAAAGGAAAATCATCACCAACAGCATCATCTGAACTTCGTTCCCATCAAAATGGGGTCTGTTTGATGAAATAATCTATTATAATTTTACTGGTGGCTGCCAACATGAGATCAATTTTTGATTAATTCAAATTCATTTACGAGGAGACTATGGAAAAGACATGTGCTTGGCATAGTCCTAGAAGGCCAGTTGGTGTCATCAAAACTCTTCGAGATGGGGAAATATTACAAGGACAAATATGATGGATTTGCTAAGTGAAATTACACTCAATGCTGAGGCACATACAAAGTGAAAGCCAGACAGATTACCTTCCTACTTTCTCACAATAGGGGAAAACAAGTATCTGTTCTCTATAGAGCCTGTTTTAAGCTTGTAGTATCTGATTTCGTTACTCACAGGAATTTCATCATATGCCACCAATGATTTTTATAACACTCACATTATATTTTTATGCTCATAATTGGAACACAAATGACAAGGTGGATGACTGTTATCTATTCTTGAATTGGTTATCTCGACTTCATCTGTAGCAACATAATACTGAGACAACCTCAGTCTTACGCATTAGAAAACACTAGTAACTGCCCCTTTTTTGTATTTAACATACGTAGACCATGTACGTTCAAGGATGGAAGCCCCATTTATTCTAATCTGTTTGCATGCTAACTTTTCTCAAACAGTTTACATGTTACTCTTTTCTTGAAATAGTTTTGCCGTGCATCTTACATAGTTTCTTTTTTACCTTTATACTTGAAGAATGTCTTTTTTTAAAGTTCCGCCAAAACCCAGAATGTTATGACCATACCGTGTTTATCTTACATAAAGTTGTCATATCATCCAATGTTTCACATTAATGATTATACAACAAAATAACAATCATTCACATATCTTATAACTGAAGTCCACTTACATGCAGGCACAGTTAACTGATGATGAAAGCTCTATTTTACGCCTTCTCCCACTCATTGTTGGTCTTCTCAGAACGGTGAGTCCTTTAACCTTAACTGCTGAATTTTGTAATTGAATTTGATTCCAAGCAATCACACTGATATTCTGGGTAATCTGGATGAATGCTTTTTTTATTTAATCTTTCCTGTAGTTTATGTCATTGCTTTATGTCATGCATGTAGCCTTGTGTCAGTTCGAATTTTGTTATTTTCTTCTCCAAATTTGGTAATACATATTCTAATCTAAATGTGAAGTAATTGTATTTCTCTATATCGACATTAAAATCATCACCACTGTTAATTGTGTATCTGCTATGTCTTCTTCTAGGATTCTGTGGATACAGTATCTGCACTGCAGTACTAACATATGTGCTTCATGCATATTTTATTTCATGTGGAGGAGATATGACTCATAGAATCAATATGATCAACTCTGTTACATGTAATTTGTTCACGTACTGAATATTAGTACATATTCCCATGCTTCTATGGATAGTACTCTTTTGCTAAATGGAAAGAAACGTTATCTGAAAGCCTAATGATTGCTGCATTCTTTGTTCTGAATGCGACCATGCCCTGCGTTGGCATCCCAATTATGAAAATATTGAAATGACTACCTTTACAGACACTTCATTAAACTATTTCTTACTTTATATTTGCAAACTGAAGTGATAGTTATGCATACCAACTGATATTCTATGTTTCATTTGTCATAGTAACTTAACACATTACTTCCATGTCACCAAATTATGTCGCCTACATGCCTGATTGCCCACAGCTACATTGTTTTATGGTTTATGTGGTTTTACTGCCGTGTTTACTGTTTTCGAGTGGTTTTGTTTGCAACTCGCATGAAAGTCAATAATGTGTTACATATGCTTATGAAGGAAGGGCATGTTTGGTCTAACTCATGGTTTTGGAGTATGAAGAATGGACACGGATGCGAGATGCGAGTGCGATATGATACAGACACATTGCTACAACAAATTTCAAGAAAATGGGACACTGATCGGGCTTGGATATGTCAATGCTCATGCATACACGGATTTGATGGAGGATTTGGGGAATATTGGGGGGGAAACTGATAATTTAGGCTGTTTTGGCTTCTACCAATGGTTCTGAGGCTTCTCACCATGGAGGTGACCTTTCTTAGATATGACAAAACTGATAATTCTCTCCAACTTGAGAACTTCACCACCTAGTAAATGGCGACAAGAGTAACACATCTGGGCCAAATCAATAATTCCTTGCAGTTAAAGAAGATGCATCCATAAATTTGCAGATTGGCAGATGGAAGACAGATGAACGTCTTCCGAAATTTCTACCAAATCACAAAAGAGAAAAGCATGTAAAATCTATTTGTTGGTAAGTTATGGAGGATCTGGAATAACAAACTCAATGTGCTCAATCGGATTCGGTGGTGCTTCTATATGTAGCACTGATGCATGTTTAATAGATGGCTCAATATAATGCTTTGTCTTGGAATATGGTAGTAGATTTGGCTTTGGTTCTGGCTCAGGCTTGCGCTATTGCTCTGACTTCAACACTGGCTCGGGTCCCAATTTGGGCTCGGGCTCAAATTGTGTCTCAATTTCTTGGTCATGATCTGGCTTTTGCTCATGTTCAAGCTCACACTCTGCCTCAAGTATTGGATCAATTACTATTGTGGGTTCTGGCTTGATTTTGATCTCTTGCTTATTCCTCATTTGTTCGCATGCTTGAAGAATCATCTCACATATCAGTTCTATGTCCTTCCTAATCTTCGGACTCAAGGATTGCTGTGTGCCTGTGGAATTCTTCAATGCTCGAAAAAAATACTGACACCAAAGAGCAGATCTGAATATTGATCATCGACGATAAGGAACTTATTGGTTCAACCACCAAGATAGCGCTTCTACACCTAACTTGAGATATGCATATTTATATTTTGCTTCATTTGATAAATCAATACGGGAGAAGAAATATTCTAGATGTTTCTTCCAATCATCATATCCATATATATCCTTGAAGCCATAAAAAATTGGTACATGTCTCCATATCTCAAGCTCAGAATTTGTTGGGAAAGAATAGTCCTTGTAATAATCATTGTAGTATCTCATAATTTAGAGCATATGGTATCTATGCGTACTTGGTTGAGTTAGCTATCCACTGACACGAATGGCATTGAATTTGGACATCAAATGGAGCCAAAATCTTTAAAACAGTGGGACTGCACAAAAATTCCAGAAAATCAACCCTAAAATCCTCAGAAATTCATTATTGCACACCATTGAGTGACGGCTTGGTCGAGACGTTGTCTCAGTTAATAAGGCTTGACCGAGCCGGCTTTGGTCGACGGCTTGATTGAGCTGGTTTCGGTTGGCGGCAGGGCTTAGTGTGGCGTGCTGACTCGTCTCGACCTTGGAGTCGGCTTGGCTGAGCCAACATTGTAGCACGTCGGCTTTGATCGGTGCGAATCGTCTTTTCCAACATTTTTGTCGACGGTTCACCGCCAAGTCGTGGTTGCGGGTTTGCCTAGAGGTGGTGAATGATTTTAGGGGGCCGATGGCCCTGGTTATCGTCAGTGGTGGCAGCGACCGGTGTTCTAAAACAAGTTATATGCGGCCGCATATGCGGCTAAGGATGCGGCCTTTGACCGCATGAAAATTAAGATATGCATTTGAATTATGCGGTCGGTCGCATAATCGGTCGCATAAATGTTATGTGACCGCATATGCGAATATGTGGGTGCATAATCGGCAACTAAAAAATCTCAACCCATTAAGAAACATGACCCGTTAAACATAAATATCAGTTTTTTATTTTAAAGTGTTTATGTTTGACAATCTTTTGATTTGGACGTAAAACTAAATAGTTATGTTTTGTGTGTAGATTGCTTTAGACGTTAGACGTTAGTTATTTATGTATTAATCGTCATAATGGCGCTGATGTTTTAGTATTCATACTTTTAAAAATTGATATGATTTTTTCCTTGGTCCTATCTTTCTTAATTTAATATACACAAACACATATACATAAACTTATTGCTTATTTATATACTAAATTATTCATTTTCGCGTAAACCGCGTAAACCGCATAATCGGCCGCGTAATCCGCTTATGCAATATGCGCTTCTAGACCGCGCGCATAATGAAACCGCCTTTTATAACACTGGTAGCAACGAGCTTCGAAGAAATTTTCAGCAGCGACGGATCGGGTTTTCATCAATGGCATAGTTGTATCTAGGTAGATGAGATGTCGTCGGCATCGTTAGGTGCTTGATCGCTCCCGGATATACACCCGGAAAACAATTGTAGTTTTATCGCAAACGCACAGTGTAGTGGGGAGCGGGTATCGAACACAGGAAGGACAATTGACAGTACTCTACCTTGATTACCTAGCTATAGACGGTAGAATGAAATGGTTTGGGTAATAATGGTGTCACAGTCGTTCGAGTAACAAATAGAATTCAATATAATGAAAGCGTCTAGGGATAAGGAATCCCACTACGGATCGTCACTTATCCTTGTGGATCATGAATCTCAATGTTGCAAGGCTTGAATGTAGATGAACTAGTCGTAACTGAATATAGAACCAAGCTCACGCTCTCGCGCTATTGCCGGGTCTATAGCAACCTAGATTAGGGCCCACTCTCGTACAAACCCTAACCTAAGCCACTAGCATGAAGATCGACATCATTGTCCAATCGCATCTCGAGCCCACTCTCGTGCAAACTCGAGCTACGATCTAGGTTATGATAGTTCGTATTCGTCCAATCTCTTGCAAACGAATATGTGTATAAATTTATAATAAAAATCCTAGCTTTGGTCCAATCTCTTGCAAACCATATCTAGAGAATTTCAATTATAAACCTAAATCGAATATCTAGGCCTTCCCATCAATTGGAATCCAATCTCTTGCAAACCCCAATCGGTAGAAATTCCTAGCTATTCGTAATAAATCAATCACAACCTAACATTTTATAAATCCTAGCAACAATTCAATTCATTCATCACACTTAAAAGATCGAATTCATAGGGTTCATCCCCATGCCCTAGAACAACGAAACTACTCACAATTCATCATAGAAATCTCAGAAATAACAAATAAGATCATATCACAATTCATAGTTAAGAGAGAACAATTAATAAAAACAAGAATTTTAATTAGAAATGACAAACCAAATTGCGCGTCTTTGATCTCCAGCTGAGAATTACAATAGAATAGCCGTCAAAATTAAGTTCAAGTCTCCTCTAAAACTAGGAATAAAACTAGGTTTAAATACAAGTCAAAATCGTCCAGAAATTCCTGACAGAATTGCCTCTGGCGCAGCCAAAAACCCTAATTTGCGTAGCAGTTGGACTTCGTCACTCGGCAGAGTAGAACATGTCACTCGGCCGAGTGACAAACCCAATAAAAACAGAGAATCGGGGATTTTTGAGGGTCTGTCACCCGGTCACACTCGGGCGAGTGGGTTTCTTCACTCGGCCGAGTGAGCTTTCTCGGCCGAGTGGGTCTTCTCCAAATTTCAGTAAGTCGGATGATTTTTGGGAGAAAATCACTGTCAGACTCGGGCGAGTAGATCTTCTTACTTGGCCGAGTGAACTTTTTTTCTCGGCCAAGTGCACTTTGAATCCAAGCAATGTCGTATCCGTTTTACTCGGCCGAGCGCAGTCCTTCACTCGGCTGAGTGAACTCTCTGTTCGGTCGAGTGAGCTGCTTTCGTGGCTTTTCCTTCTCCTCCTCGCTTCCTCGTCGATCCTATCGCACTTCTTCCTCTTCCGCCCATCCTCTATAGCTGCTAGCTCCTCAATAAAGCCGTGGGTGATGCTCCGGTGCGCATGAAAGTCTCTCGATTTCATTTTTGCTCCAGCTTGCTCCATATTTCCTGAAATTCGACAAAAACAAGAAATAGTGAAAAGCAACGCGATATCGTCGAATAATCGTGAAAAACACAATATGGACGATCGAAATGACATGAAAACATGCAGAAAAAAGGTGTAAAATAAGGAGCGATCAAAATCCATCAAGCTTACATATTACTCGTCCTCGAGGAAGATGTATAAAAGGCGACCCCGACGGGTAAAAATAAGGAAAAAGGAAAAATAGGATAAAAAAGAAATCGGAATAAAAAGATCGGAAAGAAAACGAAGAGGGAGGTGCTAGATCATTTTCTCAGAACGTGGAGCTGCTTACTCAAATAGCATACGACGAATAAACACATGCCAAAGATTTTTATCATGATCATATGCATTCGATATAGAAACCCAAGAATATCCTAACGATATGAAACATGAAATCATTCTAGGATTAGCATCGTCTGAGGCATCTAAAGTAATATACATAATCATAGATTGCACACTTTTCAATTGATCGCTTTTTATTTGGAGTATAAGAGGTATCACACAATATGGAGCAATAAGAATGGAAAGAAGTGGTATTCATGAAATGCATGCCAAATCTCAATTCGTGGACTTCGTAACACTTTTAGAAATCTCCCCGAGTATAGAAAATTACCTAGCTTAGGTTGTCATGCACAGACACGTAGTCACTCTCACATACATCATCGGATCCTCTCCCCGAAGCTTATCTATAAGCGTGGTGGCATCAAATAGGATAATAAGAGTTTTCCCCATTTTTGAAGCTCCAAGAAAAATAAAAATAAAAGAGGGAAGAAAGGAAGAAAGAAATGGGATCACGTATGAACATCTTCTCTTTTTTTTTTCTTTTGCTCCCCTTTTTTTCTTTCGTTTGTTTGTTTTTTCTTTTTTTCCTTTTTTTTCAAGCCAATATATACAATAACGATCCCAAATCAAAAGACAAAGAGATATGCATGTATTTTTTCTTTTTGATTTTGGGTGTTGGAGCATGGACTTTATAACAAGGGGAAGATGCCAATATAGGATTCGCTAAAGGGAGGTTCACCAATGATTTTAAGTACAGAAATGATGTTCAAGATATGTGGAGAAAGAAAAATATGCAATGCTCGGTTCACTCTTTAGAATGTGCACGATAACTTTCAGCAGAGTAATGTAATTTACTCGGTTTGATTTCAGAAAGTAAACTAATCCCGTTGTATCAAAATGGCATACATTCAATCAACCTGAAAGTCAAGCGTACAATTTTCATGCAATAAGAAGTGATAGCAGACAACGAAGCAGTACTCCAAATATAGGCAATCAATGCGTGAAGCTTGGTGTGTTTTCTATGAAAAGTATACAATATAAATCATTAGACTCAGCTAATAGTAGAATTTCATTCATATTCATATAATGAAGGTGCAGGTTACTATCTCGAAGCATAACAAAGTATAGCATATGATATCTGAAATAAAAACGATGGCATGACAAGATAATATGCATATAGAAGTAAGCTAATTCCACGTCATCATCATCACAGAAAATTCATCTCTAGCAAAAAGGATAAAAGAAATAAGGATAAAGGAAAAATAAGAACTACTATACATATGCAGCACACACGAAAATAAGAAAACGTGATGCATGAAAAAAAGTGAAAAAGTGGTGAAAAATAAGTGTAAAATAGAGAAAAGTGGAAAAAAATGAAAAATAAAAATGAAGAAAAATGAAAAGTGCGTGAGACACTCACTCCCCCAAGTTAAACTGCACAGTGTCCTCAATGTGCTAAGTGTGGCACAAGGAGAGATATGATATGGGTGGGGTGGGTGAGGATGCATGCATGATAAAGTATGAAAAAATGAAAGAAAATGAGATAGATATGTGTTAGGAACCAAGATAAAAAGACAATTTTTATAGATAAAAAGTAGCCAAACACGATATTTGAGCACAAAAGAGGTGTGCTCTCCTCCCAAGATGCCGAAGAGGACATCCGCACTCGTTTAATCTTAAGACCTAAACCTAAGAACGCTCAATAGAAAATATCCAATATCAAGCATGCATACAAATGACGGCTAGCCCTAGTTTAAATAGAAAATAAGAAAACCCTCCTTGCTGTGCGCAAAGTAATTTCTCCATGACTTGCTGTGCGCAAATAATTTCTCCATGACTTGTTGTGCGCAAAGTAATTCCCTCACTTCTTTAGCCGCGCACGGATCTAACATTACTCCGCCCCTGAAAATCCACATTGTCCTCAAGGTGGTGCAAGGAGTGTGCGTGCCATCCATTCCACGTATTGCATATCTCCTCCCGGACAAAAGGATGAAAATGATCTCCACCGCTTTCACTGCCGTTCTAAAGAAATCCAGATCTGAAAGGTTCAGATCCGAAAACTTGAGATCCGAGAATTTCAGATCTGGATCTGAAAGATCTGAATCTGAGAATTTCAGATCTGGATCTTAGAATTTCTGATCTGAATCTGAAAATTTCAGATCTAAGACTTTCAGATCTGGATCTGAGAATTTCAGATCTGGAATTTTCAGATCTGGGTCTTTCTTGTCCAAAGATGTCGCCTTTGACGTCGATTTAGGGTTTCCTTCACCTTGTGTAATAGCCGCCAAGAGGGAGAAGATCTTTGCAAATTGTTCGTCGCGCTTCGCTTGCTTGCCGTTAATTGGTCGATAGATGTCGTTAATTTCTTTACGACCTCCTCGTTCCTCGTCAACGATCTCTTTATCCCCTCGATCTCGCCGTTGAACTTCTCCAGAGCTTCAATTTTTTTTGGTGGTAGCCACCTCCATGGATGCCAAGATCGTCGCTCTGATACCAAAATGTTAGGAACCAAGATAAAAAGAAAATTTTTATAGATAAAAAGTAGCCAAACACGATATTTGAGCACAAAAGAGGTGTGCTCTCCTCCCAAGACGCCGAAGAGGACGTCCGCACTCGTTTAATCTAATACCTAAACTTAAGTACGCTTAATAGAAAATATCCAATATCAAGCATGCATACAAATGACGGCTAGCCCTAGTTTAAATAGAAAATAAGAAAACCCTCCTTGCTGTGCGCAAAGTAATTTCTCCATGACTTGCTGTGCGCAAATAATTTCTCCATGACTTGTTGTGCGTAAAGTAATTCCCTCCCCTCTTTAGCCGCGCACGGATCTAACAATATGCATGTGAAGCGTGCAGAGATCAAGATAGTGCAATGTAAGGGTCCCAAAAATACATCCTCTCTCCCAAGATGATATAGACAAATATGAACAAAAAGTGACTAAAATGTGTGTGGGGAAGGGGTGCAAAATCAGCAGACAAAATGATATCAATCAAGGTAGCAGCAAAAATATGGGAGGCATCAAGTGTGTGCCTAAGCTGGTGGTGGAGCACCAACACCGTCCTGTGGTGGAGGAGGTGGAGGTGGCTGCTGTGAAGTGGGACGGGGAGCGGCAGGTGGAGGCTGTGACAGTCGTGAAGCGTGCCTACCCAATGCGAAGTGCTATATAAAAGGAGCGAATGTATCCAAACACGACGCGAGTGCAAGCGGTGGAAGTGAGCGGAGAAACGCCTCATCCGAGAAGCTCCAAATCTGCCCCTGATTCTTCCCCAAGCTAGCCTGAAACACAAATTATCAAATTAGCAATGAATATCAATTAATTTGGGGTAAAATCAAGAGTAATAGATATATATAAAGTTTGATTTCGATTTGGGGCTGAGTGGGGCTTACGAAATGGAGAAATGGAGAAAAAGGGGGAAAATTGGGCGAAATGGGGGATGATCGGCGGCCAAAGGGGCGGCGCGGCGGCAGTCGGAGGGCGGGGACGGCGGCGCTGGGTCGCCGACATGTGCACAGGGTCCGTGCTGCTCAGGCGAAGGGAGAGAGCGGTTCGGGCGATTGGGGAGAAGCTCGGGCGGCAGCGAATAGATTTGGGGATTTTTTTTGGGAATTTGGGAATATGAGCCGCGTGTTTTCGAATTTATATGATCAGTCACTCGGCCGAGTGACGCATGCACTCGGCCGAGTGGCACAGTTAAAATTTTCGAAATTTTTTCGTAAAAAGTATCGACTCGGGCGAGTATCACTTCCCACTCAGGCGAGTAGACAAAGGTCACTCGACCGAGTGGCAAGGCCATTCAGAGCTTTTTAAGTGCTAAAAGTGTCTGATTCACTCGGCCGAGTAACTTTGTCACTCGGCCGAGTGACGTATAAATGACATAGAGGGGTTTTTCGGATCTTCCCTGATCAGTACCCTACTCGGTCGAGTAGGGTTTTCACTCGGCCGAATGACAGTCACTCAGCCGAGTAGGCTGCTAATTTCAGTTCCAACTCTATGTTTTTGCTCCACTTTCTGATTTTCTTCTCCACGTCAGTTTCTTCCTTCTCCTGAAGTCTGAGTACATTTCTGGAGCGCTCTCCTTTGCCATGATCATCCTTCCTTCAAATGGTCTCCTCTCATCCATCTCCTGCAATGAAAAATATAGCCCGTTGTCAGGATTTTCTTCGACAAATGACTCTAAACACTAATAAAGATCTAAAACAAAAAATAAAAAGGAAAAATTCAACTAAAACTAAGATAGAATTGTCGGGTTGCCTCTCGACAAGCGCTCGTTTAAGCTTTTGAGCTCGACCCCTTAAGATATGCGTTTATAGCTCTATGTTTGGCGCATGTGAGATGCGCGCGTCAAATTTGCCGGAAAGGCCGCTTTGGTTTAGTTGTTGATGTTGATTGGCGTTCCTCGGCCCCCCTTCATCATGGGTGGTAATTGGGGATGAGTCTCCCAAGTTTGAGCTTTTGGCATCCTTTTTCTTTACCGGCGGCGATAATTTCTTGTCCGGTGGAGTTTTCTTCATGTTCTTCGCCGTAGAGAGCTTGCATAGCTCTCTAATCTTGACGACATCATCGTCGTCTTTCTCCTCGTCCGTAAGAGGGTCCGGCGGGTCTCCCATCATCTCGCCATATTGGGAAGATTGGCCTTCTTCGATCCCATCATCGTGCATGGCGCCGATAGCATATGGCATGGCATCGTCAATCACCTCGTCTAGGAGGTCCATGTAATCCACGTCCTCCGGCCAAGGCATATGCTTCATCGCCTTCGGGATGTGGAGTTCAACCTCAATATTTCCGACGTTCAAGGACAAGATTCCTTCCTTCACATCAACAATCACGCCGGCGGTGGCCAAGAAGGGCGTCCAAGAATCAGCGACATATCGCCCTCCTCCTTAATATCCATCACCACGAAGTCGCACGGCAAGCAAATTTCACCCGGTACTTGTAATGGTATGTTTTCCACAATCCCCACCGGCCTAGTGATTCGACCGTCCGCGAGTTGTATTTTCATGTTCGTCGTCTTTAGGTCGGTCCCCGTATTCAATTTCCTAAACATCGTGAGGGGCATGAGGCTCATGCTTGCTCCCAAATCTACCAAAGCCTTTTGAAGTGGGACTCCTCCAAGCGTGCAAGAAATTCGGAAACTACCGGGATCTTTAAACTTTGTCGATGCTTTCTCCTTCCGAGTAAACCACGTGCCTTGCTCGGCGAGCATGATCCTCTCATTCCGCTTCTTTCCCGCAATCAAATCTTTTAAAAACTTAGCATAGGACGGGATTTCGACAATTGCATCCAAGAATGGAATATTCAAGCTCACACCTCGCAAATACTCCAGAAATTTGGTGAGCCGCTTCTCAATCTTTGCCTTTGCCAACCGTTGTGGGAAGGGTACCGGTGGCATATAAGTACTCTCCTCACGTGGCTTCTCAATTTCAGATTTTTCAACGTCATTTGGCTCTTTTGAGCCATCCTCTTCATTGACCGGCTCCTTGTCATCCGAAATTTCTTCCCCCGGCTCCTTGGTTTGAATCATGGCGGGGGTAGTGTCCTTCCCGCCTCTTGTAGTTACCGCCATAACCGCATTGATGTGGTCGGTATTGCTCCGTAGGTTTTGTTCCGGTTGGGCCGGTAATTGTTGAGTGTTCTTATTGAGCAATGCTAGTTGCTCCGATAATTGTGCCACGACGGTATTAAGGGAGTCTTGTTGGGCCATCAATCTTGCATTGATCTTCTTTTGTTCGGCCATAAACTCTTCAACCCTTGCTTCATGATCCGACCTTGGCGGTGCTTGTGGTGGATTAGGTGCCCTTCATCCTTGGTTGTACCCCGGGGTCTATATGGCCCCGTTTGTTGCCTCGGTGGAAAGTTTTGTTGTTGGGGTCCTCTTGGTTGATATTGCGGTTGTTGTGGAGGCCGGGCTTGTAGTTGTTGCGGTGGTGGATTCAAGGCTTCATCATTGTTAGCGTATGAAAATCCGGGTGATCCCTTGTAGCCGGGTTCACCCAATAACCGGTACTTTCCGCAACATATTGAGCTTGCTCTATGGCTCCGTCCCCTTGCTCCCCTCCAACAAACATAACATGGGCTTGATCTTGCCAGTCGCTCATGCTTCCTCCAGGTGTAGAAACGGTGGGGGCTTCATGCGGTTCACAGACCAACTTTTCTAGTCCCTCCACTACCTTGTGAAGAGAATCAAACTTTGAAGAGAGCTCCGCTACGGCTTTTGCCTCATAACTACTTGCCGGCTTCAAGGATGACGAAGAATGTCCCCTCTCGTCGGCCCACTGTTGATTATTCGAGGCCATCTCCTCAAGTAAAGCCGTAGCGTCGTCCGGTGTCTTCGACAAAATAGCTCCATTGGCGGTTGCATCAATTATTTGTTTTGTGCTTGGTTGCAATCCGTTATAAAAGCTATGCATAAGCTCCCATGGCTCAATACTATGATGGGGGCATTGGTGTTGGAGATCCTTGAAACGCTCCCATGCCTCATATAGAGTTTCCTGAGGTCCAAGCGCGCTTCTTATCTTGATAGTCTTGGGTGACGGATAGAATTTGTTGACAAATGCGCTCGCCAGCTCATCCCAAGTAGTGAAGATCCCCTCGGCTTGCGTCCTCAACCAATACAATGCATTGGCTCGAAGAGTAAATGGGAAGATGCACAGTCGAATAACGTCAACCGGCACGACAGGCATTTGGAAGGTGGCACATTTAGCCAAGAACGATTGGAGATGGTAGTGAGGGTTTTCATGTGAGTTCCCATGAAATGGGTCTTGCTGCATCAACACTACAAGTCCAGTCTTCAGCTCAAAGTTCTTATCGGTCGCCAACTCCGGCATGACAATAGAGGAGGTGGTAGAGATGGTCTTGGGCCGTAGCCTATCTTGGATGGAGACAAGCCTAGCTATATGCGCTGCTAATCCCTCTGGTGTTTCCGGCGCGACCATACGATCTTCCTCTATAACAAGTCTCCTCTCAGCTCTAAGCCTTCGTGTCGTACGCTCGATCTCAGGATCAAATAATGTGTCTTCTTGGTGTGCCTTCGATCTCGTGTACTTGCAGAGAAAAAGAGAGTCTTGATAGAATTGTTAGCACAATAGAGGAATAAAAGAGTGAAAATAATAAAATAAAAAGAAATAAATAAGTAAAGAAAATAAAATACCGTCGCCTCCCCGGCAACGACGTCAAAAACTTGATCACTCCTGGATATACACCCGGAAAACAATTGTAGTTTTACCGCAAGCGCACGGTGTAGTGGCGAGCAGGTATCGAACACAGGGAGGACAATTGACAGTACTCTATCTTGATTACCTAACAATAGAGGGTAGAATGGAATGGTTTGGATAATAATGGTGTCACAGTCGTTCGAATAACAAATAGAATTCAATATAATGAAAGCGTCTAGGGATAGGGAATCCCCACTACGGATCGTCACTTATCCTTGTGGATCATGAATCTCAATGTTGCAAGGCTTGAATGTAGATGAACCAGTCGTAACTGAATATAGAACCAAGCTCACGCTCTCGCGCTATTGCCGGTCTATAGCAACCTAGATTAGGGCACACTCTTGTTCAAACCCTAACCTAAGCCACTAGTATGAAAATCGACATCATCGTCCAATCGCACCTCGAGCCCACTCTCGTGTAAACTCGAGCTACGTTATAGGTTATGATAGTTCGTATTCATCCAATCTCTTGCAAACGAATATGTGTATAAATTTATAATAAAAATTCTAGCTTTGGTCCAATCTCTTGCAAACCAAATCTAGAGAATTTCAATTATAAACCTAAATCGAATATCTAGGCCTTTCCATCAATTAGAATCCAATCTCTTGCAAACCCCAATCGATGTAAATTCACAGCTATTCGTAATAAATCAATCACAACCTAACCTTTTATCAATCCTAGCAATAATTCAATTCATTCATCACAATTCAAAGATCGAATCCATAGGGTTCATCCCCAGGCCCTAGAATGACGAAACTACTCACAATTCATCATAGAAATCTCAAAAATAACAAATAAGATCATAGCACAATGCATAGTTAAGAGAGAACAATTCATTAAAAACAAGAATTTTAATTAGAAAGGACAAACCAAATTGCGTGTCTTTGATCTCCAGCTGAGAATTACAATAGAATAGCCGTCAAAATTAAGTTCAAGTCTCCCTTAAAACTAGGAATAAAATTAGGTTTAAATACAAGTCAAAATCGTCCAGAAATTCCCGAAAGAATTTCCCCTGGCGCAGCCAAAAACCCTAATTTGCGTAGCAGTTGGACTGCGTCACTCAGCCGAGTAGAACATGTCACTCGGCCGAGTGACAGATCCAATAAAAAACAGAGAATTGGGGATTTTTGGGGGTCTGTCACCCTGTCACACTCGGGTGAGTGGGCTTCTTCACTTGGCCGAGTGAGCTTTCTTGCTCGGCCGAGTGGGTCTTCTCCAAATTCCAGTAAGTCGGATGATTTTTGGGAGAAAATCCATGTCAGACTCGGGCGAGTAGATCTTCTTACTCGGTCGAGTGAACTTTCTTGCTCGGCCGAGTGCACTTTGAATCCAAGCAATGTCGTATCCGTTTTACTCGGCCGAGCGCAGTCCTTCACTCGGCCGAGTGAACTCTTTGTTCGGCCGAGTGAGCTGCTTCTGTGGCTTTTCCTTCTCCTCCTCGCTTTCTCGTTGATCCTATCGCACTTCTTCCTCTTCCGCCCATCTTCTATAGCTGCTAGCTCCTCAATAAAGCCGTGGGTGATGCTCCGGTGCGCGTGAAAGTCTCTCAATCTCATTTTTAATCCAGATCGCTCCATATTTCCCGAAATTCGACAAAAACAAGAAATAGTGAAAAGCAACGCGATATCGTTGAATAATCGTGAAAAACGCAATATGGACGATCGAAATGACATGAAAACATGCAAAAAAGGTGTAAAATAAGGAGCGATCAGTGCTCGTGGAGGCGGCGGCGGTTGTCTTCAACTTGGTCGGATATGGATATCGTGGTCATGGTTGTCGTGGTCGAAGGTGGCTATTGTGGGCTTGGTCAGATGCGGCTGTTGAGATGATGAAGGAGCGCAGGTAAGTCTTCTTGCTCTTTTCGTCTTCATTCTTCTCACCTTTTTAAAGGGGGTGGTGGCCCTGCAGCTTGCAAAGGAGAGAATGGGTGTGGCTGAGGGGACGACATCGGCGGAAGCTAGGGTTTTGATTTGTACTTTTTGTGGATTTGTAATTTGAAAAGAGCAAAGATGTAATCTTCTGCTCTGATACCAAAGTTGATGTAGGACACAAAAGATTTATGGATTTATGGAAAATTTTGTGAAAGATTTGGGGATTAACTGATAAATTAGGGTTTCTTGACTTTCACCGAGGAGACCTTTCTTTGGGTTTTGGAAATTTTTTATCAATCTAGTCATTCATTCATTTATTAATATCAAAGAAACAAATCTAGAGGCATTTTATTGGCTTACAATTCAATACTCCTATTTCCAACCGATGTGGGACTTTAAACTCTAATTGGACTCCAAATAAACTTCAAATAAATAAAAGATTCAAATTCTATACATATATGAAATCTAAAATAAAACTAAAATAAAAAATTATTTAAAAAGACTCGATTTCTCAATTGGATTCGAACTCTCAATTGGATCGCTATCATATTTACTCAAGTAAACATTTTGATATTCACAATTCAGTCAAAATCACAAACCACAATAGATTACCAAATATCTATTGAATAATGATATTACTTAAATATAGCTATAATGTATGACCCAAAAAAATATTACATTTCATTTTGACTACACAAAAAATGACGCCTAAGAAAATAACAGCAAAAAGTGATTAGTGACACATGATTGTTAGTTAACACATAATTACTATCTAAAGTTTTGCATCTCTTTACATTACTAGAAACACAATATCATCATATTCATATGTAAAGAAACATATTATCATAATCCTCAATTTCACACAATGTTCCAAATTTCGCCATATTCATCTCTCATATCATCATTTTCAACACCTTCGTCGACAAAAAACCATAGCTTCCAACGCCACCTCATCAGAAGACAAATTAAAAAAGATCCAAAATCTCGCAACAAGGACAAGTTGTGTCCTGAGTGTATCGGTAAAATACTGGCCAAGCATCTTGTCTTCTTTTAATTTTTAACAAGACTGATATGTATTAGACATGTATTGGTGTCAGATAAGTATGAGATACGGGTTCAGCAACAAAATGGAGGTATCGCCTTCACATGAACTGCCCAATGGTCTTACCTTATATAACCATGTATTTTGACCACACTGTGCCTTGACTGCAAATTGAATGAAACCCTTTTGTGACCAAATGGTGGAAATAATAGTGATGATGCTGATACGTTTATCACCTACGAGAGGAGGCGCAAGAAGACTAAGGAGTAATTGCTTGGCGTACCGAAGGTTTGGGGATAAAACTGTTTTAGGCACCATTAGTGGGTCTTAGTTGCTGTACGCACCACGCCTCATCACTATATAAGAGAGGGCGTGGGCTAGGGTTAGGGCATCGAATTTGTGAGCCGTCATTTGATATTTCCTAGAGTTCTCCGAGGAGATCTAGAAGAGAGTTTAGGCTTTTCCCTTAGCAAAAGCTAGGAGAGGGGCCAACTCTCCAAAAATTGGCTATTTATCTTGTAACCATATTCCCCAAATTCCAATAAAAATCCCCAAACCTCTTCTACAAACCCTAGTCCGCATCAATTTGGTATCAGAGCTCTGATCCAATGGCAGCAACAAGATCATCCACGGTAAAATCTCTGGAGGAGAGGCTAGATGCGGAAATCATCGAAAGGAAGAAAGACACGGCGGATCTCATCGAAAGGATCGACGCCGCCAAAACTGAGATCAAATCTGATCTCAAGGGAAGTCTGGAGCAAATGCAGGAGATGCTCGTCAACTTCATGGCTCAAAACATCACCGCGCCACAGATCTCGCGCTCGAAGGAAGGAGGCACCTCAGATCTGAATCATCAATCAGATCTGAGGGCAAAAGGGAAGGCGGCGATGATTCCGGACCATGAAGGGGTCATCTTAGAAGGAGTAGATCTAGATCTAGATCTCAACGACGGCGACTGGTAAGAGAACCTCTCCGAAACCCTAGGAGAGAGCTCCGAGGAAGAACCGTCGACCCATCGGCAGCGAAGGAGGCAAGTGGCGAACCCCCTGGGGGTTGCCGACAGCCGGCGACCCCCCAGGGGGCTCGCCGGAGGCAGGCGAGCCCCCCAAGGGGCCGCCGAGGAGCTGCGACCCCACAGGGGGGTCGCGGGAGCAGGGCGACCCCGCCTGGGGGCCGCCGAGGGCAGGCGAGCACCAGGCGGGGCCGCCGAGGGGTGGCGACCCCCTGGCGGGGCTGTCGGAGGCGGGCGACCCCCCAGGGGGCCGTCGAGGTGCTGCGACCCCCTGGGGGGGCCGCCGGAGGCAGGCGACCCCCCCAGGGGGCCGCGGGAGGCGGGCGACCCCCCAGGGGGTTCGCCGGAGGCGGGCGACCCCCCCAGGGGGGCGCCGAGGAATTGCGGGCCCGCCAGGGCACGCGCGGGCTCCTGACGGGCCGCGCGGAGTACGAGGACCCCCAGCGCATCGTCGGGGGGCCCACGGGACCCGTGAGAGGCGCGCGGGGTGCGCGAGATCCGGAGCACTTCGAGGACGATGACTGGGCTCCGGAAGGAAGATGGGGGGCTGAGGAGCAGGATCCAGAGTACGAGGATCACATCCGTCACTACGAGGAGGAGTATGAGGAGGAGGATGAGCGGCACTGGAGGGAGGATAGGAGGTGGGAGCCGGAAGGAGGCCGATTTGGGGACCACCATCGCCAGCAGCGCGTGGATCGTGTCGATGGAAGAGATCCACGGGCGGATGATCGCATACGGAAGCTCCAGATGCCGGTGTTCGAGGGTAGTAACGCCATTGGGTGGATCTACAAGGCGGAGAGGTACTTTGAGATGGCCAGGCTGACTGAGGAGGAGAGGTTGAGGGCGGTTGCCCTCTGTTTAGAGGGGGAGGCTCTGAATTGGTGGAGGTGGAAGGAGCAACAAAGACCTCTGAGGACCTGGGACGGGTTCAAGGAGGCATTACTACACCGATTCCGAGGCTCTCAGGCGGGGGAGCCTATGAGCAGCTGCATGCCTTGAGGCAGATGGGGACCGTGCGCGACTACATTAAGCAGTACGAGGAGCTCACTAGCCGAGTGCGCGGGATGCCTGCAGAATCCCTGGAAGGATTCTTTATGGACGGTTTGAAGCCCACCATCAGGTCCGAGCTTCGTACTCTCAGACCACGTGGACTGGAGGAGCAGATGGAGCTGGCCCTGACGGTAGAGGACCGGTTGGCCGACGAACGCCGCGCTAGGGGGGCGTTTGGGGGGCAGTTTCCACGCCCACAGGCGGGCCCAGGAGGACAGACGGGCGCTGCAGGAGGGACCCCAGCGGGCGGAGGGAGACCCCGGGATGTGAGGCCAGGTGGGCCTTACAAGAGGATGACGGACGCGGAGATGCGAGACCGGAGGGCAAAAGGGTTATGCTTCAAGTGCGACAAGAAGTTTACCCTTGGGCATATGTGTCGCAACCAGGCCCTGCAGGTGTACGAGGTATATGCGGAGGACTTGGAGGGGGAGCAGGCAGAGGATGAGGCGGCAGGGGCCGAGGAGGAGGGCACACCTCTACTACTGGAGGCGGCCGAAGTCTCGCTTAGCTCCATCGCGGGCTTACACGGGTGCACACTATGAAGCTGGCTGGTAGAGTCCGAGACCTGGACGTGGTGATCTTGATAGATAGTGGGGCAACCCACAATTTCGTATCCCCCAGGGTGATTGAGAGTCAGGGGTTACCGATCACGGAGACAGAGGGCTTTGGAGTCATGCTCGGGACCGGGGTGGTCGAGCAGAGTAGAGGTATCTGCCGGGACTTGATGGTGTCCGTACAGGGGGTGGTGATCACGGGTGACTTCCTGCCCTTGACCTTGGGCAACGTCGACTTGATTTTGGGGATGCAATGGTTGCAGTCGCTGGGAGAGACGAAGTTCAACTGGAGGCTACTACGGATGGAGTTCCAGGTGGACGGCCGGAAGGTGGTGCTGTTGGGCGACCCGAGTTTGTGTTGTTCGTCAGTGTCCTACAAGACCATGGCGAAGACACTCCAGGCTGAGGGAGGGGGGTTCTTGATTGAGCTCCAGGGGTTGGCGTCGGACGAGGCCACAGGGGCGACGGTGGTACCGCCGGAGGTAGAGCATCTATTGCAGGGGTTTGAGGGGGTGTTTCAGCCACCTAGAGGTCTTCCGCCACCGAGAGACCATGAGCACTCGATTGTGCTAAAGGAGGGGGTGTCACCTATCAGTGTGCGTCCGTACCGATACCCCCAGGTACAGAAGGATGAGATTGAGAAGCTGGTGCAAGAGATGTTACAGGCAGGAGTCATCCGCCCTAGTGCTAGTCCTTTTTCTAGCCCAGTGCTTCTGGTTAAGAAAAAGGACGGCAGTTGGAGATTTTGTGTTGATTACCGGGCTCTCAACAGGGAGACTGTCCCCGACAAGTTTCCCATTCCGGTGATCGACGAACTATTGGACGAGCTGCACGGAGCGGTGGTGTTCTCGAAGATAGACCTGAAGTCGGGGTACCACCAGATTCACATGAGGCAGGAAGATGTGCAGAAGACCGCCTTCAGAACTCACGAAGGCCACTACGAGTTCCTCGTCATGCCCTTTGGGCTGACGAACGCCCCCGCGACCTTCCAGTCCCTGATGAACAAGGTCTTCCGACCTTATTTACGGAGGTTCGTTCTGGTCTTTTTTGATGATATCTGTTAGGAACCAACCAAAGATCCAATTTTTATAGCAAAATAATAAAGAGAAAACAAGATAATTGAATACAAAAAGGTGTATTCTCCTCCCAAGACGCCTAGAGGACGTCCTCACTCGTTTAATCTAGAACTACTCCTAGGACGCTCAATAGAGAATCTCTCAAAATATCAAGCATGAATACAAATGACGGCTAGCCCTAGTTTAAATAGAAAAACCCTCCTTGTGGTGTGCAAAGTAATTTCTCCATGACTTGTTGTGCGCAAAGTAATTTCTCCATGACTTGTTGTGCGCAAAGTAATTTCCTCCCCTCTTTAGCCGCGCATGGATCTAACATTACTCCGCCCTTGAAAATCCACCTTGTCCTTAAGGTGGTGCATGGAGTGTGGGTGCCATCCATCCCACGTATTGCATGTCTCCTCCCGGATCGAAAGGATGAGATTGGTCTCCACCACCTTCATCAACGCCTAGACGAAAGCCACGGTCGCCACCAGTCAGATCTGAAGGCCCTCTTTATCCAAAACTGAGATGTTGGCGCTCTGAAAGACTTTGAACTGAAAACCAATGGCCTTGAGGCCCACGCCGCCCTCCCAGAAGCTCAAATGCTCGCTGTTTTGGGCCCAGAAAGTTGAAAAATCGCTCTCCGCTACATCGGAGGGTCTGTCGTCGATGCTGAAGGGGCTGCCGGGCCTTGCAGGGCCACGGCAGGAGTCTGCACGGGCTCCTGGGCTCCTGGGCCCCTGCCGGGTCCTGCAGGGCCCCTGCAGGGGCTTGCAGGGGCTCCTGGGCCCCTGCCGGGCCCTGCAGGGCCCCTGCAGGGGCTTGCAGGGGCTCCTGGGCCCCTGCCGGGCCCTGCAGGGCCCCTGCAGGGCCTGCAGGGGCTCCTGGGCCCCTGCAGGGGCCTGCAGGGCCTCCTGCGCCCCTGCAGGGGCCTGCAGGGCCCCTGCCGGGCCCTGCAGGGGCTGCTGTGACCCCTGCAGAATTTTTGCAGGGCGGCCAGCCCCTGCAGAAATTCTGCAGAGGGCGTGTCCACCTTCTTAAGATGACGGCTAGGATTTGCTCGCCTTGGGGACTCGTCCTCGTCTTCCGCGGCCGCCTTTAAATCTGGATTTTCACCGCCATCAGATTCAAATCTGAAATTTTCAGATATAAAAATTTTCTCGTCTTCCTCCGTCGTCTTCAGATCTGGATCTGAAAATTTCAGATCTGGATCTGAAAATTTCAGATCTGGATCTGAAAATTTCAGATCTGAAATTTCTAGATCTGGGCTTTTCTCCTCCAAAGGTGACGTCTTTTGCCCAAAATTAGGGTTTTTGCCGTCGTGGATGCGCGCCGTCAATAGCTCCATGATTTTTGCAAATTGCTCGTCGTTCTTTGCTTGTCTTGCCTTCATGTGCTCGATGTATTCCACCAAATCATCAACCGATTTCTTTACCCCTTCAATTCCCGCCATGGATCGTCACGCGCTCTGATACCAAATTGTTAGGAACCAACAAAAGATAGGATTTTTATTGAGAAAACAATAGGAAAAACAAGATAATTGAATACAAAAAGGTGTATTCTCCTCCCAAGACGCCTAGAGGACGTCCGCACTCGTCTAGATCTAGATCTACTCCTAATGGACGCTCAATAGAAATATTCCAATATCAAGCATGAATAAAAATGACGGCTAGCCCTAGTTTAAATAGAAAAACCCTCCTTGTGGTGCGCAAAGTAATTTCTCCATGACTTGTTGTGCGCAAAGTAATTTCATCCCCTCTTTAGCCGCGCATGGATCTAACAATATCCTAGTCTACAGCGCATCACTACAGGATCATTTGGGCCATCTGGAGATAGTGCTGCGAGAGTTGGAGGACCATCAGCTGCAGGCCAACCGGAAGAAGTGTCTGTTCGGACAGGCGCAGGTGGAGTACCTAGGGCACATTGTGTCGGCGGAGGGAGTAGCCGCCGATCGCTCGAAGATTTCAGCCATGCTGGATTGGCCACAGCCTAGGACACTACGGGCCCTGAGGGGGTTTCTGGGACTTATAGGGTATTACAGGCGATTCGTGAAGGGGTACGGCACATTGGCGTGGCCCCTAACGGAGCAGCTAAAGAAGGATAATTTTTGCTGGGGAGAGGAGGCGACGAGGGCATTCCAGGCCCTCAAGGAGGCGATGACGACGGTGCCGGTGCTGGCGCTCCCAGATTTTGAGAAGAAATTCATCGTGGAGTCAGACGCATCGGGGTTCGGTTTGGGGGCCGTACTGATGCAGGAGCAGAGGCCGGTCGCTTACTTCAGTCAGGTCTTATCCACCAGGGCCAGGCTGAAGTCAGTCTACGAGCGAGAGTTGATGGCAATTGTGCTGTCAGTTCAGAAGTGGAGACCCTACTTACTCGGGAGTGAGTTTGTGGTACGGACAGACCAGCGGAGTCTAAAGTACCTCTTGGAGCAGCGCATGGTGGCAGAGGAGCACCAGAGATGGTTGTCCAAGTTGAGTGGGTACAAGTTCGAGATCCATTACAAACCCGGCTCGGACGACAAGGCGGCAGATGCACTCTCCCGACGGGATGAGGGGGTACAGGTGGTGGCTCTGTCTATTCCGCTGATGTTGAGGAGCGACACCCTGCTAGCAGAGATTGAGGCAGATGAAGAGCTGCGGCGAATCAGGGATGCGATTGCTGGGGGGTCTACAGACTTCCCGGGGTACACATTGGAGGGGGGACTACTCTTGTACCGGAGACGGCTAGTGATTCCTCGGACTTCGGGTCACCTTCCTGCGCTCTTCCATGAGTTCCACAGCAGCGCAGTGGGTGGGCACTCAGGAGGATACCAGACGTATCAGAGGATGGCCCGGGAGCTTTACTGGCCGGGCATGAGGAAGGACATTGCGAGGCTGGTCTCGGAGTGTGATATATGTCAGCGCCACAAGTATCAGGCGACGTCTCCAGCCGGTCTTCTACAGCCCTTGGAGTTACCAGAGAGGATATGGGAGGACATCTCGATGGATTTCGTGGAGGGACTGCCACGATCAGATGGCTATACTACTATATTTGTTGTGGTTGACCGCCTCAGCAAATACGGTCATTTCATCCCACTCCGCCACCCCTTTACTGCAGCATCGGTGGCGGTTGCTTTTCTGAAGGAGGTGGTCAGGCTGCATGGGTACCC
Source organism: Scilla litardierei (assembly GCA_030789695.1). Taxonomy (NCBI): domain Eukaryota; kingdom Viridiplantae; phylum Streptophyta; class Magnoliopsida; order Asparagales; family Asparagaceae; genus Scilla; species Scilla litardierei. The sequence goes on from CM061132.1 coordinate 41,648,557, forward strand.
CCGCTCTATTGTGTCCGACAGAGATAAAGTCTCTTTGAGCACTTTTTGGAAGGAGATGTTCCGTCTGCAGGGTACATCACTACGACGGAGCACGGCATACCACCCCCAGACGGACGGCCAGACGGAGGTCCTCAATCGCAGTGTGGAGACGTACCTGCGGTGTTTTGCGTCAGAGACTCCTAGGAAGTGGGCCGGGTGGTTGATGTGGGCTGAGTATTGGTACAACACCTCGTACCACTCAGCGGCGAGGATGACACCATTTCAGATCGTGTATGGCAGAGATCCGTCCCATTTAGTGCATTACAGTAGGGGATCTACCCCGGTGTCAGGATTGGAGCAGCAGTTAGAGGATCGGGATCGAGTCCTGGAAGAATTGAAGCGCCACCTACTGCGCGCGCAGCAGATCATGAAGAAGAAGGCAGATGCACATCGCAGAGAGGTGGAGTTTGTTGTAGGGGAGCGCGTCTATATGAAGCTTCGACCATACAGACAGCGTTCTATGGCTCATCGGCGCAACGAGAAGCTGGCGGCAAGGTATTATGGGCCATATGAGATTGAGGCCAGGATCGGCAAGGTGGCGTATCGACTGAAGCTACCTACTACTACCCGCATTCACCCTGTTTTCCACGTCTCACAGTTGCGCCGCGCTATTGGAGATCATGAGGCGTCGTCTACTTTACCCCCGACTCTCACGGTTGACATGGAGGTACTTCTGGCACCTGAGGAGGTCACATGCATTCGTACAGGAGCATCGGGAGCACGGGAAGTTCTTATTCGTTGGTCGGGATTACCGGAGTTCGAGGCCACATGGGAGTTATATGATCATATCCTGCAGCAGTACCCAGATTTCCACCTTGAGGACAAGGTGAAACTCCTGGGGGGGAGTAGTGATGCGTTTATCACCTACGAGAGGAGGCGCAAGAAGACTAAGGAGTAATTGCTTGGCGTACCGAAGGTTTGGGGATAAAACTGCTTTAGGCACCATTAGTGGGTCTTAGTTGCTGTACACACCACGCCTCATCACTATATAAGAGAGGGCGTGTGCTAGGGTTAGGGCATCGAATTTGTGAGCCGTCATTTGATATTTCTTAGAGTTCTCCGAGGAGATCTAGAAGAGAGTTTAGGCTTTTCCCTTAGCAAAAGATAGGAGAGGGGCCAACTCTCCAAAAATTGGCTATTTATCTTGTAACCCTATTCCCCAAATTCCAATAAAAATCCCCAAACCTCTTCCACAAACCCTAGTCCGCATCAGATGCCTGAGGTTTATATCCGAGGGTTGAAAACCCAGTAGTTTGTTTGATCATTACATTTTGTTAATATGCTTGCATATTTATTGCTGCTACCTTTTAAGCACTACACGTGCCTGTATTGATACGCATATTCCCGTTTTAAATTTAATGATATGTTGTTTTTTATTTTGATATTCCTTAACTTAAGCTAATTAGAATATGTTATAATCAATAAATAATGATGTGTATGTTCATAAAAATATCCTTTTATCTAGATCAATTAGAATTTGTTACTGTCATCATGAAATTCTAATTATGAAATTTTTAGCATGATTCTTTTAGACTGTATTATAATAGAATATGTGTATGCCATTATTAATGTCTGAACTGGTTAAAATTCGTACAATATTTAGTTAGCAAGCTGTTCCTAAGAGTAATGATTATGCTTATCCAAAAAATGTTCACTAGGAAAATAATTGGTTCGAGGTTAGAATTTTTTTTTGTTATTTAGTGTTGATTCTTGTTCATTTCTTTTTCTTCCTCTACTGCTCCATTGCTTCCACTATGTCTGTCAATCATTTTTGATGCAAACAAGACATACACTTGAAGAGTCATTTAAATCTTTACTCCTTCACTCTCTTGCTTTATCAATGAAAATTTTCAATTCTCAACTTTAACTTCTTATTGTTCTTTGGTAAAAACCTAAAGGTATAACTATTGAAAAAAAGGATTTGAAATACAAATTTTACATTGGTTAACTAAATTTATTGGTTGGATTTAAATCATATTTACCATCTTCCTCACTCATGTGATACATTCCTATTTTTTCATCATTCTTCACATGCCAAGAAATTAAATACTTTCAATTTATTAACGAAATATTAGAATATATTAAGCTGGACTTGAAAAGAATATTTCTTTTTACCCATAGATAAAAGGAAACTCGTGCAACAAATTCCGGAATTTCTACGTTTTATGGAAAAAGGAAATTAAAGAAGATCAATTATTAGACTAAACATTAAAATTTATATTAAACAGAGAAGAATTGAAAAATACGTGGGTTTTGTGACTAGCATGGTCCTTCACTCTTTTCACCAGTGCTCTAACGTCTAAACCACATGATCCTAGCTAGCTTTAGAAAGAACTAGAAAGTGCTAATATGAGTTAATAATGCAGAATTTGGGAAGCAGTTTCAAACTGCATAAGTAGTTAATTTATTGGGTAGTAATTGAAACCCAAATAGTGACAGATCCAAAGGGGATACTCTTTTTAGTATAATATATAGACGTGACCTGGGATGCCTTCATTTCTAAATTTATTTTCTACAGTGAGTTCATGTATCATGATGTTTATTCTAATGTTTGTTATATGAGCAGTCTACTTTAGGGGATGTTTTCATTTAATCTTCTATTGCTTTTTAGGCAAAACTTCCTGTGGTGCTGAGGATATACCGTGATACACTTATTACTGAAATGAAAGCTGCGATCAAAAGTACAGTTGCCGATTTGCTTCCAGTTTTACTTGCTCGGTCATTAGAGTCTGATTTAGCTACCGGAGAAAAGGCCGTGGATTCAGATGGTTTTTTCATACTTTATTGTGTTTATTTACATGTATTGCATGATATTTGTAATGTTATCTTGAAGCTATAATTTTCATTTACCTACGGTTCCTGCATAATGTCTCAGGTGGTGGTTTATCACTAGCTAGCAAGCTGAGGAACCTTTCATCCGAAGGCTTTGTTCAACTTTTAATTGCTATATTCAAGGTTGTACAGGTAAGAAAACATTCACTTCCGTTAATTTTCTCTGTGTTACCAGCAGTTTCAGTAATCCTAAATCCTGTTCAAGAAACACCTTTCATAAACAACAGTTTGATACTACATACATCCTGTGGAGTGTGGATACATTAATACGTTTTGTGGAGCTTTTATTTGGTAGACAATCAATTTCCAACTATTCTTGGTACTGTTTATTTGGTTGACAATCGATTCTTACCATTCTTGGTACGTTTATTTAATGGGAACGGGTGTGATTATGGTTTTGTGATCGAAAAAATTATGGATTTGGAAAACCTAAACTCGGTATGTTGATAGCTAGATACAAATCTGGGCCTCACATTCAGGTGACCTGCTTACCCACTCTTGCATCTCATTTAAAATGAGATTCAAGCATTAGGATTTCTCTTCTCGCAACCCAACTAGATTTTACAAACTCACTTGTTTAAATCACTATTTGTTGACTGTTCATTACAAAGAAGGTTTAAAGGTCTTTTTATATGAATACTAAACTTGAAAGCTATAAAACTAAAGATACTAGTATTTTAAAAGTTACATTTATATGTAAAGTTGACAAAAAACATTAATACTAACACTTCAATTAAAAGAAAACTCAAAAGTCTAATTTGACTCAAACTTCAAACCAAATAAAAAGAAATTCTAAAACTAATAAAACTATTAAAAAAAATCCTAATCTGACTTAAACTATAAACCAAACACAATGAAACTTTAAAACTAATAAAACTATATAAAATTCAAAATAATTAAAACTTTTAATTTTCTTATTTTGTAATTGTAACTTGTCCATGTGACATGGTTTGCTCCAATTTTTAAAATAACGTTGTATGTGATCGTGTCATGTAAAGTGAGGCAAGATGAAGAAGCTCAAATAACCCTCTCGGGGAGAGTGCTTCAAAAACATGATAAAAGTAGATATAAATAAACGCATAATCTGAGGGCGAGTAGGTGCTGGAAGATCTCGTATCATGAAGTTAATGTGCTCTAGCATCGGACTTTGAATTTGGATTGGATTCACCTTAGGAATAAGTAGCTCACAACATGTCATACGTTTAAACTATGGCACAAGACCTATTGTCTCAGACCACGAATTCATTTGGAGCTCTGCATGTGACTTAGATTCGTGGTATGCCGCCAACTCTAAGTTTGCCAACTTTAGCTCTATTTGGAACTCTGAACTTAGATGAGACTCTAATTCCGTTGGGACTTCAATTTACATTTTGGCTTCTTTGCTGGTTTTGTATGTTCTAACTTGGAGTCAGACAGGTGCAGTTAGTCTGGTTTTGTAGGTTCTTAACTCAAAAGGAGGCCCTGCGCAATGTTTCTGTTTAATAAATTGATTTTTTTTGATATTATGCTTCTGGGGTATCTAGGTCTGTAATGACCTGTTCATGGGTAGGAAAATGTTTCAAAAGCAATAATTTTTGGTAGAAATAAGTTTAGGAGTAATTCTTAAGGAACTTTAAGAAGAACAATAATTCTTGTTTCTTTGATCATTTTTTATTTGTTATTCTTTTTGATTTTTTTTGGAACTAAAATGAAAGATTGTTTTTAGACTAAAGAAAACTAATACCTAAGTCTAATCTTAACATAAAATGATGAAAAAGAGGGTGATGGAAGAACATGAATATTGTTTTTCATTCCAAATGATAGGGAACCTGATCGATTAGGGTTTTGTGGTGGAAGAGATTGGGGATTTGAAAAAAAACCTAAATTTTACAAACCTAAATCGTGCCTCGCGTCCAGGTGAATGGCTCATCCACTCTTGCGCCTTTTATGCAAAGAGGTACAAGCATTACGTTTTGCTCAAACCAACTAAATTGTACAAACTTGATTCTTTAATTTACTTTTCATTGGCCATTGGTTACAAAGAAGGCATAAATGTGTTGTTTAAGTGAACAAAACTTGAAATCCGAAAATCTAATCTTACTATAATTTGACTCAAAAATTAAACCAAATAAAAAAACTCTAAAACTTAAACTCAAAATGTTAATTTGACTCAAAATTGAAATCAAATAAAAATAAACTCTAAAACAATAAAAAATCTAGAAACTCCAAATTAATTAAGACTTCTAATTTTCTGTGTAAGTGTAACTCCTCCATGTGAGGATTCACTTCAATTTTCAAAATAGTTTCGAACATGCTCGTGGCTCGTTCCATATTATTATTATTATTATTCGCACACTGTCCACCTATTTGATGGGGGTAATGAATTGCTGCTGCATTTGTAGATTGTGTCTATATGTTTAGGGCTTAGACTATTTTGCTTTATAGCTTATTTCACATCCTTAATTTCTTTTACTGAATTACTAATCCTTACTCTCTTTTAATGAATTACTAAATACCTGCCAAATCGACATTATGCTTTTTTGAGTATCTGATAATGCAGTTGTATGTTCCCTGAAAATGCTAAACCTCCATGTGATCTGCAATCCAGGTCACACATACAGATTTGAGGAACAGTGGGGATTTAGGATGATGATATCAGCATTCAAATCTATAATAACCTTTTGGACTTGAGTCTTTGACAACTCTCTGACTACAATGGTTTTGGCTCTTTAAGTTCCTCACAATTAATGAAACTACAAGACATGGTAAAAGAGAGACACCGGAAATTTACTTTTGAGAATGAGAAGTGGAAAGAGTTTGAGAGCTAGATACTTTATTCTGGAGAGAATTCTATTTCAGAGACTCAAAAATTACTGGTTTTGGGACAAAAAGGTGGTATACAGAAAAATTCTTTTTAACAAAATGAAGTGCAGCTTTATAAATTTTCTAATCAAACTAATTGATATAGACATACACACATATGTATACACCAATGTACATAGGTATAGATCACCATGTGAACTGTTTAAATCTTATATAAAAGTAATTCTGCTTTCAAAATAAAGGTATTTCTTTCTTATTGAGCATTAAACAAACGCCAAATTTACCATGTTTTTAACTTGTAATGATCTTTGTTCTCATTTCATTTTTTTTGTATTAAGGTACTTCATGTTCCTGGTAACCTTGCAGTGGACATCATATCATGATCGAAGCTCTTAGGCTAGTTATAACCACACTTATCTGATCATGCAATATACATATGTATATATAACATATGCTAGCAGACATCCATGCCGACCTCTATATTCTATAGTATAATTTATCGTATTTTAGTGAATACAGGCACATTTACTGCGAGCTGCAGAAGTTAAAAGAGTTATTGAATGGATTATGGGGAACATAGATGGTTGTTATACTGCTGATTCTGTATTTGTGATGGGTGGACAAGGTTCATCAATACCTTCCATGACTGAAGAGAGTGGCAATCATGTTAATTCACATATTCCATATTCTTTTTCAAGGAGCGCTCCCAAAAGTTCGTTCTTTCAAGGAAGGATAAATGAGTCTACCAGTCCTAATACATCCAAAAATTTTCTGTGAGTCCTTAGTACTTAGTTTATATGGCTTTGTGATGTTGCTCAATTATATATATTTTTCATTTACAAAAACTGGATTTTCTCCCGTCTAAAATGGTATCAATTTCTCATGTTTTAATTGTATGCATAGTACTTATGCATTTTGACAAGTGATGGTAATATTTTTCCTTGCATTCACAAACTTATCATCTTCTCTGTTAATTGAAACATCCTCTATGAATTAAATCTTCATCTATGATGTTTCCTATATTTTACTTGTTAGCCCATATCCACATTTTGACAAATGATGGCAATGTAACAGGATATTTTCTTGAATCATGTAGTCATTTCTTGTGTATTAATAGAAGCAGTCTCTTTGACTTAGATCTCATTTATTATTTATGCACACTTTACTATTCTTTCATTTATCAACTTTGATTTTTTATTTTTATTATATATATTTTTTGGGGTGTAGGGGGCACTAATGCTCAGTCGATTTTCTTCTGCATTTGGTCTGTGCAAATGTTATCTTTTTCACCATGTCACTTTATGTGTACAGAAGAGAAAGAATGTAAACCCCCTTGCCCGAAACACACACATAAACCAAAAAAGGAAATACCTTTTAAAAAAACTACGAATGCTACAAAATTCCTTCATCGCCCTCTTTCTATATCCTTTTTTTGACCTTGTAGAGTCCTGGAGGATAGCTGATTGGTCGACAAGCCTAGAGTAAACTGCATGACCTATAATGTAGGATTTGTTTCCCACCAACTGGCATTGTACTATTTTGGCAAGCCTCTTTACGTCAATGCTTTCTTGGCATGGAATTTGTTGTTGGTTTAGATTGTTAATGGCTGGGTTAGGCCTGTTATAAAACTTTGTTGAATTTTTTGTGGAGCTGTGTCATATTTGTCTCATTTGCAGAGTTAAAAGGCTTAGATGACAACACAGAAAGGATTAGATGATAATGATCAAGATAACTGGGTGTATGGCCAACATTTAAGTATTTGGTATGGTAACGATCAGGCATGATTATGTATTCTATTGTTTTGTGACAAGGTTAATATGCGGTTTGGTTGACTCTCACCATACCTTGAGATACAATGGTAAACCATATAAAATTTCAATGGGTCCATGGGGTCAGATTTGGACTAACAGTATCACTTGCAACGCACATGCATGCATTCATGCATGCTCTGGTAGATTATATAAAATAGCAAGCATGTATATCTTTGTCATGTCCTTGTCCATGCGGTCATGCATTATCCTTGCGTTAGGTCGGTTTAAGAGTTTCCATACTAGGGTTCTGCATCCCAAATTGTTTGTGTTGTTTAATGAGGTCAACTGTGTGGTTAAGCCAACCATATATAATCTATTGTCCTATCTTATTCTTTTGCATTATTATCTACATCTATTGCTCACAGTTTTTCTATGTTGATTTTTGATAATCTTTATCTCAATACGATCTTGATTGAATATTAAAGCTTACATGCACGGATTTGATCTTTCTTCTTGTTTTGGTGTTACAGTATAACTTAATTTGAAAATAAGGGGTTTTACTGCTTGTTTATGTCCTTGGCTCACGAGAGCCCTTTGGTTACTCCATAAAAACCCAAACGATAGAGACATGCTGCTCCTTTTGTATTGTATTTTATTTTTTTCCTAAAAGAGTAGGCATACAGAGTTAGTGATCTGGAAGCTGGCATCCAATTGTAAATGCTTCAGTTATTTTCTTTTCAACCCAAAGTGCCAGAATCAGATAACGATTAGTCAGGAAAATTTTCTAGTCTGCTTGAGATTTTTTTTCTGCTTCATGTTTGTTCCACACAGGACTATAGAATCTTGTTTGATTTCTTGGTGCAATTTATATTGCAAATTGATGCATGTTTATTCTGATAAAATTAAAGGTAATTAAGTATCATTAAGGATTTTGGTTATATTCTTGAATTATCAATCGTAGTAATTAAGGTTGTAAGTTTTTGGCCGATTTCAGATGGTTGTGGGTTGTTTCGGGGTTGAATGTGCCAGACTCAAAAAATCCCCGTAAAATTATCCCGTTCAGCCAAATTTTTAGGTGTTAGGTATGTGCTTATTATTTAGGCCAGTTCGTCCTTGGAAACTGGCTTGTGATTAACCCGAACACTTGAGTCATTGACATGGAAGAACTGCAGAAGGTGCAAAGGGTTAAATAGAAGAAATACAAAAGTACGAAATGTGCATATGGTCTTACCCTTACCCCTCTACCCTTACCCTATGATATTTGGGACACTTCTCCCAACCAAAAATTGCACACTTACAAATGTGTATATTGTTCTTCACCTTATATGTACCCCATGAACTATGTTGTTGTTTTTCTATTGTTTTAAAGATCATCCTACTAAAGTAAATCCATTTTTATATGAATAAAAACCCCAAATGTGTTTATATGAGTCAAATGTTGTTGTATGTGGAATATATATATATATATATATATATATATATATATATATATATATATATATATATATATATATATATGAAAATTTTCAAATGAGAACATTTTGCACCATACGAAAAAGTTTATAGTTTTTTTTGAAATTTTTTGTTCAAAAATTCTTTTTTTCCACACTCATTATATGTTGTTATAACCCCTCAAAAAATAATCGTTGAGAAATAATGTCATTTGGCCTTCGATCAAGGTATTTCATCAAATTCGCATGTTTTGAGACCGTTAAATTTGTAACGGGTGGATGTGTGTTCTAATCCCCAACGGGTTCACCCATTATTTTCCCTGGGTTATATAATTGTATGGATTAAACATCAAAAAAAGAATTTTTGAAATTTTTTTTCAAAAAAAAGATAAAAATCTTTTCGCACGGTGCGAAAAGCCTCTTTTTCGCAACCGAAGAAGATTTACATATATATATGTAAATCTTCAAATGAGAACATTTCACATCGTGCGAAAATGTTTTTAGATTTTTTTCAAAATTTTTTTCAAAATTTTTTTCACACCCATTATATGTTGTTATACCCCCCTCAAAAAATATTCGTTGAGAAATAATGTCATTTGGCCTTCGATTAAGGCATTTCAACAAATTCGCACGTTTTGAGACCGTTAAATTTGTAACGGGTGGATGTGTGCTCTAATGCCCAACGTGTTCACACATTATTTTTCCTGGAGTATATAATTGTTTGGATTAAACATCAAAAAAAATTTTGAAATTTTTTTCAAAAAAATAAAAAAAACATTTCGCACGGGTTTTCGCATGGGGTTTTCGCAACCGAAGATTGCCATATATATATGACTTTTCTATTGAGGCTGGACCTCACCAAGCACTTGGTGCGGTTCACCTCAAAACCCCAAATTTTTTAATTTTTTTAAAAAATATGTTCCGTTGGATTTGTTGTACTCATTCTAAAACACCAAAATACAGAATTTGAGGGGAACCCTAGAAGATTTGACTATTAATCAAGACATTGCAAAAGTTCTATTGTTATGAAACCGTAAATATATGTATATATTGCAATGGCTTGATCGAGAGTCAAATGGAATCTGATTCATTTGCAATTTTGTAAATTGATGTTTTAGAATACATAGATCACATCTAGTGGAAAAAATTTCAAAAAAATGTTTTCTATTAAATTTTTTTGAGGTGGACCGCACCAAGTGCTTGTAAGGTTCGGCCTCAATAGAAAATTTACACACACACACACACATAGTGTGTATGCTTGTAGTTTGGATAGCTGTCATGTATGATGCATTGTGGCCGTGTCGGAGCATGACATTGGTGTCTGTGTCTCCTAATCATGGCCCTTACGATAATGGGTAAATTATAAGTTACAATTAGCCTAACCTACTGTGTAATGGCTTAAAATTTTCTTTAGGGTAAATGAGGAACCCAGGTAAAATACTTCAAAAATGGAGGAAAGGTCATTGTGGAATTATTTCCTAAAACCATATCCCTAAAACTAAAGTAACCACATGTCATGTTATTATAGTTGAAGATTAGAGAAATTAAAGGATCATGTCAAGTATAAAACTTAAGCGAGTGAAACAATATTTTACTATAAGAAAAGAAGAAAATAACCTTTAGAAAAACAGGGAAAAGATTTGAGAAAGCTGACGGTATGAACCCTTATACCCAAGTGTCAATAAAATTATTTTATTTAATATATATTGGTAAATGGGTAGGATTAAAGATTATTGCCGGTACTGTCCCCACTGAGATGGGAAAGATTTTTACCATTACCCTACCTGTTTATGTAGATGGTTAAAAGGATCTTATCATAACCCTAGAAATAGGTTAAACAGGTTTAAGTTACCCTTGTCATCCTTTGTCATCCCAATACCTAATCACGAGTAGGTAGAAAAGTAAAGGAAGAGTAAGCATAATGGAGAGGAGAGATAGGAATTGAAATCCTGCACTTGACTGTACACTTTGCTCGGTGTTACTGCTGCTTGCTTAGCTGAACCGTCCCTGAATATGGTTCAGAAAAGAATGGAAGAGGTAAGAGTGAGATAGCATCTGATGGGATGTTTGGACCGATTAAATTTTAGTTAATTGCATTTGATTCAGGTTCTAGTTGGGACTGATTGAAGGATCAACTACTAGGAGACCAATTCAAACTCAATTCATATTAATATTTTACATGCTGACTTTTAAAAATATCTAACTTCACAGAATCTTAGAGAAGTGAATGTTCTACCACTTGCACAAAAATAATTTCGATATTTAGTATTCTATACCTGATAAATTACAATACACCATTCAACGCATTACCAAAGACTTCTTTAACTACCACTTGCTATTGGGCTATAACCTTTATTTAAAAAGTAGATAAAGAAGCATAATGGCTTCCTTTTTCTTTAACAGGACTTATTTTATTTACCAACAGATATTAATGGCTGCCTAATACACTTTAGAATATTATTAAGTATCTAAACCCAACAGAAGCCAATGAGAAATATGAATCACAAATCAAAACATTATTAAACTAAACTTGCTGCTCAATCTGTCTAACTTTATTTAAAATTCTTTGCATTGGAACTTTTTTAACCTTAAAAAAAATAAGACTACCTATAATAATTAACATATATTAATGCTGATTATTTTACGAAGGGCTACTGAAACTATGATGAAAAATGTAAATTAGATAGCTTGAGAAAGTTATGAAAATAGATAATTGCTATAAGTATAGATTATATTAGTGTAACCTATACCTATGATGTCACCTATACCTTCGCTAATTTCTTAAATAAACCGAATCAAGGCTTTGCCTATTATTTACTTTTTTTAATTTTAATTATTTTTTTTAACTTCCCTTGATGGTTCCAAAACCAACAATTGTATCTTCCTAAGCTGAAACGGCTAACACTATCAATACAGATACCCCAAAAGGGATCCAAAACGAGTACTATTTCTGACTGTTCAAACCCTGCTAATTATCTTTACTGAAGGTTTGTCTTGCCTAAAGTTGGTGTATCTGCCGTTTAAACCTTGCTATAATCATCACTTAAAGTTTGTCTTGCCTAAAATTGGTTTATCTGCATGGCTATCTGAAGGAAACCTTACAAAACGTTTCTTGCATTAGTTGCCACTTATTTATGTTTTTATTTCTTAGATCTTGACATTATTAGCCTAGAAAATTTTAATTGATTACCAGTCTTTTCCTTGAAGCAAATATTTTCATATCAGTTCATTTCTTTCTCACGGAATGATTCTTGTTGTTTATCTGGAATTTGTTCAGCCATAAATGCTATCAAGTATAATCTCTGACCTCTTTGTTTACTTTGGTTTATTATATGCAGAATTGCATGTTTATCCATATGTTTTTATTAGAATGTGATATCTGTGTCAGTTATCTTCTCTTTTCCTGGTATTCCTGATAAATAATGGTAATTAATTTCAGTGCTGATGTATTGCGAGAAAACACAGAAGCTGTGTTTGCTGCTTGTGATACTGCTCATGGTAGATGGGCAAAACTCCTGGGCGTTCGTGCTCTTCTTCATCCAAAATTAAGACTTCAGGAGTTTCTAAGTATTTATAGCATAACTCAGGACTTTATAGCGACTACAGAGAAGGTCGATTTACTTTTTCATCATGCCGCACTCCTTTCCTTATTTCTTTCTGTTTTCTGAAGATACATGCTTGACACTGTTCTTTTAAACAGATTGGTGGGAGGCTGGGCTATAGCATTCGAGGGACATTACAATCACAGTCTAAGGCTTTTGTTGACTTTCAGCATGAATCTCGAGTCAGTCAGATGTGTGCTAATGCATCTTCTTCCCTTTCTTTTTCATTACTTTATTATGTCCTTGCTATGTAAAAGTGAACATTATCTAATACTTTTCCACTAAATAGGGAGGAAAAACCAAATACAAGAAAGCTCAACATAAGAAATTCCTTGTTCTATTACTGACTGTCAATTTGACATCAAACACCACTAAGTTGGGACCAAAATCCTGCAGATGGAACAATGTGCAAGAGGGACCATGCCATAAAAGAATAAAAACCTTGATAGCCACTTGACAGATGGAATGACCTGACTTTTTTTAGCCGTACTGATTTAACTCATCCAAGTAGGAACAACTTTTGAAATTTCTGTAGACTGGGAAAGAACATAGTCAAAGATGGAAGATGGCGTCTTTTGCTATAGAACTCTTGTGAACACAAATAAGTTAAATACCCAACGTAAACCCACATTCTTTCTATGTTAATACGGAGTTAAGCTATGCATGGTTTCTTTGTTCATGTGATGAGGTGCTTATATTGTCATTCTAACTAATGTTATTTTTCCTCCTCGTAGATGGCAAAAATTAAGGCAGTTCTTGATCAAGAAACTTGGGTTTCAGTTGATGTACCGGATGAATATCTGGCTATTCTCTCTTCAATTTCCTCCAGTGAAGCTCCATTGGATAGTACTGAGTTTGTCATAAGTAATCAGAGCTCACAAATGGTTACTCCTGGTGTTTCTTTTGCTCGACCTGTAAGTATGAAAGAATTAGCGGAGAGAACTGCAGGTCATGCTCAAGAAATCCCTTTGCCTGTAGCTGGGTTAAATCAAGAAAACAAAGTTGATTCCGTTGCAGTTTGTAATTCCGATGCAAACATGAACACGCATGGTCGGGCAACTTCTCAAACTGTTGTGTACGGGGGTGTTGGTTATCATATGGTAAACAGGTTAGTTCCCTTGCAAATGAGGAAACCTCAATTTCTGCTTCTATGATATCTTCATATTTGTATTGAATTTTCTGTCCTAAATATTCTGGAGCTTGTGGTCTTTTTTATTCAATTTATGAGTTGTCATTATGCCAGATTTTCCATTTCTTATTTGTAGAGAATTGTGTTATGCTCTTGCTGTTCTTTGGTGTATGTAGTTATTTTTAAAACATATTGACTGTCATTGGCACCCGTTTTAAGGTTTTATGTACTAATCTTGCAGCTGACTCATATTTGAAACAATGTATATGCAGTGGATTAATATTTTTAAAGATGTTAGCGGAGTATGTGGACATTAGTAAATGTTTGCCAGCATTATCAGCTGAAGTAGTCCACCGGGTTGCAGAAATCTTGAAGCTTTTCAACACGCGGACTTGTCAGCTAGTTCTTGGTGCAGGTGCCATGCAGGTATTGTAATTAATTCGAAATAAAATTCTGTTGTTCTGAAAGTTAATACAAGTGTAGTTATATCTTGATATTTGTATTTAGTTTTGTTTATTGAGTATGAGCCAGTGTCTTAAATATCACGATATGGGTGATATATTGGCCAATGTTTCAGTATCGGCGACCTAAGAATGTGATATCCTAGTTTTATCCGTCACAAAAAATTTATGCTGATATATGGTAACATCAGGTGTATCTTGTGATAATATCGGGCCAATGTCCATCACTCGATAACCACCTGATACTACTACACTTTAATACGCAATTTGCTCACCTATTTGAAGCAGGTTTTTGCCAATTTTTGGACCCAAACCCACAGATTCTTCTTTTGAGAAGGATCACAGAACAAAAAGTTCCAAAAAATTTGAACAAGCAAGAGAAAGAAGGGATGTCGACTAGGGTTTCTCATCGTTGGATGAGGACAAAGAAGGCGCCGCCGATGAGATCCCAAACCCAGCTAGATCCTAGATCTGATCCAAAGCTCGACAAGATCCAAATTGTCAGCCATACCTAATCGATTCATCGGCGAGCGAAGCAAATCGGTGGAAAATGCTCATCTTCGTTGATGGAAGATCATATGCATTTTCTTCCTTTTTGTGTGTTTTTTGCTGCTGAAACTACGATGTCTCCTGCTTCTACTACTGATGCTTCTATTTCTTCGGTTGCTTCTTTTCCTTCTGCTGTTGCTTATCTTCTCTTTTTCTTCTGGTGATGCTTCTGCACCTCCTGTCCTACTCTTCTGCTGCTTCTAGAATGTTATAACTAAGAGTAGTTATAACATCCTACAAGTTTAGTTTACATGCTTGTTCGAATAGCTTTAGGAAGATGTAATCACTGATACTTTCCTGAACCTCTTGTTTTCCAATCAGAATGCAATAGAAGAAAATCCTTTTTACATTTAAATTGGTAATCCTATCCAGGGAGAAGAAAAGAGCATGTCCATTCATGCAGACGTTTACAACTTGAGACGAGCACTACTGCATCATATATATATATATGTGTATGTATGTATATATGTGTATGTATATGTATATGCATACATGCATGCATGCATACATGCATGCACACATTAATCTATTACATCCATACATCCATCCATACATGCATGCATGCATGTGCATGGACTTTTTGATGTCGCATATGAAGCTAAGACTTATACATCATATAATACACATTAATCTATTACATACATATATGCATGCATGCATGCACATGCATGCATGCATGCATATATGTATGTAATAGATTAATGTGTATTATATGACGTATAAGGCTTAGCTTCATATGCGACATCAAAAAGTCCAACCTCCTATATATTTTAGATGATTAGAATTGTTCATTTTGATCTTCATATTCTAAAACCTTAATACACTAAATATTGGGAGAAATTAAGGGGGTTTGCTCCTTCATCCATTCCTCATAAATTTAACAGTTTTGCAATCTTTTTACGATGGGTGGATGAAGGAGCAAAAACTGTTGGGTTCATCCAATATTTGGTGTTTTAGGGTTACCTTTTATGACGGGTGGATGAAGGTGCAAAACCTTTTGGGTTCATCTAATATTTGGCGTTTATGGGGTTTGAATATGGAGATCAAAATGAATGGTCCAATCGTCTAAAAATATGGGAATGTGAACTTTTCGTGATTCCATGAGGCTAAGCCTCATATGTCATATGATACCCATTACACACACTAGTCGTAACTAGTGCACTAATGGAACGAGACATTCAAATTCTTTTCCCTCAAAAGTTTTAATACCATTCAAAATCTTCAGGTTTAAACATTTCAACCATCCCATTCAAAATCTCCCCCACCTAATCTCAACCCCATGCAAAATCTTTTACCCAAAAATTTCAATCATTCCACTAAAAATTTACAATCACATTCAAAAACTTTTACCCCCAAAAATTTACAGCCCCATTCAAAATCTTTCCCATTAAAATTTCAGCCACATTTAAAATTTTCCTTTCAAAATTTCGGCCACAATCAAGTGTCCCTAGATCCCGTTAAAATTACAATGTAGTATTCATGTAAGAAATAGTGCTGGGATTAATATTAATAAATTTATTAATCACATCCCCTTCATGTTTTGATGCCAAATTAATGGGACCACTTCCATTAATAGCTTGGGTGTCCGTCATGATCCATACAGAGGATATTAATATTGTTTTCCACATTGATTTCACACATTGCAATTAACATTACTTTGTTCCATGGTTACATTTTGACTAATGAATATAGGGCCCACACCCACACCTATGTCACGTTTCATCTCTATTTTCCATATCCATGTCATAAATTTACCTAAATACACACCCATCCACACCCGCACACATTTCTCCCTCCCTTCCCCAGCATCCTTCCTCACCATCTCTCTCCATTTCACCCTCAAACCCTAGGGGGTTTCCTCTAAATTTTTTCAAAACTTTTAATCCCAATTATTGATTATTGATTATTTTGGATGAAATGTAGCCCATTATTCTATCAACTCCTTTGTCTTAATCAACAAACATATTGAAACGTATCCCTATTTGTATTATATATATATATATATATGTATATATGTTCATATGCCAAATGACCCCATGCAAAATTATGAGAAAAAGTGTTTTCTTGATGTTTTTAAAGATCTAAACTGATAGATGTGATTTATACATATTAATACCCTCACACTAAAAAATCAAAAAAAATCAAAAAAATCAAATGTTTACCCCTTGATCTTATCGTCATAAGATGTTTTATTAGTCTAAAACAGTTTATTTTTAACAGCTTGATCGAAGGTTAAAATCATCCTATGGTTACTCATATTTTTATTGGATATATATATATATATATATAGTGAAAAATGGAGGAGTGCTGACAGCGCTGGAAATTTTTACAGCGCTGTCAGCGAACTGGGCGACATACACGTTTTTTAAATTTTTTTGTCGTAGTTAGATAAACTTGTTACCTAGCTCCCCACAAATTTTCAGGTCGATCCAACACCGTTTGAGTCTCCGTTCATCGATTTCAAAAACGTTGCGCAAAACTGTCCAGATTTTACGCAACGTTTTTGAAATCGATGAACGGAGACTCAAAGTGTTGGATCGACATGAAAATTTGTGGGGAGCTAGGTAATAAATTTATCTAACTACTGTAAAAAAATTTAAAAAAACTTGTATATCGCCCAGATCGCTGACAGCACTGTCAGCACTCCTCCATTAACCTCATATATATATATGCATAGATTAAATCACACGATTTTTTTAAAAAAAATAAAAAATTTTGAACAAAATTTTTTTCTATCTTTTGCATGGTAACACTATCTTATATATGTGAAAATAATGGGTATTCCTTCCGATGTATCAAAAATATAATAATGGGTATCTTATGACATATCAAAGATCTCTCATATATGATGAAATGACATACTCTTTTCCATAATACACTCTTAATGAACAATCAACAAACAAAAATTAAATTAATATGAGAAAAGAAAATAAAAAAGTTGTAGACTACACTCTTAATAAACAAAAATTAAATTATACCAAAATTCAGCTTTAAAAAGATCACATAGGAGCCTTGTTGATATCACCTTAATAAATCATTTCCTTCTACTGGGCATATGACTACTAACGTATTCCATTTACTAATCATATTTTTTTTCTGGTTCTAAGGGGATCTATGCCTTCCATCAATTTTATAATCAATCAACTAACAATGGAACTTTTGATTCAAATGATAAAATGGAAATATACATGTTGGAGGGGATACCTATTCATGATGTTTTGATGTTATAATCGCATATTGTCATCTAGGATGTTATAACATATGGTCATTTAGGTTGTTATAACTACTCTTTAGTTATCAAGATATATGATATGAGTGATCTGAAGCTGATGTGTATCCCCGATGTATCCTCCGATATTCACTATTGAATATGAAAAACACACAACCGATTCGATCCTGATGTTCAATATTCCGAACACTGGTATGAGCACATGTAACATTTAAAACCATACACTTCTCCAAAACCCCACTGTGCCAACGTCTTGGGGAAAAAAAGGCTGACATCAGCATGTATTGTTGTGCTCTTATGCACAGACTGATGCAATTAATTTATCTAAAGATTTTTTTTAATAATGTGTTTTATTTTTTGTTGTTATTGATTGCCTCCTCTCCCGGAGGCATACCTTGATTTTCCCCGTACATCACTTATTTAGATACAAAAGTTGCATGAATGGAAATAAGACTAAAGCTGAATACAACTTACATATGAATGGAATTCATTATGATTGTGTGAACATGGAATTTCAGGTATCAGGTCTGAAGTCCATAACTTCTAAGCACCTAGCGTTGGCAAGTCAGATTATCAGTTTTATATATGCTGTTATTCCAGGTAAAATTTGATATATCCTATTACATTGCCCTGAACATAGTCCTTTGAATGTGGCCAAGTATTTATTGCATAGTCTGGGATTTTTGTGCTTATGATATTTAGTCTTTGGTGGCTAGTATACTTGCTAATAATATTACCTCCATCAAATTGTGAGTTATTCTATTTCGTACTATTCAAACTGTGCAGTAAATATGATGTATTATGATTTTTATTTCAAAAATCGTTGTCCTTCAATTGTGTATCCTTGAAGCTCTAATGGCAGATACATGTTATATGGTTTTCTAATATCGCCACGTGTGTATCTCAACTTTTAATAACATGATAATTGTGAAGAAATTAGGGCTTTATGTTATCTTATCTATCACATTGTCACTTGTTTATGCTTAATTGCCCATTGTATTCCAAAACAGGAAGCAGGAGGATGTTAGCTAGCCCATTCTATGCCTTTATGACGTAATATTTATGATATGAAACAAAATCATTATGATTGTTCTCTTTTTCTTTACATATGCCTAAGAGTTGTTACATATTTTATCCCTTGATTACCCCCTTCAACTATAGTTTCTTGTAATGAGACTGGTTCCCATCTCAAGCGTTAATGTTAGCTGAGTAGCTAATGTTAGCTGGGCAGCTGGATAAAGAGTTTTTGTGAAATCTTTTATGGATCTCAGTGCCTAATAGTTGAGCACATTTTGATGTTAATTGGCTTAACTGATGGGAAGGATGATGATGTGTAACGTCCCGTTCCCCCGGTACTGTCACAATTTAAAACAGTTTTATGTAAAACAGTTTTATGTAGATCCAGCAGGTGCCAATGAAGTCAATGTGGAGCAGTGTATAAAGAATAAAGATACTCATAATATGTCATGTTGACACAATCTAAACAGGAAAAAGATAATACAATCTATACTACAACTGAAACGTAAATATAATACTCACCCTCAGCCAGCATAAGGCTCAAAGTCATGCACCGGAAGCTCTGACTCCTCGTGCTCAGGCGCTTCTGTATGATTTTGTGCGTCACCTAGTGGGGCAATAGAAGTCGCACCACAACTCAATAGAATAGACAATATCTAACCGACAGAAATGGTAACGATACACAAAAAGAGATATGACGACAACAGTTATAATGATACTTTATAAAGAAGTAACATGGTATTATTATTAAATGTCCACGACTACCGCAAGATGATACTTACTAAAGTGAACCAATTCTAGATCGTGACTTATGAGGAAGAGTGCGATGTGCAACCCGAAGACCTTCTTGGACCGCAAGGGTGCTATCCCGGGTCGAGTAACAGACTACTCATGATCCATTCAAATGTTAGTACATGGAATAAGTATCGTGATAGATCGTGTGGAATGGAAATCCTCCCACACATGGCCAAAAGACATGCTCCAATTGCTCACACACTATCACAATCATAAGTTTCTCCAAAACCCGATGAGCCAAGCTAAATTAGTTAGTTATCAGTTTTAGTGTTGTGATGTAGCCTAAGTTTAACATCAATTGAACTATGTAGTCAAGGGAGATCCATAGACAATAATTAAATGTAGCAACCAGACATATCAAAGCCAATCTCAATTTCACCAGTTATTTCTCAATAGTGATACCACAAGTTACATCTATTGGACTACACAATTTAACATGATATTAAACTTCCTGGTACTAGCATGCTGAAGGAGATAAATAATAATATAACAATAAAGCTGGCGTTGTAACAAAGAGAAGCAGAGATATTTCTCATATCATGATATTCCAGATCCGAACTAATATTAAAACCATCCAATGGTTCCATGCAATGAACCCAAAACAACAAGCAAGAGAACCCAATCAGCAAGTAAAGAAAGCCAGCTGCAACCCATAGCAAGCAAGGAGAGCCAACCAAAACCAACAACAGCGAGGATGGCCTAATCAGTAAGCAAAGAGCCAGCCACAACCAACAGCAAGTAAGGAGGGCCAACCGAACCCAACAACTCAGGAACCACAAATAGCAAGTAAGAACACCAACTGAACCCAAACAACAAGCAAAAAACCCAGCCGCAACCCAACAACAACAAGGAAACCCAAGGCAACAAGCCAAGAGGGTCATCGGACCCCAAAACAGCGAGGAAGCTCAAACTGCAATCAAGGGGAAGCCACCGAACCCTA
Organism: Scilla litardierei; assembly: GCA_030789695.1. Taxonomy (NCBI): domain Eukaryota; kingdom Viridiplantae; phylum Streptophyta; class Magnoliopsida; order Asparagales; family Asparagaceae; genus Scilla; species Scilla litardierei. The sequence goes on from CM061132.1 coordinate 41,669,154, forward strand.
AAACAGTAAGGAGGCAGACCGAATTCAACAACAGCAGAGGAAGCCAGCCGTAGCCCAACAACAGTAAAGAAGGAACCCCAAGCCACAAGCAACAATCAGCAAGGAACCCAAAGCCGCAAGCAACAATCAGCAAGGAAGAGGCCAAACCCCAACCGAAACCCAACGATTTAATCAGATTAAGGCATGTAAGGAATCGAAACTAAAACTGAAGTATATGGGATAGAGTCTACCGTAGATCGTCGCCAAATAACCAAAGAAAATTAAGAATCGAAAATCATAGTGAGATCCTGCAAGGATCGGATCAGGGAAAGTCGAAGAAATCAAGCCGACAGCTTCGAAAAAATAGAGAATTACTTATAGTGCCTTGCAACCAAGAAGAAGGAGAGGGGGAAGTGACTTATAGAGTCAGAGAATCCCAGAGGAAGGACAAGGGGCTGTCGTTGTCGTCATCGAAGACATATGACATATGGGGGGGTGCTGTGAGAGGACGAGAGAGAGGATGTGGGTGCTGATGTCGCATGAGAAGAGAGGACAAGGGGGCTGTCGAAAAGCCCTAGATATCCTCGTGTTGCTGCGAGCGTGAGACAGGGGGGAGACGCGTCGAAAGAATCCTAGCGGGCTGCTACTGCAAGTTGAGAGAGAGAGAGAGAGGGAGAGGCGAGTCGAAGAGAACGAGCCCCAGATGGGCTCGATTGCGGGGAAAAGTGAGGGGAGGGAATTAGAAAAGCCCTCGTGGGCTTGGGCTTTGAGCGGGCCGGAAAAAGAAACGAAAAAGAAAAAGAAAAGAGAAGAGGGGAGGGAGAAAGAGGCCGTTACATTATGTTACATTATGATTGGATGTAATAAATTATGAATCTTTGTGCTTTATTGCTGCTTTTTTCTGTTGCACCATGTTGCTTAGCAGCTTTACCTTGTGTAGAAAAAATGTTTCTGTCTACATTCCCATTATATTGCTGCAAGCAGGATTTTGGATACCTTTTATTTTATTCTTCCTTTTAAAATTCCTTTTTCTAAATTGGTGGGATGAATTGCTGTTCCGCATAAAACTGGTTTTTAATATAACCAGCGAAAAACAATTCTTCATTCGAGGCTCTTGAGGTAACCTTTTTTCCCATAAGAACTAAGGATAAACAATATCATGCACAACATGTTTTGTTTATGTTGTTGCATGGTCTAAATGGCCTGATTTCTTGGAATTCAAATGGCATCATAATAATTAGCATCCTAGTTATGTTTATGTTATATAATTCACTAACATATTGCAATGGAAATCAAACTTTCTGCAATGGGATCTATAATGTGAAATTTTTATTCTTGATTATTGATATTGGACTGTATTGATCTCACCGTTGCCACTTTATTTTTCTTCACGTTGATGGTTATGCTTTTATTATTTAATATACCAATGCTTTGGGTGAAGTAGAAACCAGTGGCTATTAGATCTCTCCACATGCTTGGTTTGTGCTATCAATGACACTCATTGTATGCTTCTGACTTCCTTTCTATGCATATGAATCTTGTAGAAATTAGGACCATTCTGTTCCTGCGGATACATGAGGCTCGTAAAGGGATATTGCTAGCTGAGATTGAAAGAGTCGCTCAGGTATTTAAATCCTTTGATATCCATTACATAATTTTGTAGGACATTCTGTATTTGGTTGTTCCAAATATCAGTTGACATGAAACTGTACATCGGACATATCTTTTTCACTGTCTTCCACTATGATGTGGCAAAAAAATATTTTGGTGGTTCTGTTTTGATTCTGTATCGGCCAGTATTTTGGATATGGGCAGATCTATTGAACCTATATATCTTTGTCCAACATCAGCCGATATGAACCAAATTAGGGGTTGCTTGGTAATATTTGTTGGAATCATGTGATGGCAAAGAGAAACACTAGAGGGAGGAGGTGAATAGTGTTTATGAAATAAAATACTTCTCTAGAATTTTTTTTACTAAGATTAGAATTAGTGTTATCTAATAGTCTTAATAAACCAATATAACTTGTAAAGATATAGAGAAACATCGGAACATGAAATGCAAGCAAGAAACAAGAGATAATAATACAATCCCAAACACACCAATTTTATCATGGTTCGCCTCTCCAAGTCTGTAATTCTCTAGAATAGTGTTTATGAAATAAAATATTTCTCTAGAATTTTTTTACTAAGATTAGAATTAGTGTTATCTAATAGTTTTAATCAACCAATATAACTTTCATTATTTCTGAAAATAATACAACCACCTCAAATCTGACGAGTATTTCCATTGCTTCCCTAAAAGAGGGCTTATACAAACACATTGCTTCCAACAAGGATTTTCAATCACCAACCCAAGTGAGAATACTTACAATGTTTTTGAAGTTGTTACAAATACATATAGCCTTGCTTGAAGCTTAGCGTAGTAGTGTTGCTATATGGACAATCTTTGATCTCCAATAGATATAAGTAAATCTCTAGGAATGTCAAGATGAATGTGCGAGTCAAGAGAAAAACTTTGGAATGATTTGGCCAAGTGGAGAGGGTTTTGTTGCTTAAAAGCTTTAGACTTAGAAACTCTTTTTCTTTTAAAGGTTTGAGCAATGATGTATATCATAACTCCAGCAACACACCTATATATATATATATATATATATATATATATATATATATATATATATATATATATAGAATCATTCGGGTCCAAGAAATTGACCGAATGCCCATCCAACGGTCAGAAAAAACGAGTAAAAGTCTGACCATTGTAGACTGTCAGTTTGCTGCTAGTCGACTACTATCCAAGTTGTCAACCACTAGATGTGGTAGTCGGGCCCATAGATTTCAAGCACCTCCTTAGGACAAGGTGATTCTTTAGGGGCGAAGTAATGATGTGACTTAAGGACAATGGGAGGTCTTTAATTTTTGGTCACATTGGCATTTTTGTTAATTTAGGGGCCATGGACAGAGCTGTAATTTTATGTGAAAACTCTAGGTCATTGGTATTTTAATAATTTTGGGACGACGACGTAGTAGGAGTCGTATTATAAATAAAGACAGAGGTGGAGGATGTGTGGAAGGTTGAAGTCTTGTTACAGGTGGAGGATGTGGGGGAGGTTGAATATTGTGTTGAATTGAGAGAGAGAGAATATGGTAGATCCCTTAGATCTAGTGGGAGAGTTAGGCTTTATCTCAAATTAAAGTTAAGAGGAGCGGTCCTCCGCTCGAATTGATGCCACATATCTTTGTAATTCAGCTTGATTATCAATAAAAATCCCGTCTTTCCCCCAAATACCCTCTTTTCACCCAAAAATCCCACCTTTCCCATTAAAAAATCCCATCTTTCCTATAAAAATCCAATCTTTCTACCAAAAATCATATTTTTATCCCTAAAATCAGATCCGGATCACTACAATTATAAAGGATCTAGACCCATTTAGTTTGGTCTGTACCGGCCGGTGCCCATTTATAGCAGGTTGGGTATGAGTCAGGTTGGCAGGTTAGGTTTAAATTGCAGCCTTTAGCTAGATCAGCTATTGAATTTGTTGAACATGATGGCCTTCACTCCATACTCTTAGAAGGGTGTGCGTGTGTGGTGGCTCTACGATTTGAGTAATGTTAGGGTGTTGTATCTCTATCATATTGGCTCGAAAGGACGCAGATTCTATATTTGGTTGTAAATGTCCAGTTTACTTTCTACGTCACTATCCAATATTGGCCTGACAGGGTGTTGATTTTTTGAGGATTGGCTGCTTGTGGGTTGTTAGACAACTTAAAGATAATAGTATTTGTCAAATCATGGTTCATGTTGAACATCTTTCTCAGATATCACATTGTGTATGGTATATCGTATGACAAGTTAACTCCTTTATAATAATTAAAACTCCTTTATATTAATTATTGTTCTAAAAGGCGGTTTTATTTTGCATCTGGCCTAACAGTGCATAGCACATAATCGGTTTATGCATCAATTATGTTGATTATGCGAAGTTACACAGAAATAGATCTTTTAATATAAAAATAAATAGTAAAATACATGTGTGTATGCCGCGTGCCTGTAATAATTGTTTAAAATGCCTAAAATGGAGGAAAATCATGGAAATGTTATGCTTAGTGTAAGTAGAAGAATCAAATAATCAAATAGAAGCAAGTTCATCAAGATCTATCACAAACTTTTGAAAATGAATTTGCATATAATTGTCCATAGAGGTCAAAAAAATATTCGAGATAAGATGCATATTGAATAAGGACAATGAACTACATTTAGGTCTGATTAGTTTGCACAAAAATCTAAATATAATGTCACACTCCACTTTCCATAATTGTTCAAAAGGCGGAACAAGACGGGCTTGCGACTTGCGACGCATTTAAGTCCAAACGAGATTGTTTCTTCTCTTCTTGACTTAAATACCATAAAAGTGAAATTAAAATGAACAATTTGATACGAACAAGATAAATGGATCTCCTTCGAGACGAGATCCTGTCTCCTAGCTTTGAATGTACGGATCAAAGCCTAAGAACCCTCACAATTGGAAATAAAAAACGGCTAGTGGGTCCGGGGGCGACTCCTCCTGAAATTCCATCCTAAGCTGCTCCCAATTCATCTTCACCTCGCCTAACCCCCTCAGCCACTGCACGCCCAAAATCACATCGATATTGTCCAACTCTAGGGGCAAGAAGTCTTCCACGATTTGCACTCCTGGTAAGGTTAGACTCAGCCCCTTGCACATCCCACTGGTCTCCTCCCTCCTCCCTGTCCCGGAGAGGACCGTAAACGTCTCCAAGGTGCTCACCTGCAACCTATGAAGATCCACCAAATGTCGAGAGATGAAGTTGTGGGTAGCCCCACTGTCTATGAGTACCGTCACTGGCGCGTCGTCCAATCGCCCTGACAACTTCATGGTATGATTCGTGGTTACCCCTACCAAGGAGTTCAGGGACACCTCCGCTACATCCAGGTGTGCGTGCTCAACCTCGCTCTTTTCCGTCATCACTGGCTCTCTCTCGTCTGCATACTCCCCCTCGTCCGGCATTATCACAATCTGCATCAGCCTGCTCGCACATCGATGACCGGGACTGAACTTCTCATCGCATCTGAAACAAAGGTCTGCAGCACGTCTTGCCCTCATATCAGCCTCAGTCATCCGCCTACCAGGGATCACTGGTCGGGTTTCCTCTTTCTTCATTTCCGCGTCCCCTGGTGCTGTTGTAACCCCCGGAGGTGGGACCGGTGCTGTCTGACTACGCTGGCTCTGGGCTCCCCAAGTTCCCCGAGTGCTCCTCTCCTCTGCATGCTTCTCCGCCTTATGGACCAGGCGAAGGACATCCTCCAGTGTCCCCGGGCTCTGCATCCGCAACTCAGCTCGTATCGACGGTTTCAGCCCCCTCATGAAGTTCCCGATCATCACCTCGTCGGTAACCCCCTTCACCCGCCTATTCAACATCTCAAACCTCTCTACATAGTCCCTCACTGTCCCCTCCTGCCTCAGGGCCGACAGCTGCTCGTAGAAATCCCCCCCTGCCGTCTCCTGGAATCGATCTACGATCATCGCTGACAACTCCTCCCAGGTCCGAAAGGGGGACCGGGCTATCTTCCACCGGTACCAGGCCAGAGCCTTCCCCTCAAAGTAGATCCCGATGGCCTTCAGGACCTCCTGCTCCGTCAGACCCATCACCTGAAAATACCTCTCCGCTCGGTATATCCACCCATCAGGGTCGGTGCCGTCAAAGGTCGGCATCTTCAGCTTCATCAACCGCCGATCTGCGTTGATGTCGCCTAGCTGCCCCCTATCTCCGCCTCGGTCACCACCTCGGATCATCTCGCCACCCCGAGCCTCCCTCGGGCCTCCCCCGTCAGCTCCGTACAACTCCTCTGGCCATGCAGGTCTCTCCCACGCCTCGGGCTGGTAGTAGTGCCCCGGAAACTCTGGGGGTCGTGCCAAATTGGGCCTTGGCCCAGGCGCAAAGGTCTCTGCTCTCCAAAACTGGCCCGCCGGGGCCCCAATAGCTGCTCCCGAGGCCCATCCGCCTCCCGCCATCCCCGAAGTTCCCCCGGAGTGGGGTACGATCCCCGCCACACCCCCAAAGGGCTGGAACGTCGTCATCGGGCCCCCGAATGGGCCGGCCCTACTCGTCGGCCCCCCAGATGGGCCTGTCGACCAAGCCGGACCCCCGCCTGGGGTCGCCGAGCCTCCCGCACCCCCGAAAGGGGGTGCCGCCGCCTCTACGAAGCCCCCAGGGCCTGTCGACGCTCGGAACCGGCCCTGCGGCCTGCCTGCACCCCCGGATGGGGGTGCCGATGACTCCCCGCCCCCGTAGGGGCCTGCCGACAAGTCCAGACCCCCTCCGGGGTTCGCCAGGTGCTCCAAGCCCCCGGAGGGGTTCGCCGGTGGCCGCAGGGGGCCTGGCGGCCTCGCCCAGGCCTGGGAAGGGCCGGGCCGGGCCGCCGAGGCCCTGACAGGCCCAGGCGGGCCTGTCGATGTCTCCCCCGACCCGCGCGGGTCTGCCGAAGGCGACCCTAGGGTTGGTCGTCTTGTGTCGGAAATCCGCTGGGGGCTGATTCTAGGGTAGAATCCCCCCCTTCTTGGATCCCCTTGCCTCGATCTCCCCCTTTCGCCACCGTGAGGGCTTGAATCATCCCCTTCAATTCTCGAAGATCTCGTCCTTGTTGCGCGGCATCCGTCCTCATCCCCCGGAGTTCGGTTTGGATGTCTTCTTGTGAATGGGCGTAATCCTTGAGTGAATCCCCCATCGTTTTCTTCAATCCTTCGAACCTCTCTTCGATCTCCCGATTGAGATCCTCCCGTAGCCCTTGAATCTTTTCTTCGACCGCATCCGCCTTCGATCGAGTATTTGCCGCCATTTGGATCTAGTGCTCTGATACCAATTTGATACGATCCGGTGGATCGAATCAATAAAGTTCAGATTTTAAAAGAGGAAAATATAAAAAGAGGAATTTTATAGAGAATGATTTGCGAAGAACACAAGATAAATGGATCTCCTTCGAGACGAGATCCTGTCTCCTAGCTTTGAATGTACGGATCAAAGCCTAAGAACCCTCACAATTGATAACTCAAAGTGTTTTCACAAATCAAGCATAAAGAAATAAAAAACGGCTAGCCCTAATAAATAGAAAATAGGGGATTTACTAATCTAGTCTGAAAAGACTAGAATACCCCTAGACTAAATAAATCACCAAAGCCTAAGTATTAAGTGGGTCCCGGTGGCGACTTGAGGCAAGCGGGGCGGTGGCTTGGGCGTCCGCATCACAATTACATCACAGTTTCTATATGAATAAACACACAACACAGAATAATTAAACATTTAATTATTTACAATCCAACTATCTCAAAAATAAATAAAACTACAAAAAAGAATTAAGGCCAATCAGACCAGTATTATTCCAGACATGAATGTGTACTATCAATTAACAATGAAAAGTAAAATATATAAAATACCAACCTTACTAGTCTTGCATAATCGTGTGCACCGTAAAGTCATGAGCTGAAAGATTTGCCTTTTTGATGGACTCCTCGATGTAGTTGCCCTTAGATTTGATAGAAATTTCAACGGAAATTTCAGTCACCGAGTGATCACTTGTTAAGTTTCTATGATCCAAGAATTTATTTAAACATTATTTATCCAAATTAATCGTACATATGCATATTCTATTCAACGAGATAATTATTCTTGGTCAATAAATAAGCAAGTCTATGTATGACAATCAATATAGAAATCTAATGTCACTAGCTGTGCGGTATCAATATATCTTCAGTTATCCTAGTCTAATGTTTAGTTCGTACCTGAGGTCACAATATGCAACATACGGAAACACTATATCTTTGGGATGCTCACCGAGTTAACTCTATTATGCTTCCATGGTTTGACCATAGTGACATTCATTTTTGGAATGGGGTGATAATGGATAATAGATGAACCTAGTCGTTTCCGTACCTTCTGGGACAATGAAATACCCCAAACCCTAAGTATCAATATCTTATACTATCAATTAATTCTATCTGCTCATTCAACAGTTTGTATTCAGTCAATATGACATGTAACCATAATCAATTAAATCAATCAGTCTGTGTACGTTTCCATGGCCACATTAATCCAATTATTTTAGTCACTAAACTCATAATATTAACATTCAAACCTAGGAAGATTAATAAAATTCATTTTAATTAACATGAATTCAAAATTACTCAATTATGAAGTTTAATCACAAATATCAGTGATTTAATTAAAAATTAGGGTTTTTATCATATTTGTCCTTTAAATTATGTGTATTTTGATATTAGTCGCTTAAATCTTTGTAATTTGAATTTAGTCCCTTAAATGTTTAACATTAACCTAAATAGTCCCTTTTGGATCATTTACGTTAACCTAAATAGTCACTTAAATGTTTAACGTTCAACCTAAATAGTCCCTTAAAGGGACTAAATTCAAATTACAAAGATTTAAGTGACTAATATCAAAATACATATAATTTAAGGGACTAATACGAGAAAAATCCTAAAAATTAATCAATAAGCCATCTAGTTTACAAAAGGTTGCTATTGTGCCAAATATTTTAAACAAATTCCAACATTTATACATGCTGAAAATCAGCATAAATTTCCGAATACGTAATAAATCAACATTATTTGCTTCAAGCTAAATAGATTAGCATGAGTTGATACATGGATTTTAGATCAAATGAAAAATTTATGCTACGATACTGAATGCTAATGATTAGATTAGTATGCTATGGAGCCTATTATAATCATTAACTTAGAGGCTCTAGGACCGAATGCTAATGCTCAGATTAGAAGGCTATAAGGCTACAGTGCTGATTATAATCAATTTAGAGGCTACCTGGCCAAAACCCAGTTGAAATAATCCAATTATCAGTCAATCACCACAATTCCAGGTAACATGAATTAACAGAACATGGCTTAAATATCATGACTGATCCCAGATTCCAATTGAATTTCAATCTAATTCCATTTAATTAAATTAACCATGTTCATTAAGCAATCAAACAACCTCACCTTGATCAAGAGCATTCATCAAATTGTAATTTAATTTAAAAAGAATCTACCGTGAGAAAACATAGATGATGGGGCTATCGGTGTTCGATTTGAGGTGATGGTGGCTAAATCGACGGTACGGATTGGTAGCGATGATGCACAGGTGGTGTTGCAATAGAGCGAGGTAGAGAGATTGGTGAGAGAGAGATCAAGAGGGGGATTTGGGGTCTAATGTTTTGGTGGTGGAAAAGGGTGGTGGAAAGGGAAGCGTCAGGGCTCAGGAGAGGTTGAGTGAGGGAGATCGAGAAAGCGAGCAAGTGGATCGACTGTGGCGGAGGTGGCTAAGAAAAGATGGAGAGATGAGAATGTGAGAGGTCGAGAGGGCCTAGGGTCGGCGTCTCACAGGAAAATGAAATATGATCCCCGGTTGAGATGGCCTGGGATGGGTTTCAGGTTTCGGGTTGGTGTTTTAAATAGAATTAATTAGGTTTTAAATGGGGGTTTAAGGTGCTTTAATTTGGATTTTAGATTTGAATTTTGAATACGGTTTTAATTAGGATTTAAATAGAATTTTGAATTTTGAATTTTAAATGAGGTTTTAATTAAGATTTTAACGAGGCTTTCAATTTTAAATTTAAATTTGATTTTAATTAATATTTTGAATCTAAATCTTGTGGTTTTGTATTTTAGATTTAAAATTTGATTTTAAATAAGACAAGTTTAATTATAACTCCAAACTAGAAAAAATGGAAAAAATTAAAAATACGGAAAAATAATAGAAAATTCTTAATATTAAAATAAAATATTTTATTCAAGAAATAATTATTAAATTCACAAAAATATTGTACTCGGGTCAGGTCGTTTACTAATACATACCCAAATCATGGATCATACTCACTTCATTAGTGCATAAACTGATGAAAATACATTAAAAATGAAATATTGCAAATCGCTGAATTTCACATGATACTCTTAAAAAATCCATTCTCTCTTGTGTGCTGACCCAAAGAAGAAAACCTCCTCCCAAAAATAAAAAACTTATGTTTCTTTAAGAAAAAAATCTTCCAAAATGCAAGGAAAGGATGAACACATTCCATCATAGTGAATTTTAGGACTTAGGAAAGATGATTTGGAAGGGAAAAAATATATAAGTAAATTGAAAAACGTTTTAGTGATCGTGCAATTGTTGTTATAAGCTACTATTTTTGTTCACTGTTGCTAGTTGCTACTCTATGTTGCTTAGCTCAATAGAGATGTGAGAGAGGGGGAGAGGTGCTAGAGAGGGGGCGAGGAAGGTACATGAGTAAAAATAGAGGAATGTGGGGTTATGCGAGAGTTTGGAAAGAGGAATGAGAGAAATAAAGAAAATAGGGCAGGTAACTTAGTCACAGATAACTGATTTTACTAAAAAATGATTTAGGGTCTGGTTTTTTTCATAGCGATGAACCCGCATGGCTTATGTCGTTGCATAAGCGGGTTATGTGAATTTTTATGCTGTATTTTACAGAGCATATAGCATTGAATCATAGTTTTTCATCTATTTCTCTGAGTGAATTTTTATATTTCACTACACTTATTTTCACATTTTTCATTACCTCAAATAAGCTCAATAAGCAAATTACTAACCTTGATGCTTCTTGCATATTTATCTTATCATATTTTGTATGTTATAAACAAGGTTTTAAATGTTGGATATCAGGTTTGTAAAGGATGATTCTATATTAGATAACAGACATCAGATGATATCTCGAAATATGGGGTCATATTAGGCGTTCATATTGCCTCCTCAATATACTTTTTCACATGTATGAATATTGATAAATTAAGGGAGTTAAAATGTCCTGAATATAATCTATCATTTAAAATTTCATAAAATACATGTGAAGTCCATGATGTAAAGTATAAGTTTGCATAATTCAATAAAGACATTGTGAATTTAAAAAAGTTATTCAAATAGACTTTCAATTAGCTCATACAGCAGCATACATTAATTTTTACTAATTTGGAGTTGGATGAATGAAAAAGAGGAAACATAAGAGCTGAACTTCTCACTGCAAATTTGATACATTTTGGTTTTAAATTTTTCCAAAGAAAGAAACACTGGGAGCAGACACTTGTTACCATTTAGTTTGAACCATAGAAGTTACATATCATCGGGCATCAGTATATTCAGGAAACAAAATTAAAAAATTGCTTTCAAAACTGAATTTAGAAGTCATAGATACCAGAAGAAATCCAAAAAAATGTCATTTGAAACTAAATTCAAATAGTTTTGAGATCAAAAGTTAAAAAAGCTTATTACATTCAATGTTCTAAATATCGGATATCGGTCGCGTATCGGCGTAGGAAATTTGATATCGGATTGCGGATATCGGGGATATATTGGAGATATTAACTAAATATCGGAGTGTCATATCGAGGGCTTAAAATGATGACATATGCAAGTATAGATGTATCTAAAAAATATAAACTATACTAACTCAAATAAAAGTATGTTTTGGTTATACTTCTCTCGTTAAACATGAATATCGAGGATATTGACTAAATATCGGAGTATCATTTCAGAGGCTAAAAATGATGTCAACTAAAATATAGATGTGTCTAAGAAAATATAAACTATAGAAACTCAAATAAAAGTATGTTTTGGGTATACTTTACCTCATTAAACGTGAATACCGGGCATCCACTTGTTGGTTGTGGTGGTGTTTAAATATGTATACCACCTTCTATGTGTTGATTGTTGATGTAGGGAGTACTGTTTAAAGAACCCAAAACTGAAAAAAGCAAAAAACTATTGCCCTAAAGTCTGAAACATGTAAAAACTGCAAGTTGGGAATTTACACTAGACCAAAACTGAAAACATTTTAAAAAACCGAAACATATTATTCATTAGGATCAATATTATTCAAATGGACACATAGTGATAGCTCAAATAAGCAACTTTCCATATTATTCATGTTGATCAATATTAACAATTTGAAGAAGAAAATCAAAAAATGAAAAAAATTGTAAAAATGTAAAAATGTAAAAAAGGGGAAAGAATACTCACCTTGATCAGAAAACCCTCTCTTGAAAACAACACACGCTGGACTTAAAAAACCGAAAACTGAAAATTTTCGGAAAATGAAAAATACTGAAAAATGTAAAGAATACTAATTAGTAAGTACTAACATTGATGGAAAAATTCCTTGCGAAGATTGAACGCCGGATGTTAAAAGCTCGATCGACGAAAAAACCCAAAACTGGAATTAAAAAAAAATCAAAAACTGAAAAAACGTTCTTGGCTACTCACCTTGATCGAAGAACACTTCCTTGCAAAGATTGAATGCCAGACGTTAAAGCTCAATCGATCGTCGCTGGAAATTTTCACCGAACGGAGCGGAGCGGAGCGGCGTGATTAGAATTAGAGAAAAGCAACGATTATCTCTTAAAAAATCCCGATGCCTCTCGTCGCTTTAAGTAAATGATTGGATCGGGTGACTCGGGTCGGATCCACTTTTAAGTGGACCAATCCGCTAACTTTATTTTTAAAAAACTGTGAATTGCGACCGATATTTCAAAGGGATATATCGGCCACAATATCGGCCGCAACCCGATATTGCGGTGATATTTTTCCAAATATCGGAAACCACAATATATAAGCCTATATCGTATCGGCCTAGTGATAAAACCGATATTGCGGCCGATATATCGGATATCGGTCTGATATTTAGAACACTGATTACAATTAGAACTAGGAAGGCCGGTAGATTTGTGACAATTCATAACATAATAGTTTTTGGGTGTTTATGTTTATCTAATAGGATCTAATATGATCCGAAATGGCTGCCCAGAATACATTGGCCCGATATATTGGCCTTAATTCAAAATATTGGTCGATATAGGTTGAAACGGTACAGCCTTTTTTGGCCATATTTTTACGGGATAACCTTAAAACGGTGTATTAGCCGATGTATCGTTTGTATCAGCAGATATTTGGAACAATGGTTATATATATCATATTTCTAATGGTAAATTCTTTATATAAATAACATCATGCATTATTCATGGTTGGTTTTATATTGTGTGTCATACATATCATGTTATATTGCTCGTTGAGTTGTATATCAGGTGACAATGCTAACTATATATACAATAATGCTGAACGTGCTTTCAATTGAAGTTATTGGTGGACTGTTTTTTCACCTATAAGATGGCTAACCCATTCTTATGGAGGGTAAATTCATGGATTTGAATTTCTTTGACCTTTATCTAAAATTCAATGCAATATCACTATGACTGCCAGTATCTTTTACAGTTCTGTTATACAGAAACTTTAGCTTAACAATCTTCTGTGCATTCAATTTAGCAGCAGGGCACAGAACTTCTTTTTGTTTATTTATTGTGGATGGGTGGGTGAGTTGGGGGGTGCTCTTTGTTAGCCTACTTCAGGATACCGTGTGTCATATTGCAGACAGTGCAGTTGCATCACTGATCAATTTTTTGTACACCTCACATCAGTCTCTTATATGTTAGTCCATTTTAATCTTATGCTTGTATCACTTGATGACTACCCTCTTTGATATGACAGGATTATAAAGTCCATCGAGATGAGATTCATTCGAAGCTTGTTCAAATAATGAGGGAAAGATTGTTGGCAAATATCCGCAAACTGCCGCAAATTGTTGAAACCTGGAATGCACCCGAAGATAATGATTTGCAACCTAGCCAGTTTGCTCGGCATGTCACGAAGGTTTTTTTGTTTGCTAGTTGTCCCTTTCCTTCTAGTGTCATGGTGCACCATTTGATGTCATTAATAATTTCATTATTGGATGGCAGGCGGGCATACGTGAATGCATGTGTTTTTTCATGCAATCTTGAAAAGGAAATACATGCATAAATCATGTTAAACTGTGTAAAACATGTTTAAGGTATAATTATCCTAGAAACTTGCATTAAGCTTATAAATATCGGATTAGAGCTAATTATAAATGTATTCTCAAAATTCTTCAAGATGTGAAAATCCTTCAAGATGTGAACAGACGAAACACCCAAACTTTCTATTTTGAAGATAGAATAAATGTATTTAACATATCATTCAAAAAAAACTTAGCATAAAATATTAAATATCCAATTTTTGATCCAATCTTGAACTGATTTGATACTTGAGATGGTAACCAGCATTATAAATTCATATGATGGTCTCCACGTCTGATGCTGTCCAGGTATGAAACAAACCACTAAGCAAGCAATTAAGTAAATAAACTAGCCAAGAGTCTTACAGTTGCAAGTAAGTGTATCTCATTCTGCACCAAAAGCAATAATTACACATCATTTGTGAGCTAATAGCAAAATATCAATCAACACTCTTAATTCTCCTCTTCGCACTCAAACTTAAACGGTGAAGTATCACCCATAGATTTGTTATCTTATTGTTCTCCAATGGCTGACTGTGATGATTGACTCTGATGGTGCTGTGTCTTTGTAATACTTATCCATTGCAGGCACCTTCAATTTGGATGATGATGATGATACCCCCTCTTGCAGTTGTTTTTCCGCTTGTGCAAATCCAAAGCGTTCTTTCTTGACTTTAGCTCAGCTTATATAGCTAATACTTACATTTGAACATTTCCTTCGGAAAGACTCAGCATCCTCATGGTTCGAAAATGATGCAGTATTTCCTTTTGGAAGAGCTAACAACTTGGTGACTTCTCCTTTGTCATCTAAGAAGCATGAACATGGACACAATAAGACAACAATTTCTTAGGACAAGGACATGATGATAAGACGCTAAAACGTACACAAATAAGAAACATGGAAAGCATATATACATTGAATATAGATATGTTCAAACATCCAAACGTCCAAATACATTTATAATCATATAGTAACATACAATGATTACCACATATCAGACTTCTGTTCAGAAAATGAAGTCTATGGTTCGTTAACTTTCTATATGACGGTCTAATGTATCGCCCTCTTTAAATGAAAACATATCTAAGCTCATAGTTTTGACATAGATGTATATATGCAAGTAAATAAGCATTTCAAATATCTAAAAACATGTAAAGAAAACGGAGAATTGTATGTGCAGTACGTGTCAAATAAGTTCTCACAAATTGTCCCACACTTAAAACTATACTGAAGACACATTCGAGTTGTTCTAGAAGTATTGGTGCCGGCCATGAGTGTGGCTTTATGATGGAAGTATATGTTCTAATACATAGTTTGTCGTAATAGGTGGCTAAAGAAACTCTAACTTTGCTAGCAAATTTGTTCTTAAGTTGAGTATCTAAACTTGGCAAATGCCAAGTCATATAATTTACTTTTATATTTCTCTTTTTTGTACTGAATATATGAAAGAACCATAAACACATTAAAACGGTAGACTACATGATCCTAAAAGGAACAATATTATTTAGAGTTTTATTGTATTTGTAGCACCATCTGAAACATAAGCTAATTTCTTTCACAACCTGGACAGCTAGTTGTTCAGATCAAAACCCTTTCTGGCATCATCTTCAATTACGGAGTAGCAGTTCCATATAACCGCCACCATGAAGCTAGCAAAATCACAACTGTAAATACTCAGTAACTTCTCTTTAATATGTAAATCCTAATTGAACATGTTGCATTTATTTGAAAATAAAAAGTATCCATGAGTTATGATTAGTTTTTATAGCTCCATATTTTCCGTAAAGAACCTTTTGATGACGTTACAAACATGACTTTGGGCCAATCTTCCACATGGTTTGAGGCCCGCTTGCTCACACCTTGTTTCCGCAATGACCAAGTTATTTATGAAGATATTGGCCTTTTCAGTCTCATCTTTTTCGTGATAAACATCGGGATCAATTGGTACCCATTCTATTTTTGAATGCCCCTTGAACTTTTCATCCCATCTGTTGTTAATAAACTTCTACATTGAAAGATGTTTCTATTCTTCATTTTAAGTGCATATACAACTTCGTCTTCCACAACCTGCAAATCACCATTGATGAAGTCCATTGGTATACAAGTGTCTTATTGGTCTACGCTTAATCAACTGGTGATGTATGCTACAGACCTACAGTTTAATTTGACTGCAGGATGCACACATGATAGTTTTTATATATGTTGAAAAGATCAGACTTTAGATATGCTGGCCCTAAGATCGTTATACATGAATGATGTTGGCTAGTGTCTATTATTTGTTGTTCTTCTTTAGTTTTAGTAAATGTTAAGAGTCATGATCTTTATGGGGTCCCGAATAAATCTAAAGTAACATGAATGCAAACCTTAGTCTTTTGTATTTGGGCTTGAATATTATATGGCCATTATCTTGTTTTGTTCTGAGTTATTATGTAGTGTCTCTAAAACTACTAGTAATGCTACCTTGGTCTAACTGTTATGTGTAGCATGGATTTTACCACTATAAGGTTCTTTTCAAATTACCGTTATGTGTGACACACTTTGCATGCAATATATTGTTGGTAATGCAGACAGTGGCTATTTGTGCTATTGGTTTTCTTTGAAATCGCACTGAGATCAGTTGATGCCCGTTACTTGATTCCTGATTCCTTGAACATATGCCTTCTTCAATTTTTATTTGTCTGCTCAGCCTATCAGTCCACATGTTCTCAGCAATCTATTCACCGTCCCTCACTACAATAAATTTTCATTTGTTAAGATACAGTGTTCTTAAATGGAATTTCTGAATCAAGAAGGTTACTTAACAATCTTTCATGTTGTTTACTTCATCATGAACTATATCTAAATAGACTTTTGCTTTTGTTGGTCTTGCCAGGAAGTCACATACCTTCATCGAATTTTGTCTCAGATTCTTCTAGAGGTTGATGTCCAATCAATTTTCAGGTGAGATCATTTCCGTTTAGAACGCTTTAGATTATTAGCTATGAAGATCCCTTCCAAACACCCAAAAAATCATGTGTTCATCCTTATTTTCATGATCACATATTCGCATCCCTTTCCTGTAGATTGTGATGAGGAAAATAGAACTTTCTTACATGGATTCACCCCCTTATACTGCTGCTACTCATTTCAGTAGAGAAATCCTTTTTTTGCTGGTACAAAAATCTCAGGACAAGGTGAATCATCAAAACCAAATACATCATAATCTGTTTTGTTAGGTTCGGGTGTGTAATGCAAACAATTCTAGATAAAGTCTTGCAACTCATCCATTGTCCACCATCAATGGCTTAAATGGCACTAGCCGGGCGGGCCTAGGTGGGGCTGCCACGCACACATGAGCATTGGTACTCCGAGTAATTTCCTTGTATGCGCACTCAGTAAAAGGTTTACTATTTTTAGATGATCAAGCACCGTTCATTTTGTTGTCAATTATAAGACCTTAATACACCAAAAATCTAGCAACCACGAAGTGTTTTGCTTTTTTGATCTAGTTGTTGCAAATTTAACGATTTTGTAGTAATAGAACTTTTTGCGACAACTAGATCAATGAGCAAAAATACTTCTTGTTCACTAAATCTTTGGTTCATTAGGGCTTTTAGAATTTGAAGATCAAAATAATGTAGGGGATTTTTTTGTTGATGAATGCATAGGGGAGAATTCCTCCTTAGGGAGCTGACACCCATATTTCTCATACATATATTTACATATACATATATACATATATGTATATACATACATATATATTTACATATATGTTTATATGTATACACACATGTGTATATATTAAGATGAATGCAGTGAATCATCTGTAAGATGTCCCGTGAGCTATGTGCTATCCATTGTGGATACCTTATTCTCATGTGTGTGTATAGATGTACTTGTACATATATACACATGTATCCACATATATAAATATTTGCATACATATCCATTTATACACACACGTACGTTCATACATATACATATATACACATACTATGTATGTCCATTTATATACATATATACATAAATACATACACACACATATATCCTGACATGTGTGTTTCATATATATTACACACATATACGGCATAAGCAAGTTTACTGATATATGATGATGTGACACAATATTATCCATAAGAAGGTTACATGAGTGTACTCGATACCACAATGGCACAATGTGATCCATTGTTTCTCATGCATGAGATTGCATCGTCTTAAAGACACGTGTGCTTAATGATACTCATTTCTCTCTCTATGTAATCTATTATACAATTAATGGATGTTTTTGAATGTGTTTACTGTCTAGGACAAAAGGGTAGGTAGAAAGAAGATTGGGATTGAATCTTGAGGAACCAATAAGTAGAGTGAGAGTTTGTGAAAATTTTAGAGAAACCCATAAAATTATGGAGGAAATTTTTTGGGAAAACTAAATCTGGATGGAACTAAATTTTGGACGACTAAGTCTGGAGCGAACTATTTTGGAAAACTAAAGTTTTTGGGAAAACTAAATTAAATTTTAATTTAAAATTTTTGGAGGTAACTAAATCCGGAGAAAACTAAAATTTTAAATTTTGATGGAAATTAAATCTGGTGGGAACTAAACTTTGGAGCAAACTAAATTCTCTAGGGGAATTAAATTTTAGTTTGAATGTGGTTAAAATTTTGTGTTGGAAAAATATTTTGATTGTGGCCTCCAAATTTTTGGCGGGATTTTGAAGAGTAAATTTTTTCGGTGTGTGGAATTTTGAAATTATATGGGAGAATATTTTGAATGCCCCGTGATATTTGATCATGAATTATATGGCTAGTTATATACACACACACATATATACATATATTTATACACACACATATATATACATATATATATACACACATACACGCACACGCACACACATATATATGAGAAGTATTATATGACATATGAGCACTTCTGGCATATGTCTGCCTCGAAATTTGCTTTCACTTTTTAGATAATCAGTATCCTTCATTTTGATCTTCATATTTTAAAATATCAAACACATTGAAGATCCAGTGAATGCAAAGATTTTTACTCATTGATCTATTTCTTGAATAGTTAATGGTCTTGCAATAATAGAACTTTTTTCAACCAGCAAACTTTTTTTAGGTTCATTAGATCTTTAGCGTGTTTGGGTTTTAGAAGTATGGAGAGTGGACTTTTTAGGCACTATATGTCACAAGTGCTTATATATATCATACGATATACAATTATACCATATATATCTATTCTATATTTGTGGAAGATTTTGAATTTTGTCCTACTAGGATAAAGGTTATGGCTGACTAGGACAAACATACATGATGACTAGGACAAACAAAAATGAGTTGGAATTTTGAAATTTTGGGAGAAACCTTAGGGGAAGTTTGAATTTTAGTGGGAGTTTTGAAATTTTGATGGGAGTTTGAAATTTAAAGTTTGAAAGATATTTTACAGTTTGAATTTGAAAAATCTATGAAACAATTGGAGGGAAGTTTGTATTTTAGGGGGAAACTCTTGGTGGGGGGAAAATAAAATCATTTATTTTTTTGGGGGGAACTACTTAACAATTATTGTGCTTTAATTTTGGGGGGACCTAAAATTTTGAGGAGGGGAATATCTTAAATAAACCGTGTCCTATGGACACGGGGAATGACTAGTATATATATATATATATAAGATATCTATGTGTTTCTTATACGATGATGTGGTGCAATCTCTTGCATGAAAAAGAGTGTCTGTTGGGTAGTGGTGCTCCTCTTTGTAATCCTGAGATTGCACCACATCATCGTATATGTGCAAACTTACTCATTATATGATACACATTTTTCTCATACATGCATGTGTGTATTGATTAGAAACATTCTTATGGACGAGACATGCAAATTCCGCTCAAATTTAAAATCTATTTGATGGAACATGTTTAAACTATCAATAAAATATTTCAAATAATTTGGTCATGCTTTATTCATGCATCAAGTGACTAAGGCAATCCTAAAATGTTGATTTTACGACCACATTTTACATGTGCAAAACAAATTCAAATCATTTGAACTTTAATTTGTATGCATTTTAAACATATTAGATTAAATCCCAACAAAACTGATTTCTCATTTGGGTTGCTTAATTTTAAATTTGTGGTGGTTGAATTCACATGTTTGGTCCATTTAAATGTTTTCATATCAATCTCGTGTATGCACGCATGTGCGTACATATCTTATGAGAATATTAAAGGGACCATGTCACGCTGCTATTGGCCTTCCGAAGCTCTTGCAGCTACCCCCAACGCAAGGGAGGGTGAGAGAGAACGATAGAATGCATCTCTCTTCCTATTTTTGTCTCAGGCAAGTGCCACCTAATTGGCAGTGCTTAACCTTAGCCAGACGGCCCCCAAAGCCGCATTCATCATTTAAGAGGCTACCCAACCCTTGCTTTTTTACAATGCAGCCCACAATGTTAGTAATTATTTTCATGTACTTTCTGGCCAATATTTTTAAAGGATATGAAGAATAAACAATATATAAAGTTGCCTGAAGGATCATTATTACCACATTCTGACAATAATCAGGTCAATGCTACAAAATAGGTATGATTTCTATGCACCTATAGTCACATATAAAGAGTATTTTCAGATCATGCAAGAATGGATGTCTTTTGTTGCCCATCTGAGGATTCATATGGAGAAGAGAATATGAACATGTTGGATATTGATTTACCTCAATATATGTTTTGATGATGATCAAATATTTTGCTTAACTAATATGATGCGTGCAGCTATTAGCAAGCATTGGATAAGTTTTCAGGCTCAAGAATGGATGACAATACCTATAACAAGGACATACGATTATCGATATCTATCAAGCTTGAATTGTTGTAATTGATATATATTGATGTATCTTTTATTTCTTATCATAGATATGATATTAAAGCCTGGAACACACACATCAAACATGTTTAAGACTTAAAATCCATTTGACCTCAAATATGACCAATTCACCTTAATTATAAGTCAACCTATTCGTTCAAATGTGAGTTAGTCGACTAATAGATTTCCTAGTCTATTACTGTATCTTAACATACGTGAACTTCAAATATCGGCTTCTATTAGTCGACAAATATAGAATTATATTTTTTATAAGAACATTGCCTAGTCAACTAATGCATCTGTTAGTCGATTAGTATATTTATTTATCGATGACTAGACTTATTAGTCGACTAATACTGAATGCAAGTTCTTTTCTGGTTTGACCCATTAGTCGACTAATAATAGAGCTATTGGCTGTGTTAATTTTCAGAATCTATCCATGTTCTACAAGTTAGAAGGGTTATTTTTGTAATCTTAATATATGATTTTTCTCCTCTATAAATAGTGATTAAACCCTCAAAAGTCTAATAAGAAAATACCCAAAAGTTGACAATTGTACTTTTTGATTTATTACCTCTATTATAGCCAAAAGAAAAACTAAATTTTGTCCAAATTTCTCTTAATCAAATTTCTCATCATATAGAACAAAATCACACTACTTGGATGTCTTTAAATCCACATGCATATGAATTCAAGACTATATGAGAGTATGTATATCTTTTTATGTAAAGGATTATCATTCGGGTGTTGAGGATGTAAAGGGTTGCTCTTTGGTTTGAGAGTGGTTTCAGTTACAGGTTGTTGAGACATGTGTGCAATTGGCACGTGTGTTTGTCAAGTTGCATGATTTCTTTTGCGGGTTTGCAAGAGGATATAGTGAAAATCTCAAGCGGGAAGCTTGGGGACGAAGTATGTTTGTAGGATCAAACTAAGATACTCTTCTATGTTTGCGATTGATTATTTTCTGGTTTGCTTGTATCTACTCTTTTTATAATTGCAGTTATTTATTTATATTCCTCTGCCAGTTATAAGGCAGTTTGGTTGTTATTATCTTTGTACTAATCGTAACTGCCTAGTATACAATAATTCATTCGTGATCCAATTCTGACAACCGTTATCCGAGAGCAAGGCACCCTCCTCGGGACCCAACACTTGGTATCAGAGGCACGATAGAGCAAGCTTTTCATCACCAACAAAAAGGCTTAGTAAAAATGGCATCAATAACTTATGGATCATCGCAATTCCTCGAAAGCCACTCCACAACATGATTACATTTGTCCAATGGTTCCAA
This sequence comes from Scilla litardierei, assembly GCA_030789695.1. Lineage (NCBI taxonomy): Eukaryota > Viridiplantae > Streptophyta > Magnoliopsida > Asparagales > Asparagaceae > Scilla > Scilla litardierei. The sequence continues at coordinate 41,691,170 of CM061132.1, forward strand.
CTACAGCTACTAGAAGAGAAAAATGATGATATATCTATAATCTATTAACTACGAACTATGGAACATTGTAGAAACTGTGGGATCCCTGAGATGGCAAGGAGAAACAATTGAGGGGATGAATGTTGTTTATGAAAGTTTCTCCCTAAGATCAAAATTAGTGGTACCTACTTTTGTCTTAATCAATTAATATAACTTACAAAGATATAGATAAACAGCGGAATATGAAATGCAAGTAAGAAATAAGAGATAACGGCACAATCACAAACACACCAATTTTATCATGGTTCATCCCTCCAAGGCTGCGTCCACTTCCTAAATCTCCGTTGGGCTTAAATCCATTATTTAAACAAATAGTTACTAACTTACACCATCTCACCTACAATGAAGATTTATCCTTGCCTCCATACACGAGGGCCGTTACAAACACATTGTCTCTGACAACGATTTTCATCCACCAACCCAAGAATACTTACAATGCTTAATGCTTTTGAAGTTGTTACAAATATCTATAGCCTTCTTTGAAGCTTAGTGTAGAAGTGTTGCTATAGGGACAATCTTGGATCTCTAATAGATATAAGTAAAGCTCTGGAAAGATCAATATGAATGGCCAAAAAGAGATTAAAACTTTGGAATGATTTGGCCATGTGGAGATGTGTTTGTTGCTTGAAAGCATTGAACTTTAAAAACTTTTTTCTCTTAAAGATTTGATCAATGATATGTTGAATAAATCCAACAACAAACCCTCATGTATATAGGAACATTTGGTTCAGAAATTGACTGAAATGCCCCTCCAACGGATAGATTCGACTGCTCTTCGAAAATTATGGAGCTGTGTCAAATCTGTCCGTTGGGCAATCATAGTCGCTTCCTATACAAATGGTAGTTGGCTTCCCAAACAAGTAGTTACTTTTAGTGACATAGCATTCCCAATAGAAAGTAGTTGACCCCTATTCGAAAAGTAATAGACTCCTTTACCGATACACAAGTATTTGCTCTAAAAACTTAGGAAAACATTTTTCAAAACATTTTAAAATATTTTTAAATCATTTTACATGAGTTTCTAAGTGTGCAAGAGCTTCTAGCAAGACCTTAACATTCTTAGACAAGGAAAAGAAAATTACATCAAATATTAAATATTACATATAAGCCTCTTGATGTATTTTTCATGCTTCAAGCTCCTTGCCTTACTTCCATGGTCTCTTGGTCTTGGTTAAGCTCACCAATCATTTGAATGCTTCTTTGATTTGTTTTGAATTTATGTACTCATGTGTTAGATAACATGCTTGCTCATCATCAAAACTATATGGGGTGCCTCAATATCCAACAGAAACATTTTTATATCAAACCAACCACTCTGTACTCTCAATGTACGAACTCTGAAAAAGCTTTGATAACCTTGACTTCAAGGCATCATAGATAACGAGTTCAACCATGTGTCAACTGCTTAATCAGCTCATCAAATTTGACACATCCTTAAGATAACTCACGAAAGAACAAGTTAAAGAATCCACAATTTTGTACTTCATAGGTTTGAATTGTTCAAGATGAAAGAAAATGAACAATCTCATGTGTACACATGTTTCACTGAAATCGCAAATTTACTCATAGCATTAGGAAAGACTTACTCCCAATTCAAGATGGTCCAGAATAGTCTTCAAGCCCTCACTCTAGACTGGGAGAAGAAAATGACTGTTATCGAAGAAGCAAACGATCTTTCAAGCTTAATCATGAAAGACCTGATCGAGAACCTTATGGCGTATGAAGTACAACTATATGACAGAAGACAAGAAAAAGTTCCAAAGAAGAAATCACTTACATTACATGCTTCTTCCGACATCGAAGACTCAGATGAAGAAGAAGAAGAAATAGATGGTCTTGCAAGGAAGTTTAGAAAATTTATTAAACATAAGTATGTGTCTAATGTTAAAATGACTATACCTTCAACTTTTCATTGCAATAATCTAGGGCATTTGAAGAATTGGCCAGAATAAAAATCTAAGAGCACTTGCAACATGCCTCAAAGAGTAAAGAAAAGGTGTTGATTGCAATATGAGATGATTCAGACTCATCATCCGATGAAGAAGATGACCACTATGTCTGGGGTTACTAACCCTGGTCATTTCCAATGCATATTGAATGGGGTTGGCAATCCCGTTCAATTTGTGATCGTCTAATCAGTGCAGAATCATGCGTGAAAGTCAGACGTGGCGGTTTTTAGTCAGTTTTTGCAAATATTTTTAAAATTAGTCGGAGTTTTAAATTTTTTCTCAACAGCCGATTATCCAAAAGGAAAACCATAAAGTTTCAACCACTTGTTGCATGTCTTTTGGGTATGAACTGTTGAGTTTACGTTGAACTTATGTATCATTTGTTTAATGTGTGGATGTAAATATTCCCCCTGTTGATTCTGAACTTTGTTCTAGCTCGCACACATACACTAAAGGCTTTACTGTTCCCCGGAATAGACTAAAAGTTGGTCCTCACCGACTAAACTACATGAGCCACACCATTAGATTGTTTACCTCAAACTTGCATATGAAAATTTTTTCTTTTGTTGGGAACTACCATGCTATGCATAAAATGGTCCCTTTATTGGAAGATAGTATTTGTAGCATAATCTAGAAGCTTTCCAAATGCACAGTATAAACTTATCATTCATTTTCTTCATACACATGTTTTTTATGACTCATTGGGTGCCAACCGTACATTATTGTTGGCGAGTTGTTGGGATATGTGGAAATAGGTTTTGGTATTTTCACTGGCAAAAGACTTGCTATGCATACTCAAAACAAATTTGCAAGTTCCTAGTTCATGTGGTTAAATTCTATCTTCTGGTAGCAGGATTAGGGAGATAGTGGCCATTTTCGAATGTGTGGATAGTCAATTGTAAATCAGTTATGTACAAATAGTTAATTATATTGTCATGACCTTTTGCAAAGTATTGATTCAAAAATAATCCTATGAACTGACTATCAATCGCTTGCAGAAATCTGAAGCAGAATGGTAGAGATGCATGTTTTTAACCCGTGGTCTTAATGAGTTCTCTAATTCTTATTCATTTGCAAAACTTTATGTATCGAATCTTTTCTAAATTTGGCAGGCTTGTGTTTGAAGATGCAACATGCTAGTTTTTTTTTTCAATTTTTTTGTAAGACGTGAATCACATGCCATATGTTTTATGCAGGCAAGTGGTTCAAATTTTCCACTCACATATTTCTGAAGCGTTTTCAAAATTGAATGTGAACTCTCCCCAAGCCAGAAATAGGTAAATTCCTTGATAAAATCTTGTACATTTTTTACCGTTAATTACTTTATACTGGCTTTCCATCTGATTGTTCGAATTATATATCCACATTTAGACTACGGCGTGATGTTCAGCATATTCTTGGATGCATACGGAAGTTGCCTTCTGGCAGCTTGAGTAATGACGGTGTTCCAAACTATGGTCTGCTCGATGAGTTCTTGGCAGAAAAATTTGGACCCGAAGAATCTCAATGACAACGTAGATGTTAGAAACTAACCACAATGACGTGAGGGAGCTTCCCCCTTTGGATGTCCTTAATATTGTACAATCGTGTTCAGGTAATTTCCTTCCTTTGTTATTTCCACTATTTACTTATTTGATGCCTTTTATAGTAGGTTCTTTTTTGCTGTTAGCATGTTTTCATTAAATTTTTTATCCATCTTTCTGATGGGCTTATCATGTATCAGAGGAGGCGAAAAAGGGCGTCAGTGGCTAGTCCATGATCCAGAGGCATTTTCGCAAACTTTTGGGCCTTTTGTGCATTTTAGTAGTTTGGGGGTTTTATGCAAATTTGTAATTTTTGATTAGTATTTATATGCGGTAGGAGGGGTTCTTATGCTATTTTTGATAGATATATACAAGGAGCGGTTGATAATTCCCTCTTCATCGGGAGAGATCGGGAGAGTGCAGATGTCCTCTTTAATTGGCGTCTTGGAAGAGCGGTCCACCTCTATACATGGCCATTATCTTTATTATTTTCATATGTATTCAATAAAAATTTATTCAATAAAAATCAGTTCTTTTCCTTTGGTTCCTATCAATTTGGTATCAGAGCAGTGAGATCCATGACGGCGGCGATGAGATCAAAAGACAAGTTTGATGCTTTTGAGGAGAAATACAATGGCAAACTTGGGGGAATGAAGCAAACCCTAACAAAGCATGGAGAAGTTTTAGAGAAACATGAAGAAGCCCTAGCACAAAGCATGCAACAACTCACGGGCATCTCTGCAAAGTTAAACGATGTGGTCGAAAACTCTAATCTAGCGAAGAAGGCATCGACTTTGAAGAAGGGCAAGGACAACGCGACTGAATACGTGGAAGGAATGTTCTCAGACGTCGACGAGGACCACTCGGATGAAGAGGAAGGGTTTTCGGGTGGCAGCATCCCTAAGTGACCTCCCAGGAGATCCCAACAGGGTCGCACGGTTTCTGCAGCTTTGCTGCGGGGCCACACGGCCCCTAAGGAGGGTCGGCAGGGCTGGCCAGCCCCTACAGGTCACCTACAGGGGCACCCGGCCCCTGCCAACCCCAGAAGGGGCATGCAACCCCTGTCGACCAGCGGCTTGGCCATGCAGCCTCTGCCGACCAGCGGTTGGGCGTACAACCCCTCTAGGGTTTAGACAGGGGCGTCCTGCCCCTGTCGGGACCCTGAAGGACTGCCACACCCCTTGCAGGTCCCGAACATGGGCGGTCAACCCCTGCTGATGCTTGGCCAGGCCTAGCGGTCTTCTGGCAACCTGCCGGGGGTCGCGCGGCAGCCCAAGGTGATAATTATCCTCCAGGGGACTTTCTGGAGTGCGACGACAACGAAGACGAGTTTCGAGGGCCCCCACGGCTCCCGATATGCTGCTAAGAGGCGATGACGTCCACTTCCGGGCTATGAGGAGTACCCAGAGGATGTCGACATGGATTGGGACTTGGATGAAGAGGATTGAGGTTCAATTTTTTGCGGTGATTGGGGAGATTATGGAGACAATGGTGGAGGCCAACGGTAGAGCTTAGAGGGACAGTGACAAATGGAGACACGCATACCAGCTCCATCATCATAGGCACTACGATGGGCGCAGCCAGGTTCCCATCCCCACAATCCTTCAATACATTCGCACATTTTCCAGCCTTACAACCCTCAGCATCCAACGCTCCATCTCTCATCAATTCGTCATTGACATACATCTCCTTCATCATTTACCCCTTTCTCTCGCTGGACATAATCAGCGCTTCGTTACATGTGTTCAACATAACACTCGGCCTCCCAGCAATCCCCTCCGACATTCCAGCATTAACTTTCGACAACACACTATCCCCCATCACAACATTTCTCCTTATTACAACATTTCCCTCCTCTGTAAGGCTAACAGAGGACTGAGCTTCCTCAGCCTTGCCCGCATCTCTCACAACAGAAACAGAGAGACATTGGTTGGAGATATGACCAAAGCACACACAATTTCAAAAACGGGGGGCTCTCCTTCATACCTCACTCCAAGCTTGATTGAAGACTTATCCCCGAGATGAACTGTGGCAGATTGAGGCAGCGGTGCTTCAGCTCTGACTTCCACCAGGCACCGAGCGTATGCAAGTCTTTCCATCCTCGTCGTGGCCTGATCCAAGCAGATAGGAGCTTCGATGACGCTGGTGATAACATTGAGGATGCGCAGAGTCCATAGATTGAGGGGCAAGTTGGGGAACTACACCCAAACTGGAACAGCAGTCAACAGGTCGCAATCAAACCCCGCGTCAGCACTCCACCGTTGCAGCACGACGAGTCTGCCGTCGAAAAGCCATGGTCCGCCGAGAAGCACCGCATCTCGATCTTCTATAGACTCAAATCTGAAGAAAAAGAAGCCGTTCTCTTGAGAAAATACCAATCTTTCACTTGGTTCTCCAAACTCTGGCGCTCCACGCTTTGATTTGTTCATAGAAGGGAATGTCTCCAAGAACATACTCCACGAGAGTATTCTCCGAACGTTCAACTCCTTCAGCCATCATCTCTTCCGAACGATCGCACCGTCTTCATCAACTGCCTGCGGAATATACGTCATCTCACATGAATCTGAGAGCTTGCGTATATTCGTGCAGATATCCAGCCAAGAACGCTTTTCAGCGTTAATGTTTACCTTCATCAGAATTTTCGGTCGTTGAGATCTTCTCTCGAACAGCTTGCGATCGTCGAATCTGTTAGCCAATCTTCCATCGAAAGAAGCAATATCGCCAGGCTGACTCCCCTGCGAAGATCCCCTCACATCCACTTCAGCTTTTTTATACCTCCTTAGATATGTCGATTTGCCCCTATCTTCCATCAAAGTCTTAGCATTCTTCCGCACGACCTCTCTCCAACCATCCGATGTATCAGCAATGGTCTCATTCTCAACAATGCTACTTCCTTCACCAGTCTCCAAGGCCTTAGCATGTTGATCAAAGCCAAGATCTGCCCTGGCCTCCATGAGCTTCTCGAGTTCAGAACAGGTTTCCTCCAGCAACCAAGCTCCAGCTCCAGATCAGCAAGAAGTAGATCACAACAAGTATAAATCAAAGTGCAATTAAGAAGTCGAAGATCAAATCGAAGTCAAGATCCAAATGAAATCCAGAAGACAAATTTGCTCACCACCAGATCAAGATCTTAGATCAAGATCTTGATCTGCCCAAAGTAACGCGCGAGACGAGGATCCAATGATCAGCAAATAAGAGGATGAACTCTCTCCCCGTCGGTGTCGCACCCCCCGATCACCTCACTCAGATCGTCAACAGCCACCGCAGCTCAAACACAAATCTCAGCAATTAAGGTCAAGCTCAAATTCAACAAGCAATCAAGAAGATCAAGATCAGAGTGTAGATCAAAATCAAGGATCAAGAAAACTCAAGGCGGCGATGGACTCACCGCTGGATCAAGATCTTAGATCGAGATCTTGATCCGCCCAAAGAACCTCGCAAGGCAAGGAGCCAATATCTGCAGAGAAGTAGAAGCTCTCCTCCCCATCGGCGTCGCACTAGTCACCGCCAGAGCCAGCAGCAGCGGCCGCCTCCACCGACGGGCGCTCAGCCCCCGATCGCCTCAACCCAGAGCTTCTCTCACTAAAAATTAGGAGAGAGACAGCTTTTTTTACTTACACAGACTTCTGTAAATGCTTCTACTCATGCACAACCTACTAATCATGTTCCTTCCACACAACCTCCAACACAGATCACGAAAATATGCAGTTTGGGATCAATTTACGATTGAACCTGTTCCTAGCAAAGGCCAGCGGTCAGTTTGCAAAATATGTAAAGCAAATTTTAATTGCAAATCTTCTGATGGCACAACACACCTTAAGAGACAACATCTCACAAAAAAGATTTTAAATAGACCACATTAAACTTATATGCATCTTCTTCCTCTCTATCTAATTTAAATGAGAAAAAAGGTGGCTAGATTGGTTTTATGCCAAGAATTGCCATTTAGTTATGTGGAAAGCCCAAATTAGAACGGTTTAACCAAGTTTTTCTTAACCCTGTATTTAGAAGAGTGCCTAGAAACACTCTTCGAAGAGATGTTATGTCAGCTTTTCAAGCTGGGAAAGCTAAATTGCTGGAAACTATTGCTAGCTTAAATTCTACAATAGCTTTAACTTCAAACATTTGGACATTTGGACAACAAAATAGATATCGTCCTATTTATGTGTTACATCGCCTTATGTAGATCATGATTATATGCTTAACAATATGATTATAGGATTTAGAATGTTAGAGCATGCTCATACTGGAGGTGTTATTTCTTCTATGATAATGTCGGTTATTCATGTTTTTAATATTTCTGAAAAGATTTTTCATTTACTTTTGATAATGCATCTAATAACACTAGTGCAATTAGTTGTTTAAAAAGAAATTTGACCCCGATATGGATGTGTTGTTTCATCAAAGATGTGCATGTCACGTCTTGAACCTGATAGTTCGTGATGGACTTATAACTTTTTTGTTTTATTTAGATAAAATTAGGAACATCATGTTATATATACATACTTCTGGCACATGTTATATATACATACTTCTGGCACTAGGTTACTTCAGTACAAACAACTATGTCATACTAGCCAAAGATGATACCTTGCCTTTAAATTTGATGTTCAACATATGTGGAATTCAACTTATATAATGATGTGTTCCATGATTAAGAATAAAGATCAGCTTACTGATTTTGCAATTACATACCTTCCACGTGACCCATCGTATGAAATTTGTGAAAACGAGTGGATAACTGTAGATTATCTTCATGGTTTTTTGATATATTTTTACCACTACAAATAAACTTTCAGGGGTTTACTATCCAACATTAGTTTTAGGATTAGAATAATTAGTTTTAATTTCCAAAGTTTTATCTAAGTTTAGAGAATCCACAATCTAACACTGCTCTTATGCCTATGATAGAAGTCATGTCGATAAAACTAGCTAAGTATTCATATGATTTACTCTTTAGCTAAAGTTTTTTATCTACGTTTTAAGGAGGATGTTGCAATTGGGTTATTAGAAATGTATTATGAAAACATGTGATTTCCCTAAGCTAAACATGTAGCTACGTTAAAACATAGCTTAAGAACTCTTTTTGCAACGTATGAGACTAGATTTGGTAGTGCTTCACATATTTCTTCTGTGCATGTTACTACTATTTCAAGTAGGAACCAACATATTTTAGGGGAGAAGAAACAAAAATCAGTAGAGTCAGATAGTTCTTCTAGTGAACTAAATATTTAGCAATCTGTTTCCTTTTTTGAGGTAGAAATGGATGACGAGAATTTTGATACTCTTGCCTTGTGAAAAAGATATGAATCAGTTTATTCCATTCTTTTCATCATGTCTCGTGATTTGTTAGCTGTCCATATATCTACCGTTACTTCGGAGTTTGATTTTAGTGCAGGTAGTCACGTTCTGAATAACAAGAGGTCAAGGTTGAAGGAAGTTATAGTGGAAGTTGCGGTTTGTGCGAAGAATTGGTTCCATGCTGAAAACCGCTCACATGACAAGGACCGTTCCGAAGATTTCGACGAAGAATAGGCACACGATGAGTGATTTTCATTTCTTTCGTCTATTATTATTTTCGTATTTGTATTAGTGTTCTTTTTTGTCATTGTAAGAGGGGTAAGTCTGGCCGACTTAAGCCCCCTCAAAAAGATTTTAATTAATAAAATTTAAAGGTTCAACCCGGGACCTTCGAGAATTTCGGGCATAAATATGTTTCTGTCATGTGGCACTACTTTATATATTTAGCAATAATATAAGTTAATTTTTTCTCGGGACCTTCGAGAATTTCGGGCATAAATACGTTTCTGTCATGTTCCTTTATATATTTAGCAATAATATAAGTTAATTTTTTCTCGTTTATAAAATTTTGTGCTTTTCACATATCTGTCCCTTAAATCTTGCGTATTTTGATATTTGTCCCTCAAATCTTGGTATTTGCTCATAAGTCCCTTAAATTTTAAACGTTAACCTTAATAGTCCATCCATCATGTTTTCTGTTAAAAAGTTATATTAATTAACGATTAATTAACGATTATAGTTAGTTAATTAAGAAATTATGTTTAATTAATCATTAAACCCCACAATTAAGTGTTAATTAACCCCACCCAGAAAACACCCTAAAACAGGGGGCAGGGGGCAGGGGCGGCGCCCCCTCCGCCTCAGACGAGGCGGGGGGAGCCCCCCCCGAAAATAAGGGGAGGGGTCGCCGCCCCCTCCGCCAGCTGCCCCCTCCGCCTCGTCACGTGTGAGCCGGAGGGGGAGGGGCGGCGTCCCCTCCCCCCAGAACAGCAGGGGAGGGGGCGGCACCCGCCCCCTCCTCAGACGAGGAGGGGGATGGGGACGACGCCCCCTCCCCTCCTCGTCTGAGTAGGGGGAGGGGGCGCCCTCGTCGCCCCCTACCCCTCCTTAGACGAGGAGGCGGCGCCGCCGCCGGTGCCGCCGCCTCCACCCTAGCGCGATGCCACCTCCACCCTAAAACCCCCAGAACCCCCCACGTCGTTAAGCCTAAACCTAACGGAATATTCCTATTTATGTTAAGATTTTAACAGATAGTTAGTGAGAGTGACTATTAAGGTTAAATACGAACTTTTGATGGACTTGAGGGCAACTACGAACTTTTGAGGGACAGATATCAAAATACGCAAGATGTAAGGGATAGATATGCTAAAAACCCTAAAATTTTTATCTACTTACAATTTACAAAAGACTATCTATTTGTAATTTTTTATAAAATACTTTGCTTTTATAAAACTATATATCTTTAAAAACTTTAATACTATGTATAAATATCATATATTAAGTGTAAATATTTTTTTCATTTTTAAAGATTTTTTTATTTTTTTATTTTTTAATAAAAGAAGCACGGCCCGGCTTGGTCCGGGCTGCGAGCCGGGCTTCCGGCTCTTGGCTGGCCCGACCCGTGGCCCGGTCAAGGCCCAACCGGGTCGGCCTGATGGACATCATGAAGCATTAATCATTACATCATTTGTCATGCTGGTTTCCCGTTATGTAATGTTGCAGCTAGTCTTGTCGCATCAACACTTCAATATTCTTCTTGAGCTATGCGATCATCTATTGTGTGTCCATTGTCTCTGATATCATTGTACCTTTATCCATTCTCTGTGGCTTTCTACATTGATTGTACTTGGTATATGAATCTATTGTGTTGCACCTGCATCAAGATCTAGGCTCTTAACGCATTGAGAGGAGTGAAACGCTTAAGCAATATGGAGGAGTCTGTCGAATGGTCTTGTCCTTAAAGATGCCTTCCATGCGGTGGTTATAGGAATGGTCATCTTTCTTCTTACTCTCCTCCTAGTGTCTTATGGGAGACCCTAAGCTCTTTAACGTTGATCTAGATCTTAGAAATTATTAAGTTATCCAAGCTCTCGGACGGGTTGGTGACTAGGTGGTGCTTGAGGTCCAAGGTCATAGTTTTATTCCTCGAGGCGATGTGGCATTATCTAGACTTGCCTTCTTCATGTCGAGCATATCATTACTAAAGCACTTTATCCTATCTTACCTTATTGTATGCTAATAAGGTGGATGGATAAGCACATTCTTTTCTTTGTCACAATGAACTTCTGTGTAAAGAGATCATTAAGTTCATGGAAGTTGGAAGCGGAAAATACTTCCTGGTTCGGGGGTCTCCAACCAATCGTGTGTTGCCTTCAATAACGTGCTTGAGAAAGTGTGGCATTGTATTGCATCATTGAGTACATGAAGCTGCATGACGTCTTTGTATCAATGCACATGCTATACATGATCTCCCGTGTCATCATACTTTTTAAGTTTCGAGAGGTGGAAGTCCTTTGGTAAGGGGGCTTATAGTATACCCCTCTTGAAGGGTGATTCACATAGATGGATGTCGAGTTCTCCTGGCTTCTTTCCATTATCCATCTTGTCCAATTTGTTTTGGAGTAACTTTAGCTCCGCATCATATTGTTCTATATGTGCAGTGGTGCAGAAGGTCTAATCGTCAGGTTAGAAGTACGTTGGTGAATGCTTGGAGCACCTTCACCACTTAGGTTAGTAGGCATACGAGGGTTGACTCGGGAGATGATGAGAGTGATGGTTACTAGGAGCATAGTGCGAGCATGCCCCTACTCGGTGAGACCTTGATCATGTTGCTGCTATGTAGCATGTTGAGTATTGTGGTGAGCTTGTTGATGTAGTACTTGGGCAAGTTACATCTGCATCGTGGTGAATTGCCCCTGCAACTTTCCTTGTAGAGCATTGCACGCTTCCAACATCACCTACTTGGTTGGGGTGGAGGTATTGGTGGAGAGCTATGTTCGCCACCATTTCCTTCACATGGTTGTGGCTGGTGTGCTTCTCTCTATTTGCTTAGACTCCTTGGATATCTCACGTGTTGTACATGGTGATTTTCACTTTTTCCATAAATGGCGCCAATGATGTCTTATGCAACTGGATTCGCACGATTCATCATCGATGGTCATGTGATCTGCACAACACTACATGTAAAAGCATTAGCAAGTCGGCTAGGCTCTAATTAGAACTTGAAGGAGAAATATAAAATGAAAGAGAGTTGATAATGAGAATGAGCTCACGTTCTCTCAAATGGAAGGGATAACGAATGAGTGTTTTTGGTTATTCAACTATGAAAAAGGGACTATGAAAAAGGGACTGTCATCATCTAGCTTGAGCTTTATTAGGCCCGCTTTAGCTTCTTGGCCCATGGACCTTTATTGATTGTGGACTGATGTATCACCAATGGTGTTAAAAGGGGCAAATTCGGAAAGTGAAGTATAATTGATAGTATTTTGTAATGTAATAGGTTGAGGGTAATATTGTTGGAATTCTGTGAAAGATAAAAGGTAGTTTTGCGAAAATTAGCCTTAAGTTTGACAACATAAACTTTTCCTTTTTTTCTCCCAAAAACATTTCATGTTTAAGAAAACTACCACAAACATTTAGAAAGTTTATTAATAACACATAATACTTTTAAGAGAAAAGGGAAAATAGTGTGTCATAAGAGAGAATCAATTCCTATATTTGGCCAAAAAAATCACTGTTTACATAATTTTTTGATGATTGGTACCGTTGAAGTTGATCTGCATGTCGTTAAATGTAGATAAATAAAAAAATCTTAATGATTACTACGATGTTTGCATTATGCATCAAAACATTGCAAGTTTTAATAGTTTTGTAGTAATAGAACTAGTTCCATCTTCTAAATTAAAGACAAAAGCATAGGGTTTACCAAATTTTTATTGTTTAAAAATTTTAGAATAAGGTCAACTTGCATGGTGCCGATTGTCCTTAAAACATGTGGAGATTGAAATTTTTTTGACCATCTCAGGAGGGGATTTGCTCATGTGACATCATATTTCATGTATACTATAGTGTTAAAATTATTTAATTTAAATACACTATGATTTTAAACATTTGATAAAAGCTATCATAAAGATGCCATGAAAGAAAAGTTTTGATAGTTTAACTTTAGTTTTGAAGCGTTAGTGTGTTTTAATGGAAACCCCCAAAGAGAGTGACAGATTAGGTAAATTTAGCACATTCAGGAAATTTCCAGTTGACCAGTTCATTCTGCAGATGGTCTGTTTGTCATGAGTGGTCTAAGGGGTGTGCATATGTGCTGTAGTTGATCGGTTCTTCTGCGGAGGTGGGCGTATGACCTAGACCGCTGGAGAAGGCGTAGTGCAGTTTCTATCTCTTGGAGTTACCAAAAGAATGGAAGATCAGTCCCATCTCCCGGTCTTCCGTTAACGTGCCTTTCGCTTCCCTTCCTTTGCGATCCATGGGTATGGAGCACGAACAGAATACCTATCTTTCCCTTCTTTTAAGTGGGAGTGAGGCTACCGAAGGGAGGATAAGTAACAGTGTTCAAGTATAATAAGATGGGCAAGTCATCGAACTCCGCCCTGCAGCTACAGCCCGATGGAATCCCACTGCCATTAAAGAAGGGGAACGTCTCTTTTTTCGGTTTATTCACTGATCTGAAATGAAACTCCGCACTTGTTTTCTTATTGAAATAATGGCTAGGCCTTTGCAGAATCAGTCTATCCGAACCGAAGACGCACTTCTCAGATCAGTGATGGCCTCTCCAGCTCCGTTGGGCGCCGGGCCTTGGATGCGCTAGCAATCAACACATTAGTGGAGTGCTTGCCCGGGTTTCTCTCATATCAGTCGATTTAGGCTCCTTCCCTTCTTACGCTAGAAGACCACAGGAAGACACCCGTGACTTTAGCATGTCGTGAAAGAGGTACACTGGATTAAGAGTTCAATGGAACCCAGCTCAGCTCCCTGACCCACGCAAACCCTGATGTGATATTAATGGATCATCCTAATTTAAGAGTTCAATGGAATTCGTCCCCATGGTTCGATCCTTCCCAGTAAAACACAAATTTAAGAGTTCAATGGAACCCAGCTCAGCTCCCTGGCACACTGGATTAAGAGTTCAATGGATCATCCTAATTTATCAAAGTCTTGACCGATCGGTCAATGACAATGCTCTACTCTCGGTTATTTTTTACTTTCTCATTGACTGGTCTGTTATTTCCTCCCCCTGAAAGAACTCTCGAGGACCAGTATGGGTGTTTCTTAAGAGCCAACTGTTATTTCCTCCATGAGTAGAGCATTGTCGAACTATTCCTAAGAGTGGGCAAATACTGATAACAACGTGACTGGTGATGAGAGAGGGTGACGGCTGCGGTGGGCTGGAAGAGAAAGTTTGACTCTTCTTATTATAAGAGAATAGACGAAAGCAGACATGTGAGAGACCAAAGGAGAATGGCTTCTGAGTCGACTTCGGTAGAATCTGGTCGATTCCCGAGAAGTTTTGCCTTCGGACACAGTCGAAGCATCATCAGATCTCAGTCAGCGATCCGCACAGTTCCCGTGTATACATTAGTCAATTAGGATGAGGACTAATGAGTCGCATTCTTACCGAAGTCGAGGGAGTTGCCTTGCTTTCGAACCATGGGAACGATCGAACCATGGGAACGAATTTAAGAGTTCCCATTGGACTCTTAAATCCAGAATGTTATTAAGAAGTAATAGGTTACCAAAAACAATGTTCTTCTCTTTTAGGGTAATCTGTACTATCAGTCTTCAGAAAAATATTTCATACCTAGTGCGAACCTGCGGAATTCACATCAGAACCCTGAAGATTACTGATGTGAATTCGGCTATTTACGAAATCACATAGGATATCAGTCTTTTTCTGACCACCAAAAGCCTTTGTGGCACTAGTGGTGCACAGAAGTCATGGGTGATCATTGGTCCGATGCTTTGGGCGAAACCCATTTCCAGGGGCAGCAAACCGAGGTCTTGCATTTGTCGCCCGAAGCATCGGACCAATGATCACCCATGCCTTCTGTGTACCACTAGTGCCACAAAGGCTTTTGGTGGTCTTATTGGCGCATACCAGGGTGGGGACTTCGACTGGGGTGAAGTCGTAACAAGGTAGCCGCGATTAAGATGGTAAGAAAAACCAGCTAACCCTACGTAGTCCAATGATCTGATGATTGAGAATGTCTGATTAAGTCACTACTTCCATGAGCCAAGATCATTGTATACTTGAAGCTGATAGCCCTACGAATACCAGAAAAGTGATGGGATGTTATTGTTCTCATCATTGCATAATGTATCCCCTGTTGACTAATGTATCTTTTGAAGGCAGGGGTAATCTCACACGAGTATAATGTTGAACGGAAGTATTATCATTTCAGTGCGTACGCATGTACATCATGATAATAAACGTATGGTTATCAAACTTATAGTATACTATAAAGTAATCCTAGGTCTTTGTGTAATAGTGTATATGTATATGATAGCACGTGATCTTGGGGCTATGTATACACGGATTACTTGTATACATAATAGCCCCAAGATATCTAGACTTGAATTTATTATAGAGAGTAACCCTGAAATCGTTACTTGTTGTACCGTTAAATATAGGGGCTATTACCTAACTCGCAATTCACTAATTAGTCTACGTAACATCTTGGTTGAGTCCCCCTTGAACCGGTCCACGTGATCTTGGATCATGATTGTCTCGATCAAGCAGAGAGAGTTCATCTGGCCTCCTCTTTGAACTTACAGTGGAAATAACGATGTCCGATATCTCCTGGGAATTGACGATGCTGATTGTGTTGCTGGTTTGTAATTTCACATTTCGGCTGCTCTTTCGCGATTTTACTTGTACAAGAGATCATACGGATGTTCATAGGCAGGAGAGACTTTCTTACCATACTTTGCCTCTAGAAGACGACTCTAGATGTATATGATGTGTACTAGTAATATTCTATATACTTTGCCTTGACCATAGTATATTCCTGTTAGGAATATACTATCAGATCTTATTAACATCACAACTATATCACATTATGATGTAATGATATTGAACAGTGGTGGAATGAATAATGTGATCATGTATGATTGTATATACGGAGGTGAAGAGTGTTCCCTCCGTATATACGGCATGGAGGACTAGCATAATATTTCCTTCGAGGATTGATTATACATAGTCAGATTGATTATACTTGGTCTAAATAAAAGTGATTATACAATTATAATTTGTATACTGATATACGGAATATTGTATGATGGTGACAGAATAGTAAATGAAATATTCGACCTCATCAGATATCTCCACTTGACTAATTGACTGATAACTAATATAATATATGTCAATTAGTTAGTAATGAGAATATCCCTTTATATACATTACAGTGGGATATCTGATTGACCATTAATGTACAGTGTCCATTAATGTTATATATATCTCTTATCTGGTATATACTATACATTGGAGAATGAATATACATATAATGGTTCTAACCACTGTATTTTATAGATATCTGATTAGATTACTATATTGATGGTCAATCAGATATAGTATAAGGTTTATATAATCCGGCCATATATTAAGTATACTGTAGTTATAAGAGGACTTATTACACAAAGCCTCTTATTACTTATTTGTGTATGCGGGTAATATTTGTGATAAGTCCTCCTTATTTATGTCCCCTTTATTACTTCCATAAAAGGGACATAAATAAGGGTTTATCACATAGATTATATCAACCATTACGATTGGGAACCTAAATATACTCTCAGTTATCGATATGAGCGTACGTACATATATATACCATATACGTACCGTACACGTATTATACGTACGGTACACATATCACAGTATACTGTTAATATGTCTATAGTAAACTTTATGAAAAGTTTACACATATTGTACGGTATATTTCGATACTAATAACATTTGATGTTAACTTTTATACTGGTAACTTTTATACATATATTCAGATACATATATATGAATATATGTGTTAGTTGCCCGACCTATTACTCTGTTTATATGTATACATATAAACAGAGGTATATAGACATATATATTGTAATGTCAATATACTATGTAACAAGAGACATATAATGTCTATATACGTCTAACCACTAAGCGCTAAAAGTGACATATATAATATGCCACTTTTCATTCAAGACATATACGTCTATCAATATATGTCATTAATGAGTGATATATGTATTATATCAAGAAATATTAGTTGATATATAGACATATATCAACTAATATTTCTTGATGTATGGACCTATACGGGACAGTATGTTTCCTATATATACCGAATATGGTATATATATGATACATGAGTAGACTTTAACTTGTGAAATAGTGGTTTAAGCATATACGGTATATACGTATATATAGTGTCCCGATAGATGTATATCACACCATAATATACATCTGTCATTACACATACGCCATGGTTAATTATATTACGTTTGGACCGTATAATGAACCTATACTGTCCCGGACTTACATACGGTGGTGTATGTATGTGTTAACACATACATATACCACTGTATGTGTTAACACATACCGTATAATCAGCATATATAACTAATAAGAGTCGTATCTGCATATCATACATTACCTCTTTTATATTACGATAATAAAAGCATTATGTTCAGCAAATCAGGTTATTTGAAATCAACTGAGTAGGTTCCTACAGTTGAATACACAGATTGGCTATAAATCAACCAATCTGTGTATTCAACCGTAGTGCATGGTGACAACTAGAAATATTGTATTGGTAAGTCACCCAAGTAACACTGGCAAGTAGTAACTACTTCTATATCTGTCAAATATACAGTTAATAATCATTATTATATGTATATGTACATGGTGAGATAGTGCTTGCCATACTCGAGCCCGCATTATACACTTCTATATATACAGGCTTATTGTTAATTACGTGGCCAACAAGTATATTGCTGTGTAAACAAAGCAATATACAAGTGATACTTGTTATTACGGGATCAATATGATTACCTATGTATATGCAGGTAAGCATTATCACTATTACTATAGCCATGTTACCGTGGAAACAAACCAAAATGAACAAGATATATGTGTCCAGATAACTTGTATATCCACTAGTGATATACAAATGACTAGTGGACAGTACAAGTGGTCCATAGTAATTAAATGGTAACTATGGGTATGGACATATATTCTCATTCACTGTAGTCCACTGTGTGATTATATTACATGGCATGTCCATATATGAAATAATATTAAGATAAGTTAAAATGTACCTAATGCGTAATTGATATGTTAACTAAGCACTGTATAACAAGTACGTGTTATAATATACAGTGGTTATAAGTTGATATACATATATAATATTAACTTATATCTGATTATTATAGTATATCCAGATATAAGTTATATACGTCAATATATGGTTAAAATATCTCGTATATTGTCATAGTGTGATATACAAATCACACTATGCTTAACGATAATATCAAACATCATCGTTAAGCATAGTGTGACACAAGTTCAGCTATGACTAGGAGAGATTGAACAAGTATCAAACTCTCTTAGTCCTGGAGCACCCAACGTTTCTGGATCATCATTTCCATACCTTAATCTGAAAGGATGAGGTTAATAGTCAGTACTTCTTGGTAAGGTCTAATTGTAAAATTCTGGTTCTACGTGTATATGTATACTTGGGTTACCTACTTATTATTGTGACATAATAGTAATATCTTTGTCCTAATAAAAGTGACCTTTGATTATAGCCTGATATAAGTCAATGATTAACAAAACATTGACTTCTTCTATGTTAGTAGTAATATAATCACTACTAACATGCCGGAGACAGCGGGGCATTTTCGAGAAGAACCCCCATTTTTGGATGCCGTCGGTTGGTTCACTTGTGATGAGGACAAGCGTCATCATATATGATGACGCTTAAGAGAAATCACTGCGAAACGGGGGTCTAGGCAGGATATCACTCATAACCTGATGGTCATGATATTCTTTATAGTCGAATATTATAAAGAATCTTTACCGCTGGTGATCTTTATTGTTAGATTTTATCCTAATTAAGAATCTTTACCGACAACAAAATGGGAACGATGCACATAGGTTAACTCATCTTAATTCCCGTCCTAATTAGATTTCACATCGCCCCACCCCGTAGGCAACACAGTACTTACAGGGTGGGGTGCGCAGTGAACTGGTTTTCTGAAAAGGTTGGAAGATCTGGCCAAAGAAGGTGATAGCCCTGTGAATTCGTTCACATGGTTCGATCGGAGGCTAACCGCGGACTGTCTAACATAACCATGGTTAACTTTACTCCGTTGATCTCTCCAGTTATGTATAGGGGTCTTTGATGCTCTTTGGTCCATAAAACATCAGGTCTTCGTCCGCTCTATCTCCCGTAAGCTCACCTCTGACCATCATACTTTAGCTTCTGTCGAGGTAATATTGGGGGATACACAAATATACAGAATCAGTGTATTCAATACACGTTGCGATTACAGCCCGGATGGCTGTAGCGGAATAATGCCTGTGATCGATCCTTTTCGATGAAGGTTGGAACTTTTTTATCGAGATATAGTTGGTGTGCCACGAGAGCTATATGATACAAAAATGGGAGAATCACCTCTTCCATTGGACTTAGTATAAGTCTAACCGAGTTCTCTCGTCTAAAAGTGATCGATTCGCAGCGAGAAAGCGAAGGCTCCGGGTGCCTCACCTTTTGGTCTGGCTTGTTCCATAGCTAACACCCTTTCGCCCAGGGGACATCGTCGCGGAGAACAATATCAGGTCTTCTATAACGCTTCGCATGTTCTTTCTTCCATTTTTAGAAATGGAGATAGATTCTGATAGAGATCTAGATCTTTCTATAGATAGATGGATCCATTTGATCAATTTCTATTGATCCGGTTTCAAGATCTATGAACAAGAGATATCCACAAATATCCATGTGAAAGATCTATTTGTGGATTCACACTGTAGTAGGACAGAGGTTCAATGGTGGGATTAGAGCTTTTAGTTTTTGATATTTTTTTCCGATGTCGAAGGTGATTGACTAGCATAAATCTCTTGTTTTAATCTGGGTGAAGACTATATACACCCCCCAAGTCGGGGTGTATGTCATTATTAATTTTCAAAAAATGGAAATAAAGTAACAGAGAGGATGTTTGAATAGACACCAATCATTAGAATAGTTTCCTTTTTTGGAAACAAATCATAACATACACCGCAAATTTGCGGAGTATATAGCAATTTCCTTGATCTGAATGGCTTACCTGATTTTTCATTTCTTTGGCACCTATTGACTTGTTCTATAACCTTCTGCAGCTGGTTGCTTAATTCTCTCTGCACAGAGAAGTTGTGTGATTCTTTGAGGCATAGCTTGCTGAAATGCCAGGACACCGAAGTACTGTCATCGGCGAATGGAATTCATGCTCTCTTTTTTTTCCTCCGTTAAGTAGGTGGTCTCTGGATGAAGCAGCCGAGTATTGTGGGGTTGAAGCACTTGGGTTTGCCCCTCCGTTTTCAGGCATGCTCCCTTTAGCTAACTTGTTCGGTTCCATATGATGCCATGGGGAACTGGTTTTGAAGAGTGTATATGTAGGCATTATTCATCAATTTAGCTGTGTAAAAGGCAGCATTTGTCAGTAATCACCATTGAAGAAATTCGTGGTTCATATAATGACTCTGTAAAAGACTAGTCTCGTGCATGTGTAAAAACTTGAATGATTATGGTTGCAAGGAAATAGAGGTAAGAGTATTAATGCTAACGCAGAAGCTTTGCCTATAAAATGTATGTACATGGTTCGTTTTGAGCATGGAATTTTGGTCGTGGGTTATATTCAAATTTCTGCCCAGGAGTCTTTTCACGGATACCAAATTGATATCATATCATGGGCTTGTCGAATTTTTCCGAAGCTGGTTGCGTTGCATTGTTTTGTCAATGTGCCTGGTCGGTTGCGTGTAAGATAGTGAGAACTGGTGGGGACCCCCAATGCTGACCGCCGACATCCAATGGAAGGGATGGAGTCGGTGGACCCACCGCCACCTCCTCTCTGAATCTGGAAATATGAGTATCAGAGTAGCAGTCGGGGTTTATGCCGCCAGACCGAGATCTTTTAAAGGTGCCTTGTAATTTTAAGAGAAGTTTATTCAGTTGACAAGAAATGGGAAGTAACAAATCTCAACTGCTCGTCAATGGAAGAGTACCGGTATAGCATCTACAGTGGTTCCATATCAACTCCACAACAACCTTGTTTTAACCGACAGCCCGCAGCAGATTAAGAAGCTTACTTGGGAAGAAATACAACAGTGGAGGCAGAACAATTTATGCTTCTAGTGCAAGGACCATTAAGTGTAGAGAAAAGCATCTGTTCATCCTTGAAGGGATATGGAATGGTGAATACTACGATCCCAGAGAAGCAACTGAGGAAGAGCTGGGTACCATAGAATCAGGCAGCCGAGACGGAACCAACCTCCATTTCCCTAGAAGCAATGTGTGGCATTCCTGCTGCCAATACGTTGAGGCTAGATGGTTGTATAAGGGGGCGAAATGGGTAGTCCCTAAACTTGCCGGTGGACCAGTCATGGTGTTGGCAGAGCATGTCCTTGGTGAAATCCTTGGTGTTGGCAGAGCATGTCCTGCACAACTTCAGACACCCAAGATTTACAACCTGAACTACAAGTCTGTTGGAGCAATATGTTACAATCTTCCAGGGGACCAGGAGCATGAGGTCTTACCGCCGCCAAGTAGCTGTGAGCCTGTGATCATTGCATATCCCTGGAGCAGGGAGCAAGAGCAAGGGCAGTAAGTTCGAGACCATACCGACGCACTCATTTCCTTAAAGAAGAAATTGAGGAGTAGGTTAAGAAAATGATGAAGATATGAGCAATTAGGCCTAGCACGATCCCATATGGTTCTCCTGTTGTCATTGTGAGGAAATCGGACTGCGGCTGGAGGTTGTCCGGCACTTACCGCACACTGAGTCAACAGACTGGTAAAAAGAAATTTTCTATTCCCCTTGTCAACAAGATGATTGAGAGTTGCATGGTGCCACTGTCTTCTCCAAATTGGACTTACACTCGGGTTACCATCAGATGAGGGTGCACCCGTTGGATGTATACATAGCCGCCTTCAAAACACACGACGGGCATTTCGAATTGGTTGTCATGTCGTTCGGCCTGAAAAATGCACCATCCACCATTCAATCTTTGATGCATGAATGGCATCTTTAAGCCCCACCTACGCAAGTTCGTTCTTGTGTTTTTAGATGATATCTTGTAATATCATCTGGATCTAAGCACTCTCAAGGACCACATCCGAACGGTGTTGCAAGTTTTGAAGGAGAACCGATTGTTAGTTTTGAAGGAGAACCGATTGTTCGTCAAGATTTCCAAGTGCCAATTTGGTAAAGACTCAGTAGAGTGCCTTGGTCATATAGTGTCGGGGCAAGGTGTGGCAGTCGATCCTAAAAAAACAGATGCCATTGCAAATTTGTGACTCCAAAGCGTGGCTTAATGGCCTACTGGCTTTCACGGTCCTCCTCCTCCTATAAATATCCTTCGATTCTTAGGGGTTTTATGAAAAGAAAATACTTTCTCTTATTCTTCAAAATTCTTTTGAATCAAGGGTTTTGGTTTCCCTTTGATGCTATAGGACTACTTTGGATTTCTTGGCTAATCGACAATAACGGTAGATTATTTCTTTTTTCATGAATTTCAGTTTATGTTGTAGTCTCGTTTAATTTTCTAAAAATTGATTTGGGTTTAGAAATTGTTGTGTTTGTTTGATTTGTATGTGGAGATAATGACTTACACGTCTCAAGGGGTTCTTCTCCCCTATGCAAGCATGTCCTCGGCTTCGATAGCATCGCGACAACCCTCGCCGTTGCTGTTTTGTTTTCTTCCTTTAGATGTAGGTTTCATTTGCACTTGGAGTCTTTCTTTTACTCAAGTTCTGAATACTAAGCATAGTGCTTGCATTTAAAATATAAACACCATTATTTAAAGTACCAAATTCAATCAAGTTATCTTTATTGAAAATGTTCATACCATTTTTCTTCAAAATAAATGTGTACTCTTCTTATCCAATAAAGAAATATGTTTACATATCATGTTTGGCATATAAAAACAATTACGTAAGATCAAAACAATGTCATTTGGTAATATGTGGTAATAGTCCCTTATAGTGATGGTAGCAACGCTTGCTCATACTCCTACGTGTACAGTTATCTCATCATCTCTAAGTATTCTTCTTCTTCCCAATCCCTATAAATAATTGTAGATGTGAGAATCAGCTCCAGTATTTAATACTCAAGTTGTAGAAAAAATAGAGAGTATGTTTTGAATGAAACACACACCTACAGTTAAGGCATCATCATGTCCATTCTTCTTCAATGACTCCAAGTAATCCTTACAATTTCTTTTCTATTAACCAAAATTATAACAAAAGAAGCATTCACTCTTTGTAACTGTATCCTTCTTCCTTTTACCTTCTTGACGCCACCTTAAGTTTAGTGACCTTCTTCTTTCCCTTATGACTTACTTTGGGATGAGAAGAAGAGATAGTAAATATAACAAGCGTATTTTACTTTTAAAAAGTCTCTTCCTGCTTCAATATATTACATAGCTCTGAAAGTGTGTACGCAACTTGTTCATATTAAAGTTTAATATAAGAAGGTAAAAGGAAAAGACTGTAGAATTATATCAACATTGTTGTGAAGGAGAAACAGGTTTGGAGAAGGTTGAGATCTAGGAAGCCCCTAGCCTCCTTTATATAGTAGTCATATTGGTTACTTATGTGGGTGGATACCCAATAGGCCCAATGAGTCCTAATCATAACACTTCCCCTTATCCAACCAGCGTAGTATACTCGACTTATGAATACTGAATGATTCATTAGTACTAATGAGTATCTTAAAGGGTGGATACTTCTAGATCTAAGTTAGGGATGATTGTCTCGTTAAAAACCTTTAGCTATGGAAAACCCTGTGGGAAAAAAACCAATAGCGAAGGGAAAAGAGTACAGCACTCCATAACTTTCCCTGATTTGGGGATGTGTCGAGGGGTGGATACTTCTGGATCCAGAGTCAATGTGGCTGCCTCGTTAAAACCTTGACTATGGAAAACCCCGTGGGAAAAACCACTAGCCAAGGAAAAAGAGTACAACTCTACAGTTGACTCCCCCTTATCTGATCAGGCTTCAGGCCTGCATATATCTTATATATCTATACATTAATGTTCTATGCTTCTATACATCCATCTCATCTACAACATTTCGAAAACAAATGTAAAGTACAAACATCACTCATCTATACAAGTTTCACTCATATAAAGCAGTAGCTGAGACTAAATGGAGGGCTGCAAACTTGGTAGACAGCTCCACGTCTCAATCGTCATTGTCTGCGAGGTACTTCAGGACCTGGCTTTGTATAATCTTGAACTGCTTCTTGGATGATGAGCTTCTCGGGATGGTAGGAGGATATAGACTTGGGAGGATTCTGTGTAGATCTTCAGGAGGTGGACGTCCCTTTTATGCTATTTATCGCGATGATTTGTAACATGCATATGAAAATACATTTAACATGGAGGATTTTTCCTCGACCCTTTGTAACGACCACTTTTCGTTGTACGTTTTTCGTGCACGTGCTTTTGGCCGTGCACGTGTTTGTTAGACTTTGTTCGTTGCGAACACTTTTGTGTGATATGCCGTTGCGAACGTCTCTGAGAGTATTAAATAGTGGCACTATTTTGGAACGACGTTTCTCGAGTCGTTTTCCCACAATTTACACTTATTCGATGAGATGTGGCGATTTTCACTTTTGACGGGAGACGTTTCTATTTTTAGTTTCGTCGTCCGACGTCAAAATTGAGATCCGTCTTCTTAGTTAGCCCACTTTCGTCATCACGATCAACCCGATATTTATTTTATAATTTTTGGAGTTTATTTGACCACTTTTATATTTTTAACAAGTTTAATATTATTTTTAATAATTAATTTTTAAATTATTTTCGGCCAAATAAAATTTATTTAAGTTTTAAACGTTTTAAAGAATTTTTGAGCCAATTTCCAGCTCATTTGGACCAAGTCAAATCCTTGGGTGAGTTGGAGAAGTTGAATTTCAAATTTCAAATTATTTTAAACTTCTAATCCTATTAGATTTAGCCCTAGACCAAGTCAACCCATCTATACTATATAAGCAACCCCTAGGAAGACCTATTTTCGCAAGAAATTAACCCTAGCCTCTCCCAAAACTCAGATTTGACGTTGCGACGATTCATCGCAACGTTGCGACGAACGGCTGCCGCACGACCGACGGAATCAGCTCCGTTCCCCCGCTCCGACCGGTCGCCCGCTCCGCACCAAGCCCCGTCCGCACCCCGTGCTGCCGCTCCGCTCCGTTCTTCCGCACCGACCGAGGGGAGCTCTCGGTCTGATCGAGAGCTTTCGCCCGCCATCGCAGCTCCCCGCATCGCTGCAAGCCCCGCTTCACGCTCCCGCTTCACGCCGTGTCTGACCGAGGCGCCCGCCCGCCATCGCCGCTCTCCGCAACGTTGCAACGGTTGCAACGTTGCAGCGTACCGCTGCAGCGCCCGGCCCCGCTTTCCCCCGTGTCTGACCGATGGCCTGTCCCGCACCGACCGAGAGCCCGACCACCGCACCGACCCCAAGCGCTGCACAGCACGCCCCTAGTGTCTGACCGAGCCATCCTCCCGCATTGGCTGAGTACGACCGATGGCCAAACGTCGCAACCCTGCATCCGTCGCACCACTTGCCTCCGTGGGCCCCCCAAGTTCTCCAGAGTTATTGTGGGTCCCCCAAAGGCCCCTAGGACTGCTGTGGGCCCCACCTAGGTGTGTTCTCTTCGACGACTTGTCGCGTACGACGTCGTCGCACGTCGTAGCCCGTCGTCGCACGTGCGAGCTTTGGAATCTGGAATCGTCGCCCGGGTTGATGCTCTGAAATTTCCAGCGAGGAAACTATATTGGAATCAGGACTTGGAGCGCGTTCTATTATTCCAACCCCCGGCGTCGCTACCCGACGCCGGTGTAGCTTTCGCGTCGTGTTGAGGTAACGTTTTGCACCCCTAGGACCCCCAACCAAATTGCATGCTAATCAAGACTAAAATCAGTATTTTCAAAGTATTTTAAATGTTTTAAATTCACTAATCAAGATTAATAATATGGACTTTAGGCCGGTGGACTTTGCACGTAGGATAATTGTGATTCTTGGACTCATTGGACGCTGTGCTCAGACGTTGTACTTGCAAGCAAGTGAAACTTGCCAACTCTGGTGTATGGCCATGTTTTTAGGCCACTTCCTTGATTTTAGCGTAAAAGAGACTAGTCAGTGAAATGATAGCTGGCTAGACGCCTACTTGATCTAGTTTGACAACGAAACTAGATCCGTCACCTAAATGATCTAGCTTGACAACGAAGCTAGATCCAACCCTTAAACTTGTCATTCATGCATGCTAAACTGTCACGTTTACTTTTCTTACTTGTACGCTTTACTACTTGCCATGCCATGTCATCCATGCATTGAATGTTGCATCGTAGCACACGCTACAATACTTGTCCTCGTACTACTTGTCCGGCTAGGTGCACCCCTACGCCATACTTGTTTACACACTTCCTGGCTCGTGGTCCAGAAGCGAGCATTCCGTGTTCGGGGGTAAGGCCCTGGCTCGACACACGTGGAGGGGTAGGGATAAACGTTCGCTTGAGCTTAGGAGTGGCCTGATCAGCCCTCTAGCCAAAAGACGGAATCTCTGTGCACGAGGTGCTTACTTTCCTTGTCTTGTACTTGTCTTGTGAATGCCATGCCATGCTCGTACCTTACTTTACTTTACTTTACCTGTTGCACTCATACTTTAAACTGCCATGTCATCGCATTCATACTAGAACTGCTAGGTTGTTCACTTTACTTTCAGTTTCCTTGCACAAGTCTCTTGTAGACTTGCTGACATGTGCCCCTTGCTCTTTTGGGTGTCACATGTTAGACTTGAGCCAGAGACCGTTGCTGAGTACGTGAGGTTTTGCTGACGCTGAGTCTGAGTCCATGGCTGCCCAGGAGGATTTTGGTGGACCCGGTGACCATGCTTTGAGTTTTGTTGAGCTTTATGATGTTTTAGGCCTTTTGTTAGTTGTTGGTGCGTAGCACCGTCGTTTGTACTTTGTACTTTTGTTGGCCATGTTTGGGCCTTTAAACTCTTTTCTGTTTAGCCTGGTGGCTTTTTCTGTGATGTTGAAACTTATTTTATGGATATTCCGAGATATCTCTTTTGTCTCATTTAATTATTATTATCTTTGTTTCGTTCGCGTTGTAAGGACCTGCGGTTTTAGTTTTGATCGACGCTTATCGGACTTGCTGCTTTGTAGCTTCAAGTCTGAGCGGACCTTCTCACGCTTCGCCTCCATATTTTTGGGAAGCGGGGCGTGACAGGTTTTGTTGGTGGCCCATGCAGGTCCGGTCTTGCAATTGCGAATTAACGAAACAACGATAATAACGGAATGTCCATTAAATAAATTGCAACATCCGAGTCATAAGCCCCGAGTCTAGTCGTTTTCTTAGGACACTAGGTGATAAGAAGGCTAGTTAGACATCTGTGCTTGCTAGTTAGAGGCCCTGATTGAAGTTAGACCCCCTTCTAGCAATTGATTTAATCGCCGTAGGAGTTACCTTAGTGGTCTTTGCTTAACCCCGACCATATTAGACTTCTAGAATTCCCTTCAGTCGTTCGCTTGGGTTCATCGATTTCGGACCAAGCTGAACGCATTTCTTTACCGCCTAACCTTTAGAAGTCTTAGCGCTTAGTTTTTAATCTTTAGTTGGTCGACCGTAGGGGTTTCCGTAGACTTTCTTGATTCATATCCTAGGCGTATGTATGTTCTGATCATCCGACTAATTTCCTTGCCTCGATTCACGAGACCGCCTCATGACGATCGTCGTCAATTTTCAAACATCTCCATTACAAAACCTGAACTTTCTGAAAGTATTTTTCAATCTTCTCTTCCACTAAGTTTAATTTTGCTCAAAATTTTAATATACCTATATTTCATCCTCCTTCATTGATTTAAATTTTTAAAACGTTTGTCGGAATTTTTGGAATACTAGCTTATGGTATTTTCCCAGCCTATATTTTTTATACTTATGTAAATGAATCGTTCTTTCATATATTAGTTTTACTTTTGCCCTGCCCAATTCGATTTATAAATTTTCCCTCTTATTTGTGTAATTCGAATGATACGTCGTGTTCACTTTAATACACTTTTAAGACACATGGAATTTCAGCTTTCAGCAAGTTGGACTTTGCTCGTCGTTTTCGCTACTTCAGATTTTTGCAAAATTACTATTTTCATAACCACTTCCTGATTTAGACCCTCCATGATTTGATTTTAAAGACTTGCTATTCGATCTTGATAATTCTTATACTAAGTCGTCAATATTATTTTTCCGTGCACCATACATACTTTCAATTATTTTTATAACCGTACCAGACTTGTTGTGCTCGTATATTAAGAACCTTGTGTAACTCTGTTTCTCATTTTTGGCAAACCTTGGTTCTCTAAAAGTAGTTTCAATGATTGGTTATTCTCCATTTTCCATAGCCCAAAGAGTTTTGAAAGCATTTAACCTAAGTTTAAATTTTTCCGTTACTCGATTTCATTCTTCGACTTTCCAAAATTTTTGACAAAATTATATTATATTACTGACGTATAACTTTTCTAAAATCTCGCCCTTGATATTCGCGTAAATGATTTTACTTCCCTTTTACAATGAGTTTATATAAACCAATAAAACATTTTCTCTTCCTATGGATATTTGACTCAAACTTATTTTGAACAACCCGCTTTATCGATCTTCAAATATTTTATACAGATGAGGATTCCAACTTTTGAGATACAATAGTTTTCAGATTTCGCGTGTTTTAGCTTGTGCCTTTTTCCCTATTTTCTTTTCTCCATCCTTTGTAAGCATCACTACACCCCCTTTTTCCCCCAACCTAAGCACCACCATTGAGTCAACGTTTCGTCTAACCAAGCTGTCTCCTTGTGTTCGTTCTATCTGAACTCGTGCTTATCGATCCTTCCCTCGTCACGACCTCGACCTCTCTTCATTGCTTAGGCCTTAGGGTCCGTCAATGCCTGTGTATATAAGAGTTAGCGTTGAAATATCTAAGTTGTGTATGTAGTAAGAGAATACTTATAATGGTTGAAATAAAATGATTGGTAAAGCTATGTATATGCTAGGTGTGATGATAATAGGTGTGCATATAGATAAGTAAGTAGGCCTATTGAGTGACCTATATATTAGTATGTATGTGTATGTGCTCGTATGTAGGTATGTAGCATGCTTAGACGTAAGTAGTTATGTTTTGTTGCCTGAATATATAGGTGATATGCATATGATAGTAGAATTATAATTTTGATTGGTATTGCTTGCTTTGCGGGATGTTGCAATGCGTGCATACCGTGAGGTATACACGACTATTGCACATCTTAATTATGTATGTGTGGATGTGTTAGTATACTAATTATAGGTAGTAGGTTATGGTGTGAATATATACACTACTTATGTGTGACTATACGGTGAATGTTTGTACTAAGGAGTATATTATAATTATACGTGTGCTGATGTCTGTATTATTATTATGGTATATAGAGTGATTGAACTATGTAAGTATTACCTGACTAAATATTAAGTGTGATTGACCTATGGTATGCATATGGTTGTATTGGTAGATATATATATATATATCTATATTATAAAAGAGGGATGTTATCAAGAGATATTGGATAAGAGATATTGGACAAGAGAAATTGGATAAGAGATATCTATATTATAATATAGGGATGTTACCAAGAGAAATTGGACAAGAGATATTGGACAAGAGAAATTGGATAAGAGATGTCTATATTATAAAAGAGGGATGTTATCAAGAGAAATTGGACAAGAGATATTGGACAAGAGAAATTGGATAAGAGATATCTATATTATAAAAGAGGGATGTTATCAAGAGAAATTGGACAAGAGATATTGGACAAGAGAAATTGGATAAGAGATATCTATATTATAAAAGAGGGATGTTATCAAGAGAAACTAAAAAAGAGATATTGGACAAGAGAAATTGGATAAGAGATATCTATATTATAAAAGAGGGATGTTATCAAGAGAAATCTATATTATAAAAGAGGGATGTTATCAAGAGATATTGGATAAGAGATATTGGACAAGAGAAATTGGATAAGAGATATCTATATTATAAAAGAGGGATGTTCTCAAGAGAAATTGGACAAGAGAAATTGGACAAGAGATATTGGATAAGAGATATCTATATTATAAAAGAGGGATGTTATCAAGAGAAATTGGACAAGAGATATTGGACAAGAGAAATTGGATAAGAGATATCTATATTATAAAAGAGGGATGTTATCAGGAGAAACTGGAAAAGAGATATTGGACAAGAGAAATTGGATAAGAGATATCTATATTATAAAAGAGGGATGTTATCAAGAGAAAGCTATATTATAAAAGAGGGATGTTATCAAGAGATATTGGATAAGAGATATTGGACAAGAGAAATTGAATAAGAGATATCTATATTATAAAAGAGGGATGTTCTCAAGAGAAATTGGACAAGAGAAATTGGACAAGAGATATTGGATAAGAGATATCTATTCTATAAAATAGGGATGTTATCAAGAGAAATTGGATAAGAGATATTGGACAAGAGAAATTGGATAAGAGATATCTATATTATAAAAGAGAGATGTTATCAAGAGAAATTGGACAAGAGATATTGGACAAGAGAAATTGGGTAAGAGATATCTATATTATAAAAGAGGGATGTAATCAAGAGAAATTGGACAAGAGAAATTGGACAAGAGAAATTGGATAAGAGATATCTATATTATTAAATAGGGATGTTATCAAGAGAAATTGGACAAGAGAAATTGGACAAGAGATATCTATATTATAAAAGAGGGATGTTATCTAGAGAAATCTATATTATAAAAGAGAGATGTTATCAAGAGATATTGGATAAGAGATATTGGACTAGAGAAATTGGATAAGAGATATCTATATTATAAAAGAGGGATGTTATCAAGAGAAATTGGATAAGAGATATTGGACAAGAGAAATTGGATAAGAGATATCTATATTATAAAATAGGGATGTTATCAATAGAAATTGGATAAGAGATATTGGACAAGAGAAATTGGATAAGAGATATCTATATTATAAAAGAGGGATGTTATCAAGAGAACACACACTTAATTGATATCGCTCAATTAAGAGGACACACGGTTAATTGATATAATTTCTTTCCAATCCTGTTTTAATGGTAGTTTACAGTAAACGTTGGGTGGAAACATACAGATAGCAACACAATTCCCTAAGGTTAGATTTTCTTTGATATGGTTGTATAGGAAAGATAACAAGCTACCTTTCTGAATGCCAAAAAGAATGATCTCCCATTTGAAAAAAAATGTCTTAATTGGAGGAATAAAAATGCATTTGGGAGATGATTATCATGTCACAATTTCACCCGTGCACTGACTGTCCTCCTCGGTTTCGCACTCGGGAGACGACCTTCGCCGTGCCCTATGGGCACGGGTTATAACTAGTACATATATATAATGGAGTGGTATTGGTATATGTATGAATGCCGTGTTACGTATATAGAATATTCTGATAGATGTATTGAGTCTCACTCAAGCTTGAGTGGGTATACTCTAAGTACATTGAATGTATGTCTGAATTTTGAATATAGCGATGTTTGATGTATGTATAGTGATAGGAGTGTTTGTGCCTGGTTGTGTTACGCACATGATTGTGGGTCGCTACACCAGTATATAGTTATAGGTGTTGGTCTTGTGGTATAGCTAATTACTAAGGACTTGCTCGTGTGAACGTATGTGTACTAGCTAAAACTAGGTGTGTATGTGTGCTAGTTATATAATGGTATGATTGGTGTGCGTAAATGAAAAACTAGCGTGTATGGGTGTGCACCATGCACGGGTAAGTATGTGCTTAGTTATAGGAATTGATGACTATGGTATATGTGGCATGTCGTAAATGCAGTTATAGGACCGTACGTAATGTGAATGTATGGTAAAATATTTGAATGCATTGAATGACTATATATATAGTGTGAAACTATAAGTGAATATATATATATATATATAGTGAAACTTGATTAATAATGGTATGGTGTGACTATATGTGTTGAGATGTTTGGTATTGGATGAATATTAGAGGGTAGTATACCCTTGATGTTTGTGCATAGGTAGCTATCTATACGTAGGGCAATGATTGTATTTGCTAGTATGAGATCATACCTATATAAGTATCTGAACTATTGTTTTGTGTAGTAGTAGTTATATAAAGGATGCATGCTTATATATATGATTGAAATACATGTATGAATTTGACTGACTATAATAGGTATAAGTGTATACGTACGTGAATGTATATACGTGTTGGTAGTATTAATGTTTGACTACTTAGTGCATGTATAAGCACTTGTAATGACTATACCTGGTTGAATTATTATATGACTTGATTGGGGTAGTTACTAGAGTGACTAGCGATATTAGAAAGTCCGAGGACGGACTTTATTCTAAGGTGGGGAGGATGTAACGACCACTTTTCGTTGTACGTTTTTCGTGCACGTGCTTTTGGCCGTGCACGTGTTTGTTAGACTTTGTTCGTTGCGAACACTTTTGTGTGATATGCCGTTGTGAACGTCTCTGAGAGTATTAAATAGTTGCACTATTTTGGAACGACGTTTCTCGAGTCGTTTTCCCACAATTTACACTTATTCGATGAGATGTGGCGATTTTCACTTTTGACGGGAGACGTTTCTATTTTTAGTTTCGTCGTCAGACGTCAAAATTGAGATCCGTCTTCTTAGTTAGCCCACTTTCGTCATCACGATCAACCCGATATTTATTTTATAATTTTTGGAGTTTATTTGACCACTTTTATATTTTTAACAAGTTTAATATTATTTTTAATAATTAATTTTTAAATTATTTTCGGCCAAATAAAATTTATTTAAGTTTTAAACGTTTTAAAGAATTTTTGAGCCAATTTCCAGCTCATTTGGACCAAGTCAAATCCTTGGGTGAGTTGGAGAAGTTGAATTTCAAATTTTAAATTATTTTAAACTTCTAATCCTATTAGATTTAGCCCTAGACCAAGTCAACCCATCTATACTATATAAGCAACCCCTAGGAAGACCTATTTTCGCAAGAAATTAACCCTAGCCTCTCCCAAAACTCAGATTTGACGTTGCGACGATTCATCGCAACGTTGCGACGAACGGCTGCCGCACGACCGACGGAATCAGCTCCGTTCCCCCGCTCCGACCGGTCGCCCGCTCCGCACCAAGCCCCGTCCGCACCCCGTGCTGCCGCTCCGCTCCGTTCTTCCGCACCGACCGAGGGGAGCTCTCGGTCTGACCGAGAGCTTTCGCCCGCCATCGCAGCTCCCCGCATCGCTGCAAGCCCCGCTTCACGCTCCCGCTCCGCACCGTGTCTGACCGAGGCGCCCGCCCGCCATCGCCGCTCTCCGCAACGTTGCAACGGTTGCAACGTTGCAGCGCACCGCTGCAGCGCCCGGCCCCGCTTTCCCCCGTGTCTGACCGATGGCCTGTCCCGCACCGACCGAGAGCCCGACCACCGCACCGACCCCAAGCGCTGCACAGCACGCCCCTAGTGTCTGACCGAGCCATCCTCCCGCATTGGCTGAGTACGACCGATGGCCAAACGTCGCAACCCCGCATCCGTCGCACCACTTGCCTCCGTGGGCCCCCCAAGTTCTCCAGAGTTATTGTGGGTCCCCCAAAGGCCCCTAGGACTGCTGTGGGCCCCACCTAGGTGTGTTCTCTTCGACGACTTGCCGCGTACGACGTCGTCGCACGTCGTAGCCCGTCGTCGCACGTGTGAGCTTTGGAATCTGGAATCGTCGCCCGGGTTGATGCTCTGAAATTTCCAGCGAGGAAACTATATTGGAATCAGGACTTGGAGCGCGTTCTATTATTCCAACCCCCGGCGTCGCTACCCGACGCCGGTGTAGCTTTCGCGTCGTGTTGAGGTAACGTTTTGCACCCCTAGGACCCCCAACCAAATTGCATGCTAATCAAGACTAAAATCAGTATTTTCAAAGTATTTTAAATGTTTTAAATTCACTAATCAAGATTAATAATATGGACTTTA
This sequence comes from Scilla litardierei, assembly GCA_030789695.1. Lineage (NCBI taxonomy): Eukaryota > Viridiplantae > Streptophyta > Magnoliopsida > Asparagales > Asparagaceae > Scilla > Scilla litardierei. The sequence continues at coordinate 41,725,249 of CM061132.1, forward strand.
GGCCGGTGGACTTTGCACGTAGGATAATTGTGATTCTTGGACTCATTGGACGCTGTGCTCAGACGTTGTACTTGCAGGCAAGTGAAACTTGCCAACTCTGGTGTAGGGCCATGTTTTTAGGCCACTTCCTTGATTTTAGCGTAAAAGAGACTAGTCAGTGAAATGATAGCTGGCTAGACGCCTACTTGATCTAGTTTGACAACGAAACTAGATCCGTCACCTAAATGATCTAGCTTGACAACGAAGCTAGATCCAACCCTTAAACTTGTCATTCATGCATGCTAAACTGTCACGTTTACTTTTCTTACTTGTACGCTTTACTACTTGCCATGCCATGTCATCCATGCATTGAATGTTGCATCGTAGCACACGCTACAATACTTGTCCTCGTACTACTTGTCCGGCTAGGTGCACCCCTACGCCATACTTGTTTACACACTTCCTGGCTCGTGGTCCAGAAGCGAGCATTCCGTGTTCGGGGGTAAGGCCCTGGCTCGACACACGTGGAGGGGTAGGGATAAACGTTCGCTTGAGCTTAGGAGTGGCCTGATCAGCCCTCTAGCCAAAAGACGGAATCTCTGTGCACGAGGTGCTTACTTTCCTTGTCTTGTACTTGTCTTGTGAATGCCATGCCATGCTCGTACCTTACTTTACTTTACTTTACCTGTTGCACTCATACTTTAAACTGCCATGTCATCGCATTCATACTAGAACTGCTAGGTTGTTCACTTTACTTTCAGTTTCCTTGCACAAGTCTCTTGTAGACTTGCTGACATGTGCCCCTTGCTCTTTTGTGTGTCACATGTTAGACTTGAGCCAGAGACCGTTGCTGAGTACGTGAGGTTTTGCTGACGCTGAGTCTGAGTCCATGGCTGCCCAGGAGGATTTTGGTGGACCCGGTGACCATGCTTTGAGTTTTGTTGAGCTTTATGATGTTTTAGGCCTTTTGTTAGTTGTTGGTGCGTAGCACCGTCGTTTGTACTTTGTACTTTTGTTGGCCATGTTTGGGCCTTTAAACTCTTTTCTGTTTAGCCTGGTGGCTTTTTCTGTGATGTTGAAACTTATTTTATGGATATTCCGAGATATCTCTTTTGTCTCATTTAATTATTATTATCTTTGTTTCGTTCGCGTTGCAAGGACCTGCGGTTTTAGTTTTGATCGACGCTTATCGGACTTGCAGCTTTGTAGCTTCAAGTCTGAGCGGACTTTCTCACGCTTCGCCTCCATATTTTTGGGAAGCGGGGCGTGACACCCTTGGAGGTAGCGCAGAAGCTACATATCTCTGGTCCAGTGGTGCGCTGCAGGCGTTGCACTGTACCTGACTAATAGCTGTACTGCTAACGCCTAAAAGAGACGCATGCAGCTGGCCAGGTAAAAGAGTGTTTCATAGAGACTTAAGGTACTTCTGGACCTTATATATTCTTTCACTCTTCCAGCTAACGGAAAGGGGTCTTTTAATGTGTATCCATACAACCAAATAGGTGTATTGAGAATGATTTTCATGTTTCTTCATCAATCGTCATTGTATAAAGTTTTCATCTTCGGGATGATTAATAATAGTTCATCTTCAGGATGATTAATGTCATCTTCAGGATGATAGTTCATCTCCAGGATAATAGTTCATCTTCAGGATGATTAATGTCATCTTCAGGATGCTAGTTCATCTTTATGATGATAGTACATCTTCAAGATGTTGTATTCTGTAAGCCAAGAATTTATGCCTAGCTAAGACTTTCATATCATATCATATCATACTTGATAGATAGGCTTTAACAGATATTTCGGTATTTTCTCTTCTGGAGATCCGATAATATTTTGAGTTATTAAGATAATCTCAATTATTTTAATTTGCTCTCTTAAAAATAATACTGTTTTTAAGAGATGCAAACGACAACCTTTTAATATGAGTCCTTTAAGGATCTCTGTCTAGATTGTCTTTCCCTTAATCATATATTTAATATATGTCCCAAGAAAAAAAGAAAAGTAAAGAAAAATTTTATACATTAGGTTGAAAATTTTTTATCTATGTAATGTTGTCACATCCAATAGCAACATCAACCAAATACTTCCTCTTTTTACCATTCGTTGGGTTACGCCTTTACATAAACCAGTCGATGCATCAGATTCATCTTGTAAGTGAATTCAGCTCATCTTACTTGATTACTTCCTGGTTTGAGCGAGTTATACCTCTAAAGCTATAGCAAATTAAAATGCTTATAGCTAACGATTTTATTATAATTCTTCTACATTACTCAGTTATCCCACAGGATTTGATATCATTTTTGATATCAGGACTACAGGTCCATACATCCCATATTCCACAAGTGAGTCCAGCTCACCTTATTATTGCCTCATTCCACATTATTATAATTTGGCCAAATCTCTATGTTTGCTTCAGACAAAGCAAAGTTGTGGAAACGATATTTTATATTTCACTGGCAAAATGAAATATGAAAGAATTTGTCGACAAAATGTGTTCTTTCTTGCCCAAAACTCACCCCGTACGTACTATAATCATTTGATTTCTCCCAAAAACATCTCCTTCACGACGCGTTGAAGAAGTGAATGTTCTGAAACGGGTAAAGGATATGGACAAATCCAGAATGGGTCCTTAGCAACCAAGTTGCAATAAGGTTCTGGATTTGTGCTCACTTTCCTGTGGTGGTATTGCTTTTTCGATCTCCAGGAGTAGATTTCTCCTTTGGAGCCTAGTGGTATGTCCTCTCATCTCTTAAGGACATCCACTTTTGCTGCTAATGGATTGTCCTAGCTGGATTATTTGCAGCTTGACAATATTTAAATTGTCAATCTGATTATAATCAAATCATATGTATTTACTTTTTAAATGGTCAATTTGAGCTTCGGGCTCATAGATGATTTGAACCAAATAGGGAATTGAAGGATCTTCAGGATCCTCATTACCATCAACACACAATATATAAGATGTGTACTAATGCCGTACTAATACGAGATCTCGGAATCTATTCATCAAAGGTGGTTAGTCCTGATGAATGTGTTCACTTTATGGCATCATGACGGTTCATGTAGTGTTGCTTCAGGGACACAGACACAACGTTGCGAACGTACCATCGTTAAGATGTGCTCTAAACCCATTCTTAGAAAATGTTTATATGGAGTTGATCAGGTTCATATAAAAAGGTTCTAATGGTTGTTTAGCTGAGCGTACGCAACCACTGTTGCTAATTATTTATGATTTCCCATTTTTATCCAATGTTACCACCATTTTAAAAAAATGTGGTTGTATAATGACCATTTTTAGATGATATATTGATGAGTACACTAAAGGTACATCATCAGTCCTATTAAGGGAGTGGACAAAGCCTATTTATATCCCTTAAATACTCTCAAGAGACCTAAAGGTCTTCATTATCTTTAATGATGATAGTAAATATATCATCTAATTTAATTTTAAGGATGTTATGAGGGTCAATGTCCACGTGAAGTGGAAATGATTTCATAATCTTTTTGCCCATGTATATGGGATAAAGAAAATGCACCCATCTAAATAAACATTGTTTTCTTCAGATCTATAGGATTTGTTTAAATAAACATCAATCCTGGGCAGCATGTTTATCGTTCCTAAGTTAAGACTTGGACGATTTTGGACACTTCAGGTGTTCCAATTTTTCCTCTTTTTGAATTTATTTTGGGACAAAGCTTCAGGCTTTATTTATTTGAGAGTAATAGACATCCTCTTTTTAGAGTATTCAGGATTTAAAAGTCCTGAATCTTAAAACAGAAGTCACAGAAAAGATTTTCTAAATGACTTATACTGTAAAATACTTTTTAAAAGTATATATAAATACTTAAACTCACTAAGAAATATGTTATGGCAACAGATCAAAAATTCTGTTTATAAAATTTATTTGTTCTCTAGGAGTGGCTAATTATACAATAAGTAGGTCGACTTTCGTCGGTTTAGACTAGCAATGTATATATATTTCAATGGCATAAACTAATTACTTTTCATATTGCAAAAGAATTATGAGCACTTATCAGAGCTTCTGGTTCTGATCTTAGTTTGCCATTTCCTACTCCATATCGAGGTATGTAATATTTTCCCTTATTTTTATTTCAGGTCATATTTGATCCTGAACTTCCCCTAATTTCACTTTTCCTTATTTATAAAGGACAATGAAAATTAGTCTTACTAAGAAGATATAAGCATGAGTTTGAGCAAATTATTTTATACTTCCACTTTTCTAATTAATTAGAGACTTTTAAAAGTCTATTTGAATGCTCGAGTATGGCTTAAGGCCATTTTCTTGAGTCCATCAAATTTTATGTGGATAGTTTATCATGCTCAAGGGGAACAAATACGTGGGTGCGTAATATATTTCTTACTTATTTATTAAGCCACAACTTCAGGCGTATGCTTATATTCAAGGCTAGATTAAAAAATATTTCCTTGTAAAAACAAAGGAGAGTACTCTTTTAAAGAGTTTAGCGGTATTATGGAAAACTTCTGGTGTCTATATTGGTTTATATAGACCATAGATCTTATAGATCTATTTACCACGAAGTGTGCATCTTTTATAAAGATAGCAGTTATAATTTTCGCATAGTCCATCGTATTTGTTTTGTTTTGACATTTAATATGATTTGAACTTCAGGTTCAATTTTCAACAAAGATATGATATTTAAACTTGTTGAAATATTATTTAATCTGTTTGTGCCATAATATCTAATCTTAGTATGAGTATTAACATGAAAAACAGTTATATAAGAAAATAGATTAAGTTTTAACATGCAAACAAAGTATTAAATCAATTGTGCATTAATCTAGTTGTTCATAAGATGTCTTGAATTTTTATGACGCATACCCAAAAATTTCATGGGAATTTAACCCTAAAAGAATTTTATGGGTACGTGGTAGCGGCGGAAGCTTTTGGCCGTTCGCGGTATGCGCCGTGTCAATTAGATTATGTTCAGAAAAATTTAAACTGAACAACATGTCATTCATCGTTAACGACAAATAACATTTTATCTCCCAAAATATTAATATTTATTGTAACCCCCTCCCAATTACTTTCCTGATATTTCAGGAATTTTCCAGAATATTTTCCAAATTTTAAGGATTTTTTGGATTTTTCTGGGATTTATTCGGTAATTTCTGAATTTAATATATATTTTATAAAGATTTCAGAAATTAATTAAAATAATATTAGACCAGCAAGCTTCGGGCCCATTAAGCATATTTCCTCTTTATTTATGTATATTTTTACACTTTTTGTGGGCTGCAGACCCAACAAAATAAGAGGAATACTAATATTATTTATTAAAAATAAATTAATTTATGTCCACGGGCTTCAGGTCCGCTAGGATACTTGTTTATTGATTTTCAAGAAAATCAATGTGCTAAAGCCACTCAACAAGTTAAAATTAATTTAAATTTTAATTATATTTTAGTGTGGGCTTCAGGCCCATCAAGAAAAAGGGGGAAACAATTTTAATATTAATACATTGTTAAAGAGGATTAACCATGGCAAATAGCCATGGTACTATATTTATAAAACTCTCATGTTGAGGTGGGAGTCCAAGGGCCTCCCCACTAACTTAGTGGGGAGTAATGGAGAGTGATGAGGGGAGGGAGGCCAAAGGCCTCCCTCAACTCACAACACTCCCCCTCATCTCTCCATTACCTTGGGTTAAGCATATGAATACTTCAGGATTCAGTATGTCAATGGGGTGGATACTTCTGGATCCAGAGCCACTATGGTTGCCTCGTTAAAACCTTAGCTGTGGAAAACCCAGTGGGAAAAACCAGCAGCTTAAGGGAAAAGAGTACAACTATCGAGGGACTCCCCCTGATATGTACAAGCTTCAGGCTTGTAGATCTCCTATGTATCTATACAATCATCTCCTATTCGTCTATACATCCATCATGTTCTGAAAGAAAATACAATTATCACTCATCTACACAAGTTTCACTCATCTAGCGGCTATTGGAAGGCAGCGTCGCTCTGGAGTGTAATGCTCTTCGAAGTTGGTAGATGACTCCACTAAAGTATTCTTTGAATCAGTCTTCAGTGTGTCTGCAAGGTACTGCTAGACCTGGCTGAGCGTTTTCAATACTTGCTTCTTGGATGATGAGCTTCTCAGAAGATGTAGACATTGGATGATGATGTGTATATATTTAGGAGGTGGCCGGCCTATTGTGTTTCAGTCATCGCGATGATCTTTAAACCTGCATATGCAATATATATTCCTTGACCCTTGGAAGTTGCGCAAAAGCAGCTTATCCTTGGTCTAGTGTTGCTCTCCAGGACAACACTGTATCTGGTTAACAACTTTACTGGAGACGTTCTATCAAAGATACGTGCAGTTGGCCAGATAATACACTAGAGCTAGGCTCTTCGGGACCTAGGATGTCCTCCCCCTCTTTCAGCTACTGAAAGGTGTCATAAATAAGTATCCATGTTTAATAGGTTGCAAAAGGACATCATTCTTCATAAACTCCAGGTGTATGAAGAATATGAAAGGGTTCCACCACGAAGGTGTTTAATATGTAAGCCGAGACATCTTCGGCATGATTAATAATAGTTCATCTTCAGGATGATTAATGTCATCTTCATAATGATAGTTCATCTTCAGGATGATAGTTCATCTTCAGGATGATTAATGTCATCTTCAGGATGGTGGTTCATCTCCAGGATGATAGTTCATCTTCAGGATGATTAATGTCATCTTCAGGATGATAGTTCATCTTCAGGCTGATTATTGCCATCTTCAGGATGATTAATGTCATCGTCAGGATGATCGTTATACCTAGGTTTTTCATTTCCAAGGTACGCTTTAAAGCTATCTGAAATCTCAATGGTCTCTGCTGGAGATCCTATTAGCTTTAAGTCGACCATATGTAAGGCAAATATAACAAATCCTGTCAACGATCTTTCGAAAAAGATACAAGGGCAGAATATTGCTTAAGATCAACTAATGATCTTTGTAGCCTTTATGGAGAAGACGTTTCTACGTTTCTCTTTCATCTCTGGGGGTAGAGTATACCCTTCTGGAAGTTTTATTTAGATCTATATATCTATATTGCCGTATATATATGCAGTCACAACGTCCATGAGCTGCATGTATTGGCTTTTGCAGAGAAGTGTAGGCATAGTAGGAAAATGATCACATTTCCTTGATTTCAATTTCTTTATGAAATTCGAATTATATTCCACAGGTTTTTACACATTCAGGTGTATGGACTACTGGTCCAAAGATTTTGCTTTTCAAGAGTGAGTCCAGCTCTACTCTTATTGCATCGACCCACTTTGGCCATTCTATGCGTTTACGCTATAGAAAAGTGGGTAGACGTCATCGTCGTATTCAGCGACGTGAATGGCAATAGCGAAAGTAAAACTGTCGTCGACGACTGTGCTATATCTGTCCAGTACCTCTCCAGTACGTACGTAATATAATGATGTTTCTCCTGTTGTTTCCTCTGCAGGGGAAATTAGGAGGGGAGAGGTTGCTGGTCTGAGCTCAGCATCCCGTGGTTGGATCATTTTTATATATCCAGGAATCTTCCTATTATAAGAAAATTTTTATTTTGAACCTGGCCGGCGTCCTCTTTTCAAATGAGGTACAGCCAATTCTGCTGCCGGTGGATTGCATCCATCTTTGGGAATGTCAATCCTAGCTGGCGTGTTGGCAACAGGGACGTGTGAACGAACAATCTTCTGGTTGTCCGCAATTTTATCCGTCAATTGATGTACTTTAGTCTGAATGTGAAGGATCTTCTGGATCTCAACTTCACACAGAAAAAGTATGCGGATCATAACGAGATGAGGACTTTTGTGTCCCATGATATGGTCTCAGAAGCTTCAGGCTTCTTTAGACTGCGTGCCTATTACAATGAGACTTTACTCATCAAATTCACATTTATCAAGACTTGGTGGTAAACGATATGGCAACAAGCGGGCCGTATCGGGATAAGCGATGCGGAGTGCAGCTTGTTGGTCCCTAAATATCAACAGGCAACTGGAATCTAACAATGGACGTGAAATCCATTGGAGTCTCTTTACCAGAGAATCTGATAACCCATTCTGAGTATGAACATGCTACAGGATGTTCAATTTCAATGCCAGTTGCTTGGCAGAAGTCTTGAATGATATGAGTAGTGAATTCACCCTCATTATTAGCTTTGAGAAAGCTATGTTGCGAGTGAATATGAAGGCACACAGAAGACCATCTAGTAGATGCATATATCAGTACAGTAATGAAGTACCGAAAATGGTCCATTTGCGGGGTGAATAGGCCCGCAAAAGGTCACCATGTATTCTCTCAATGAAGCCAGGAGACTCTAAACCCACTTTCAGGAGGGAATGTCTCTCTCTAAGTTTTCCCTTATGGCAAAGGGGGACAAAGAAATTCAACCTTTTGAAGAATCTTCAGGTTCTCCAATGGATTCATTTGATGATGCGTCCATCATCGCTGATCCTAGATGAATAAGTCCATTTTGCCAGAGTTAAAAACTATGGCAATGAAAGGCACTTCTGGTGCTCAGTCAAGTTGGCTTTCTATAGGATGAATATCTGTAATTATAGGGGCCCGACGAGGGTCCAATGAAATCGTAAGTAGCTGGGCTTCTGGCCATCCTCTTTACGAGTTACATATTGATATTCAATATTTATTATCCACAGTTTTCAAGTTATGTTCGTTTAAACGAAATATCCTTGAAACTTGGAAAATTCCTATATGTTTAAGGGGAGAAGTTTGCATCTTATAGTCTCGTTGTATGTGGGAGCAATATTAATGCTACACCAGTGCAACGAGGCACTGTCCACAATATTAAATACTTCATCTATAAGCAAAACGAAATTTTATTTAAGTCAATGAAAAAGACAAAAAAGTTCGTACTTAAGAAAATTAAAGATGAAGCAACATTGAATTTTAAATGCATAGATAAAAGATGAAGCTTAATCGAGCAGGTCGTCGTTCTCGAAGTCTTTTGCAGTGAACATCGTTGGTGGTTGAACAGCCGCCAAGTTTGTTTCAGGCAGAGACTTCTGGCTCGCCTGATATAGTGCCTGGAGGTGGCGAGGAGTGCGGCAGATTCTGGACCAATGGCCAGTCATGCCGCATCTATGGCATTTATCCTCCCAGTTCTTCTTAGGAAGTGACACTTGGTCAGTGTTCTTTTGCTTCCATGTGAAGTTACTCTTTCCTGTATTGTTGTTATTGGACGGGGGTGCTGCTCCTCGTCTATTCTTCATCACAGCTTTTCCTTTGTTATTATTAGCCTTCTTCTTATTTTTCCACTTCTGGGGAGAAACGTGGTGGGCTTCAGGGATAGGTGCAGTGCCAGCTGGACGTAAATTATGAGGGGCTAGCAGTAAATCTTAATTCTGTTCTGCCCTAAGTAGGCATGAGATCAGATCAGAGAATTTCGTGAAGTTGCGTTCACGATACTGCTGCATGAGGATTGTATCTTTCTCGTGAAACGAGGTAAATGTCTTGTCCAACATGCGTTGTTCTGTCACTTCTTCACCGCACAACTTCAGGCGTGAGGTGATATTATGAAGTGCAGAGTTATACTCAGCGACGGACTTATAGTCCTGAAGTCTGAGGTTTTCCCACTCATAACTGGCACGCAGTAATATTACATCAATTTGATGTTTATAACATGCCTCCAGCGCTGTCCACAGCTCCATTAGGTCCTCTACCGTTAGTTATTTGGCCTTTAAGGTCCGATCTATATGTCTCCTAATATAGATAATGGCTTTCGCCTTATCCACATCAGAGATGGTGGTAGGAGTTCTGCTAGATGATTGTTCCGCTTCTGGGGCCTTACTAGCAGAAGCATCGGTCGCTGCTGGGACCGATGAAGGAGCCAAAATTGAGCCAAGGAGGGCCATCGAACGCAAGTGGAACTTCAGGTCCACTCGCCAACTCAGGTAATTATTTACTGCATCATCAAGAACTTCGAAATCGAAGCTTGCCAATTTTACCATTTATCTATGCAATTTAAAATAAGCATGAATTAATTAAAGTGTAAATTCATGCATAAACAATAAAATAAGTAAAATGTGGGGATCGGCCAGATACCCAAAGACATACAATGTCCAAAGTCCGAATATACAGTCCATAAATAAAAGAAAAATACAACTTGGAAACCCAGAAGGGTCCCTATATTTTCCAATTTTCGCCTCCGTCTTCATTTATCGGTACACCGGTCTTTGGCATTAATACATTTAATCCTCACTTACAAATTCTCTCAAAAAGAAAATAAAATTGCAAGGAATTTAAAAAGGGTATCAAAATGGCCGATCCCAAAAATCACATTTTAGCTTATATTAACAACCACGCAGTTTATAATATGCTACAGGCACAAAATAAGCAACCACACAGTTTATATAACACATGCATATATAATATGGAAAAAAAGACTAAAAATATAATAATCTCTAGGACCACGGGGAGACGTCATACACCGTTAGGTTAGTTGACTAACGGCAGAGCGGTCGCAGGATCCTTAAGATAATTATATTTTTTAAAAAATCCTAATATTCCATAAATTAATAATAATGCGAGAGTGTTATAATATTAGCAATTTGACTAATTGGGCGTTAGGACCAAAATAAGAAATTAAAATAAAATTAATATTTTGATTGGGGCTGCAGGCCCATAAGTAAAATATTAATCATTTTAATAAGCAGTTTTATTAACTTGGCTTCTGGCCCAAAAAAGAGAAAAATAGCTAAATTAATTTTTTATTGGCATTTGGGCTACATGCCCATTTGCAAAAATTTAATTAACATACTAATTTTGCAATTGGATTAACTGGGCTTCAGGCCCAATTTAGAAGTCAAAATTAATAATTAATCTGAATGAGGCTCCTGGCCCATAAAAATTATATGCATTGTTATAAAATGAGCTTCAGGCCCAAATTGGAACACAAAATTAATTATTATTCTAATATGGGATGTAGGCTCATAAGCAAAATGAAAAATCATTTTAATTAGACAATTTAAATTATCTGGGCTTCTGGTCCAAATAACCAGGCAAAAACAAGTTAATTTTATGTATTAGGCTTCAGGCCTAATAATCAGCCATCAAATTTATTAAATATATTTGAACATAAGTCCTTAAACCAATTTAAAAGTTAATTGTAAGGGAAAATCAACAGTCCCAAAATCCAAAAAAATTTCAGAGCACACAGAGGGCCCCTTCTTCGCGGCCGGACGCATACGTGCGCAGGACAGATCCCCCTGCCGTCAGGAGGCAGAGGATGGCAGAGCCTCGGGCAAGGGCCCCCTCCCAAAGGAGTTTATTAACATGGCCTAAAATACAATAGAGTTTACAGATACCCCCCCTCCTCACGGCATTCATAGGGCCTAAAATAGAGTTTATTAACAGATCATTACACAAAAATCACTTGATATTTCACACTAGATCCTTGTTGAGTTTAACAGAGACCATGATGAATTTTGACTTTCCATAAACTTCTTAATAACCTTTTTTCACTGTTAATGTCACGTAATAAAGAAATACAGAAATGACGACAAAAATAGGATGCGTTTGAGATAACTAATCCAAGCACCCCAGAACAACTAACAATCTTAATGCTCAAAGGCCATAACTGACACCAAACAAGAGCCATACAATAGAAGTATACACCAAACAAGATGATTGATTCGAGATATCAGGACTGCATGGCACCAACTACATGCTCTTTTCAGTGTATTGCTCAACAAATGCACCTGTATCTTTTGTTTTTGGTTTATAATTTTTTTTATATTGATTATCAAATTGCCATAGATTTATACATGTCTATAGAATAAGCATTGTAAAATCATAGTTATCAATATATTGTTAACAAGTTAAAATTAATTTAAATTTTAATTATATTTTAGTGTGGGCTTCAGGCCCATCAAGAAAAAGGGGGAAACAATTTTAATATTAATACATTAGTATTTATTTGGTGGGCTTCAGGCCCATTAGGGGGTTCTAACATAATATTAATCAACTAATCTGATTTTTTTTCATTGGGCTGCTAGACCAAAATAAGGCCCATGGGTGTAAAAATCTTAGAATTATTTTTGTTGGGTCTTCTGGCCCAAATAATTTAATTTCAGACTTATTTTATTTTTTTTAGATTCTATGCTTTTTTTTCTTTTGTATATAACCATAAATGATCTTTGATCATGCTTTGCATTCCATCATCGCGTTTACGCGAGTTTTTAAAGATCCCAAAAATAAAATCACAAAAATACAAAAATCGCATGCATTCCAACTGTTCCAAGTCCTAATGAATCCACGCATCCTGAGGATGTGGTCTTAGATTGGGTTTCCAGATACAATCTTTATTTGGAACAATTTTCTCAAAGTGTTGAATTTTATGATTCGAGATTGCTATCCATATACCTCTTTTACATAGAAAAACATGAATGGAATGTCCATATTCTCATGCATCCTTTCTAACGTATTACACATGGAGGCTAGCACATGCATTTGGTAATGGAGAGTTCTGAGTCTAATCTTATAGAGTATTACAACTACTTGACTTGACTGGAATTATTAGTTGACAGGTTTGGTATGGCTGCATGTAGGATGTATGCTAATTTGTCAAATATCAATGCAAGCTTTACGTTTCTAGATTGCGACTTATATTTAGGACCATTGAGTTTGTTTTTTAGAATACATGATGCTTCAAATTATATATGGAAAGCGTTACAATAACAAAAAGTAGATTTTATTAAATATATCGATTAGTTTTTATCTGATTATTATCTCACCCACTATTTTTATCGAATATCTTAAATCCAAAACATAAACAAACATTAATTATTTTTAATTTTATGGCGGGAACTAAGATCCAACCATCACAAGTTTAATAACCTTGACCATCGCCAATAAGTTATCTCACTCTATAGAAGATAAACACACTCTTTATCAATATAACTCATAGTAATATCTAATTATGATTTTTCCCTAATTCATTTATGGCCTCAACCATCACCAATAAATTATAAAATATTAGTCAAGTACATTCCTGTACATTTCTTATATAGTTAGAGAAAGGCACATAAACCATTGATCAATGCCAACAATATCTTATGTGTTTTCCTACTAAATCCATCTCGTGGTTAATAAAAATACATCACTTAGTAGCAATGCTAATGGTTTGATCATCACCAATAACTATATCACTAGTACATATATATTCTATACCTTTGAAATGATGGAGTGTTATGGATAATTTTAAAAGAATTTTAGACGTAATAGACTTGATATAATTGAAAAAACTAGGTCTTGATGAGCACAAGTGTATTTAAAAATTATGCTTTGGTCAGGCCAGTAGTAAGATGAGAGTGAGATTTTCCATGCTTAAATCACCAAGTTACGTTTCGTAATCCAGTAACATCTTAACAGTACCTTTCTAAGGTACAAATTTGAAAAATAAATCAAAACCCCCGGTGATTTCAACAAGAGTATTGTAATTCCAATTTAAAATTTGAGTTTCTTGTCTACTAATTAATTTAATTAACTAGGTTTAACTTTAAAACTATTTTAAACGGTGAGGTTGAGATGTCGGTGACGGAGCGAGGGTGATTAGGAGCGATCAGGAGCGGCGATGGAGGGACCGTTATCAGGGGCGGCAGTGGGGGGGGGGTTTATGCATTTTAGGGTAAGGGGGAGGAGGGGAGGGAGGTTGAGGGTTGGGGAGATTTAGTAAGGTTGAGGGGTCGGCGACACCTGTCAACAACCCTGCTCCCCCCTCGCCTCCTTCGATTGGAAGGAGGAGTTGCGGAGCAGGGTCATCTGTGGTTGGAGGGGGAGGATGACGTGCGTTTATATTTCATATATTCGCGCACGTTTTCTTCCGTGTTTTTCCTCTATTTTCTACTGTCTTGTACTCGTTTTCTCGTGTTTTCTTGTTTTCTTTCACTTTTCCGTATTTTTGTATATTTGCAGGAGTTTACCGGCGTAGGGGACATAAAACGATGATATCATGAGTCCCCGGAGCAACGGGAGGAGTCACGCGTGATCCAGGGGGTCAAACGACGAAGATAGCATCTTTCAGCCCCTCACCCGACCGGTTGGTCACTTCCAACCGATCGGGTGATGCAAGTGTGCACCAGCCTGACACAAGCTGGAGCGGTCAGAAAGTCAACCGGTTGGTTCAGAGACCGGTTCAAACGTCCCAACTCTCTGGAATTTGATGCTGAATGCCAACCGATCAGGTGATCTTCACCCGATCGGTTCACCTGTAGCCAATTCTCCGAAGCCAAGACACGGAGAGCTCAACCGACCGGTTCACCCGACGGCGCGAAGATCCAACCGGTCAGCTTCAACCCTCAACCGACCGCGTCGTATGACCGGGTGAAGTCCCATGCTGAGCTGCCGAAGAACGAAGCAGGTCACCTGATCGGGTGATTCTTCACCCGATCGGGTGATATCGTTTTCTATATATATGACCCCTAGGTTTTCCAGAAACGGGAGTTGTTATTTTTTGCTGTTTTTTCTCTCTCTTGACGGCTGTAATTTTCCAGATATTAGTAAGTTGTCTGATCTTTGTTAAACTTTAATATAATGTTATTTGCATTGCTCTTACTACTTTTCAATCGCCTGATCATGTTTCTAACGGTCGATTTTGATTTAGATTGCTTTTTAGTAAATATGTGTGAGTAGTTCCCAAATCTGGGATTTTGGTGGAAACCCCTTCGTGGGTTCTCCCCGATGCATCCATAGGACTAGAAAATCGATAGGGATTAGGAATCTACCGATTACACAGTGTGTTTTATTGTCATCGGCGGGAAAAAGACCGCCTTTGACCGTTGGGCCAAGGGGGAATAAACTTGGCGGTTGACTCCCTAGCCATAGCTCACGCCCTTAGCGTAGACGTCGAATCCTAGCGCGCGGGAGCATCAGGATGAGATGTTGGGAGTTATCGTTGCGAGCTTAATGCTCCCGGAGTCGGTCAGTGTTAATGGACATGGGAATGCCCACTGACCGAACCCGGGAAGTCTGGCGTATCATCCTGGGCACCGACCGGAATATCAGGCCCATGGGACGCTGGTACCACTCTTAGAGGAAACGTCTCACCATTAGACTCTAATTCCGATCGTTATCCTACTTGTAGGCAGTATCGGCGAGAATTGCACGATAAGGTGGAAACCGAAGTCCCGGGGTTTTCCCTTATATTGTTTATCCCTCGCATTCCATTTTTTGTGACAACCCATCATCCGATTCGGGCTAGCTCGCCCATGGGGTGAATCCGATCCTTCTTGACACAAGCACAACCACGCCTCCCTGAGTTCGACCCCCAAGCCACACTACAACACCGTGCGCTTGCAGTTATAAATATTTAAATCTCACGCCCCCAATTACATATTGCACACATCTGACACGCGCAAAAGGCAGTGGACGTCAAGCTTTATGGCGTCGTTGACGGAGAGGCAACGTGCTTGTTATTTTAGGATTTCATGAACCCTTGAGTCTAGCTCTCATCCCTATCTCGCGATAATTTTCGCATTCTTCCTTTCACTTTTATTTTCTTATTTTTGTTTTATATATTATCTGTTTCTTTCCCACTTTTCGCTTCACGGGTGTTTGTTGTTTTTCATGCACAGGAGTTCGAGAAGTCTCGACGACTTGATTCCCGTTGATCCGGAGATAAACGCCACCCTAAGGCGTTTGGCCACCGAGAAGCGAAGAAGAGAGGATCCTGAAACCATGGGGGAGAACACCCCATCTCATAAGTCCCTGCTGGAGTACTCGATGCCATCCATCGAGTCCACATCCGCCATCCGTCCTCCTGCTATTACGTCGCAAAGCTTCGAGCTTAAGCCGTCTTTGGTGACGTGGATCCAGCGGGATCAATTTTCGGGTGCGCCCATGGAGAGCCCCATCGAACATTTGGACTCCTTCTTGGAGAAATGTGACACCTTCCGGATAAACGGTGTCACAACTGAGGTGATCCGTCTGAAGCTATTCCCCTTCTCTCTGCGAGATAAGGCCAAGCTGTGGCTTAGGGGGAAGGACCCAAATACATTCAACACTTGGGAGAAGCTTTCAAACGCTTTTCTGACAAAGTTCTTTCCTCCGGGGAAGACCATATGAAGCTAAGAAGTGAGATCTCCTCCTTCTCCCAAGCCAGCCACGAGTCCCTGCATGAAGCTTGGACAAGATTTAAAGAGATGCAGCGAAGATGCCCTTATCACGAGCTTCCCAAGTCGCAGATAATTAATCTGTTCTACAACGGATTGAGGGATGATTTGAAATCATCGATGGACGCCGCGGCTGGAGGGTCTTTCATGTCCAGAAGTGAAGAAGATGCCGGGAACATTCTAGAAAATATGGCATCTAACAATGAGCGGTGGTGTGACGAGAGTGCCACACCTAGATCTGGGGGCATCCACAGGGTCGAGGACATCGACAAATTATCCAGCAAGTTTGACTTGCTGTCGACCCAGATCTCTGCACTGATGGTAGGAGCCGGTGGTGCCGGTACGAAACATATTGCCGCGGTGGAAACCGAAGTCATGGGAGACTTCGAGGGTGGTGACATCTCACCACCGTTGGACCAAGCGAGCGCACTATTCTACAATCCTATGGGAACACGACGTATCCACCACGGACTAGCTCCAACCCGGCCTACTCTCCAAAGAACCAGAATCATCCCAACCTTAGCTACCGGGCACCGTATCAGCAGACGCTGCCTCAGCAGCAGCAACTACAGATATATCAGCCGGCTAGGCCTCAGCAGCAGCAGTTTCAGTAGCAGCAGCCTCCACAACAATATCAGCAATATGCTCCAAGGAATCAGCAACACATTCAACAGCAATATGGCCAACAGAGGGACATCTCTCCGGTTGAGTCCCTCTTGACTCAATACATCGCCAACCAGGAAAAGATAAATTTGAAGCTGGAGATGGGGCAGAGAGTTCTCACTGATCAGGTGACCCAGCTGGGGTTACAAGTAGCGAACCTTCAGAGGCCGCAGAATCTATTACCGCCACAACCTGAAGTGAACCCGAGGGGAGCAAATCAGACTTTGGCACTCACGCACGAGAATGCGAATGTGTCCGCTATCGTGTTGAGAAGCGGGACACAAATCCCCACAAGAGTGCCCCCAGGGAACTGGAAGCACCGTTGGTCGTAGAACGACCCATTGAAAAATTGAATGACGACAGTGCTTCGTCGCCAAAGCAAACGACTCCGAAAGGAGTCCCTGAAGAGGAGAAAAAGAAAACCGAGGAAGGGAGCCTCAAAGTGTTCAAGCCCGTTGTGCCTTTCCCACAACGGCTAGCCCAAGCCAAGATAGACGAGAAGTATGGCAAATTCTTTGCCATGGTCAAGGATCTAAGCTTGCAAATCCCCTTCCTCGAAGCTATCGAGACGATTCCCTCCTACACCAAATTTCTAAAGGATTTAGTGACAAGAGGGTCTAGAAAGGAGAAGGTCGTATTGACGGTGGAATGCAGCGCTCTCATTCAGAGAGCAAATCCGCCTAAGCTTAAAGATCCGGGGAGCTTCTTTATCCCTTGCGCGATTGGGGAGGTAAAGATCCATCGTGCGCTCGTCGATCTTAGAGCGAGCGTTAGTTTGATGCCCCTGTCGCTATACAAGAGGATAGGGATGGGCGACTTGGAGCCCACCGGCATGACATTACAGCTTGCAGACCGTTCGGTCAAGTATCCGGTGGGTGTTGTAGATGACCTCCCTGTTAACGTAAGAGGGGTGCATGTGCCTGTGGACTTTGTTGTCATGGACATGCCTGAAGATGCACACACCCCCATCATTCTTGGGCGGCCTTTCATGGCCACTGCCGGTGTTTTGATAGATGTGAAGAACGGGAAGCTTCCCCTTAACGTCGGCAATGAGAAAGTCGAATTTGACTTGGGATTGTCAATGAAGCATCCCGATCCCCCGGATGATCCAAGATGCAATGTGCTAGAGTTAGAAGAAGAGAGAGCTGTGGAGGAAAGCTCGTGGGAAATTCTTTCAAGAAATCCCCCCGATAGCTTGGGGGACTCAGAAGAACCAGTCGGCCCGAAGAAGAATGATGTTGCTGGGATAACAGATGCGGCACACACGATCCCTCCCGGATTCCCAAAAGCTCCTCCTACAAGGAGAAAAGGCAAAGAGCCCATGGGGCTCACCGGAGATGAGATCCGGATCCTTAAATGAGTGGCGGTGGACGCCAATATGAGGGAGAAGCCCCTGGACCCTGTCAACAAAGGGAGAGTCGTCGAACAAGTTTTCTTGTCGCCACCGACTACACCAGAAGCTACCAGCTCTGAAGCTGAAGCGATGCCAGACTTTGGGCATCACCCGTATCGCCCACCTTGAACATCATCAACGGGCGTCGAGCTAACGACGTTAAACAAAAGCTCTTCATGGGAGGCAACCCATGCTCTAAACCTTTGTTTCCAATTTCTTAGGACTATTTTTTTTACTTTATTTTATCTATTTTAATAAATAAATCCAGCCGTCAAGAACTTCCGTTGAGGGACTTAGGCCATTTGTGCACTTTTGCAGAAAACAAGGCCCCAACCGATCGGTTGATAACTCAACCGATCGGTTGGGATGTATCAGCTGATGGCCATATCAGTCACTCAACGAACCGATCGGGTGAAGACATGTGAGACCGGTTGTCAGACCGGGTGAACTGGGGCTGAAGTCTCGGGAAATTTTCAGATTTTGTCAACCAATCGGGTGAAGCTATGCGTGACCGTGTGGAAGACCGGGTGAGCTGTACTAAACTTTCGGGAAAAAGTGTGAAGCGGCGAACCGATCGGTTGAGTTCTCAACCGATCGGGTCGCTTGTAGCCAACTTTCTGCAATAAATTCGACCTAAAAGTCAACCGATCGGGTGACATTTCACCCGATCGGTTCGACTTAAAATCCTATATATAGCCACCATCCACCCGTTCAATCCCCCCTCGCCCGATTTCGAATTCCCATCGCTGTTTCGACTTCTCCTCCATCACCCGACCTCGTTCTTCCTCTCAACCGACCGAAAACCCACCCTAATCGATCTCTCCCCTCTCCTTTTCCATCTTTCCATCGATCTCTCCCCCTTCCTCTTCGATTTCACCCGCATCAAGCCCTAATTTTCGCCCATTTCCCCCAATTTCGAATTTTGCTGAAAGCAGTCGCCGCGGCTTCACACTTGTTCCAATTGCGTTGCGTCGGGACATCTACGAGCGAAAATCTTCATCTCGATTGGGTAATTTCGCTCCTTAGCTCAATTTTATATTTTGCCCTAGAATTTCATTTTTCTCGATTGTCGTGTTAGTGTGTATTCATCGTATCTTGCATACACTCACTCACATACACGACTCCTACACAATGTCTCCTCGTCGTGCTAAACCCACCAACGCCAGCACTTCCAACCCTAGACCCACCCGGCACGCTCGTCGCACACAATCCCCCACCCAACCCAACACCGCCACCAATTCATCCACCAACCCATGCCCCTCTGACCCCGTTTACATTGGCGATACCGAATACCAGGTGTCATTCCATGACGACGACCAAGCCGACCGATTCATGTCCATGCTCCTCCTGGCAGGAGTTGGTGGTCAGGCAACTCAGCAGTCAGTCGAGCGTGACCTGCCCGTCCTTCAAAGCCTCATTCGTCACATTCGCACTGACTCACCCGATGTCTCCGAGCTTCACATCCCACCCCCCCACCACTCCTGGTCCTCAGCATAGGCCCCCATCACCACCCCCAGAGGGGGTGCCTCTGCTTGATATATTCACATCCAGTTTTTGCCTCCTCCTATTTTTTAGTGCCCATCTGTCTTTGCGGGGCCCTGCTTTACCACAGCTAGGGGGAGGACCCATTCACGCATCAGGTCCCTTCTTTATTATTTTTATTTCCTTTATTTTCTTTTATGGACCTCCCCCTTGCATATCTCTGTATTTTCACGATCACATTATATCGCTAGCACTGTAACGTCTAACTTGGGGGAAGTCAAAAAATTTTCTGTGTGCTGTCGTGTGTCTTTTTTCTTTGTGTGTTTGTTTATTTGTCGTGTCGTGTGATTTTCCTTTTTTATTTATTTTATTTTCTGTTTATATGTCGTGTGGTGTGATTTTTATTTTTATTCTTATTTTCAGTTTCGTTTGTGTGATTTTCTTGTCTTTCGTGTCTTTTTGTGTCTGTGTTTATTCCCCCCATATTCATTGCCCTCCCGTATTTAATTCTATTGCATTGAGGGTAATGCAAGTTTCAGCTTGGGGGAGTCGCACTTCGTGCGTCATTTGTCTCTTTTTCTTCGTTATTTGAGTCGTTTTTCTCCGTGTTTTTCTTTTTCTTTTTCTCTTTCTTTTTCTTCTTCTTTTTATCTCTTTCTCCTAGAGATGAACCCTATGATGAATTGCCACGAAAATCACACGTACACCTTGCACTGCTTCGATAATCACATTCACTAGCCCTAGGAAGTCGAGTCCTCTTGCATTTCATGCATCGCAGGTCCACTTAGCTTTTATGTGAGTCGTGTGTCGTGACTAGAGTTGGGTGTGCTTCTACTTTGTGATTGTGTTTTATATACCTGTCCAGGAATGACCCCTAGATTATCATGCTTCGATTTGAATATGCGGTATTTGTTTCTCCTGTCTGCTTCTGCATGCTATATATATTCGTATACTTCATTTCGCATGTGTCGGGATTCCATAATTAAGGACTAGGATAACCCATTTAGCACATGCTCTAATTAGCGAGAATAGTTTCCTTTACCAAAGTGTTTAGATTCCGATTTCTTTTTTTATTTTACTTGGTGCAAATCCCCTCGTCGTGTACCGTTCTCCCACTTGGGAGAGTACACATGTATATATCCCAATATCCAAAAATCCAAAAAAGAGAGAGAAAAGAAAAACCCAAAAAAGAAAAGAAAAGAGAAAAGAAAAATATATATATTTATAGCCAAAATTCAAAAAAAAAATACAAATACCCAAAACCCAAAAATTTCCAGTGTGAATATTCTTCCTATCTACCGAGAATAAAGGGAAGGCGAGAGTTTGCACCGAGTGTTCTACTCCACATCATCTCAACCCCCATCGTTTTCGAAAACACTTGGCTTATGGACTTTTTTAGCTATTATCTAGGCTATAGTGTGGTGATTTCCTTAACCCTAGTTATGGAGTCCCTGACGCATGATATGTTTCGATTCTTGCTCTATTCTCATGCATGCTTGAGCTTTATATTCACCGCTTAATTCGAATCGAATCGATATTTGGGTCGTTTCTTGGATTTGTGTATATGGAGCTTACTGCACGATGTAGACAGTGACACCGACTGCTAGCACACGACCACACTCACTCGCGCTTCACCGCGTGGGCCCACAGCACTTGTCTGGACTCGTATTCCTTGGTTTAGTGATGTGATTTGGCGTTTGTCTGTTTGGTGTGTCGTTTTTGGTTTTGTTGGCCCTGACGGGCGATTTAGGATTTAGAGTTCTTTTTTCCTCTCTTTCTCTCTATTTTCTCCCTCCGAGCTCCAACTCTCACTCGTCTTCCTTGAGGACGAGGAAGGGTTCAGCTTGGGGGATTTTGACGTGCGTTTATATTTCATATATTCGCGCACGTTTTCTTCCGTGTTTTTCCGCTATTTTCTGTCGTCTTGTACTCGTTTTCTCGTGTTTTTTTGTTTTCTTTCACTTTTCCGTGTTTTTGTATATTTGCAGGAGTTTACCGGCGTAGGGGACATAAAACGACGATATCATGAGTCCCCGGAGCAATGGGAGGAGTCACGAGTGATCCAGGGGGTCAAACGAAGAAGATAGCATCTTTCAGCCCCTCACCCGACCGGTTGGTCACTTCCAACCGATCGGGTGATGCACGCGTGCACCACCCGGACACAAGCTGGAGCGGTCAGAAAGTCAACCAGTCGGTTCAGAGACCGGTTCAAACGTCCCAACTCTCTGGAATTTGATGCTTAATGCCAACCGATCGGGTGATCTTCACCCGATCGGTTCACCTGTAGCCAATTCTCCGAATCCAAGACACGGAGAGCTCAACCGACCGGTTCACCCGACGGCGCAAAGATCCAACCGGTCAGCTTCAACCCTCAACCGACCGTGCCGTATGACCGGGTGAAGTCCCATGCTGAGCTACCGTAGAACGAAGTATCGGGGTCACCCGATCGGGTGATATCGTTTTCTATATATATGACCCCTAGGTTTTCCAGAAACAGGAGTTGTTATTTTTTGCTGTTTTTTCTCTCTCTTGACGGCTGTAATTTTTCAGATATTAGTAAGTTGTCTGATCTTTGTTAAACTTTAATATAGTGTTATTTGCATTGCTCTTACTACTTTTCAATCGCCTGATCATGTTTCTAACGGTCGATTTTGATTTAGATTGCTTTTTAGTAAATATGTGTGAGTAGTTCCCAAATCTGGGATTTTGGTGGAAACCCCTTCGTGGGTTCTCTCAGATGCGTCCATAGGATTAGGAAATCGATAGGGATTAGGAATCTACTGGTTACGCGGGTTGTTTTATTGTCATCAGCGGGAAAAGACCGCCTTTGACCGTTGGGCCAAGGGGGAATAAACTTGGCGGTTGACTCCCTAGCCATAGCTCACGCCCTTAGCGTAGAACGTCGAATCCTAGCGCGCGGGAGCGGCAGGATGAGATGTTGGGAGTTATCGTTGCGAGCTTAGTGCTCCTGGAGTCGGTCAGTGTTAATGGACCTGGGAATGCCCACTGACCGAACCCGGGAAATCTGGCATATCATCCTGGGCACCGACCGGAATATCGGGCCCATGGGACGCTGGTACCACTCTTAGAGGCAACGTCTCACCATTAGACTCTAATTTCGATCGTTATCCTACCCGTAGGCAGTATCGACGAGAATCGCACGATAGGGTGGAAACCGAAGTCCCGGGTTTTCCCCTTATATTGTTTATCCCTCGCATTCTATTTTCTGTGACAACCCATCATCCGATTCGGGCTAGCTCGCCCATGGGGTGAATCCGATCCTTCTTGACACAAGCACAACCACGCCTCCCTGAGTTCGACCCCCAAGCCACACTACAACACTGTGCGCTTGCGGTTATAAATATTTAAATCTCACGCCCCCAATTACATATTGCACACATCTGACGTGCGCAAAAGGCGGGGGACGTCAGAGGAGAGGGAGGGGTCGGAGGAGGCGTCGGCCCCTGTCGCTGCCCCAGCTCCTGCTCTCCTCCTTTAGATTGGAAAGAGGAGAGGGATAGCTGGGGCAGTGGCAGGGCCGACACCCCCTACAGGCATGTTACAACGTTCGATATGAAGAGAGAAAGGGGCACGGTTATTACCTCTGCTCAACGGGGATGACGACATCGGAGTCAGCGACAGATGGTGGCAGATGCTCGGAGTTGAAGTCATTCGATTTAGGCTCTCTCTCTCTCTCTCTCTCTCTCTCTCTCTCTCTCTCTCTCTTAATCGACGGCTCAACAGCGGGAAATGGGGGGCTCACGCGGGCTCCCCCAAATTTAGGTATATTTTTTTGTATAGCCACGGACTATTGGCTCAGCCACAGACAAATCCATGGCCAATATTAACTATTGGCCACAGAATTCTCACTGGCTGAAGATTTAAGGCCACGGATAAATTTTTACCCACATTCAATGCGAGAAGTTTAATGCCATTGGTAAATCCGTGGACAATACTTAATATTGGCCACGAAATACTCTGTGGATGAAGTTTTCCTGCCACGGTTTTATTTTTACAAACGTTCTGTGTTTATATGTCACGTCCCGCTCTCCAGGATACCCGGGAAGTAAGAATCCGTCCCAGGTGTTTCCAGATAGACGGGGGTGAAGGGAAAAAGAGAATGAAGAGAGTACAAAGAAGAACAAAAACCAGCAGGCCACTACGTATATGCTGGGATAGTACAAATAACGCTCCATATAAAAGACAACATAAGAGAACAATGTCCAACAACATAACATACAATAATGTCCATTACATACAATATATTCATGTCCAACTGTACAAACCACCATCCAAGTTCAACTTTAACCCAAAAGTACAACTCACACTCTAAGACTACCCAAACCCCCTGCTCTGAGCACCAATCTCCATGGCTACTCACATAAGTCATCTCCAACCTACAGCTACATGGCACACTCTGTTGCACATGCTACAGCCTGTGGGTAAAAGGGGAGGGCACGTTAAAGCATGTCCAATAGGATCTCCAACTCTTATGGCATATTATTCAAATATGTATGCAATGACGACATGTGACATTGTAAGTAAATCGTAAAAGAATATGAAGCTACATTATGAGACATCACATGACATAATTTGGATGAAATGTAATTAAGAACATAAGGTTACAAGTGTGTTACAGTAAATTAAGCATCTTTTAATCATTACAAATATTTGGAAACTTGGGTAAGTATAGGACATAATGGACTGGACCTCACCCCTAAGTGGGGTGGCACTCAAATTACACTGCCAGTGGTACACGAGCACTGATGAATTTTAACGGGGCCTCTCGAACTCTCCCGTCATTCTAGTGGGACTGAGATCAAATCAACACACATCATCACACGGTACATTGCCCTGTGGGCATCATGATCACTCCATATTTTACACCTTTTTCCTGCATATTTGCATACCGTTTTGATCGCCCATATCACGCTTTTCACGATTATTCGACAATATTGCGATACTTTTCACTATTTATTGTTTTTGTCGTATTTCAGGATATATGGAGCGATTTTGATCGATTGTGAGATCAAGAGGATTTGCACCCACTCCGGAGTGTCAACCATGGCCCTTTTGAGGGTTATTCTGCAATGGAAGAGGAGTGGAAGAAGAAAGAATGTCGTAGGAGCGACGGGGGAGCGAAAAGATGAAGATTGGGCATTTTCAGCATGCCACTCAGCCGAGTGAAGGAGTCACTCGGCCGAGCATTGAGACCCCGCTCGGCCGGTCAGATCGGACACGCAACAGAGATGTATCAGCGTGCACTCGGCCGAGCATCGCACGCCGACTCGGCCGAGTGCGGAGACTCCGTCCGCCCGAGTGGCACCCAGACGACGGCAAGCCAAAACGTCCAACTTACTGTAATCCGTCAGTCTGCCCCAGAAGCCCGACTCGGCCGAGTAACGAAAGCCGTCCGCCCGAGTACCAAATGCCCCTCGGCCGAGTGACATTTGCCACTCGACCGAGTGATGCCGAGGACATGCAGCGCCCAGATTTTCAGACAGCCTCTCATTCTTTTGAAATCTGCTATCATTCCAGCAATCAAATTATTTTTCTCATATTTTTTATGGATAGTAGACTTCATGACGGTTCCAACGCCACCAAGAACGCGCAAATCGGAGGTCGGATGAAATCTGGGGAATTTCTGCAAGTTGATGCTGCAGTGCTGGAATTTGCATGTCAGTGTCACTCGGCCGGGTCACATATTCCACTCGGCCGAGTGCGGCCTGGGCCCAGATTTAAAGTTGCGGTTTGGGCTGTTTTTGGGCACGAATTTGAGGGGTTTTCTAGGGTTATTTGCTAGGGTTTTGGGAGAGTATTTAAGGGGTTTTGTAGCCACCATTAGAGGGGGGTTCCGAAGATGTTTTAGGGAGGATTATTTTAGAGGTTAGGCCATGCCCTAGGCCCCCTCTTGGATCTAAAAGCTTGTATTTTGGATTGAAGATCTTCATAAAAGCTAAGTATTTTTACTCTTTCTATTTGAATCTTTGATTTTCTATATTTTTATATGCAAGCAATGGTTTTTATTGATTCATATATCGTTGTTGCTATGCTTGAGTAGATTGATGTTCTAGGGCTTGGGGATGAACCCTATGGGTCTAATTTCATATTTGTGATGAATGAACCACTAAATTGCTAGAATTGCTAGGAGATTAGGTTGTGATTGATTCATTACGAATAGCTAGGGATTTCCATCGATTGGAGTTTGCAAGAGATTGGATTCTAATCGATGGGAAGGCCTAGATATTTGATTTAGATTTACAATTGGATTTCTCTAGATTTGGTTTGCAAGAGATTGGACCAAAGCTAGGATTTTTAATTGTAAACCTATACACATATTCGTTTGCAAGAGATTGGACGAATACGAACTATCACAACCTAGATCGTAACTCGAGTTTGCACGAGAGTGGGCTCGAGGAGCGATTGGGCGATGATGTCGATCCTCATGCTAGTGGCTTGGGTTAGGGTTTGCAAGAGATTGGGCCCTAACCTAGGTTTGCTATAGACCGGCAATAGCGCGAGAGCGTGAGCTTGGTTCTCCATTAAGTTGCGACTAGTTCACCTCAACGCAAGTCTAGTAATATTGAGATTCACTATTCACAATGATGCATGACGGTCCGTAGTGGGGATTCCCTAACCCTAGACGTCTTTATTTGATTTTATATCTTCGTACTTTGCCCGACGATTGTGACAGGATCGTCGCAAGGCAAATTCTCTCTTTTATTATATTGTATTTGAATCGATATTTGACCAACATTTTTATCACCGACACCGACATCCACCACCATTGCCATTACATCATACCATAGCCATCTCCACCAATAAAACCATCGTAGTCAAACCAACCTAGGATAGATTGGAGCCAACACCACCTCCTCGTGTTCGATACCCGCTCGCCACTTTACCGTGCGCTTGCGGTAAAACTACAACCGTCGCCTCGGGACGTGTATCCGGGGTGCGATCACATCACATATCTCATCAAATTCTCACATATCCAGTCCTCATGGCTACATTTACTCAGAATCCCCCCCAAACCTCCTCTTGAGAAGTCACCCTCTGTAGAGAGGAATGAAACATTCCAAGAGTTTATTTTTTTCAATAGTATTGTTTATGCAAGTTCACACGTATAACATAAAGGTACATATGCATCAAAAGCATGTGTGCATAAGTATGAATATGTACAAAGATCTGATACATTGACATAAAGGAATTAAACATACACACAAGCATGTATTAGAATGGGGGCACATTTGGCATGGACATTTTTTGCATATTATCTTCCTTTCAAAATTTATCTCATCCTTTCACAAAAAGGGGTCATGCACCCAAATGCCATGCCCATCACAAGTTCCATCACAACATCATCACTTCATGGCATGCCAAACATGCACCCTATTCCAACACAAATTGACAACACACATAGTTTAGAACATTACTTTGACATTCCAGCTTGCAGGAAAAATGGAAACATGCATGAACAATAGCAGATATCATCCAGTTTCTTTGTGAATTTTCTGAAACTCATTAAATGAAAGTTGTAGATATTGAAGTCATCTACTCAGATACCAAATTTCACAAATTTAGGGCTTGTAACCTATTTAATATGGGCTAAAGACCACAATATGCAGAATCTGTTTTTATAACAAAATTGTTAAACTTTAAAGAGTTGCTGCATTCATCAACCTACAGTCAGATTCTCAGTGAAATCAAAACATAGAAGTTGTAGCCATTGAAGTTATCTTCCATAATTGACCAAGATCATAGCTATTGGATCACTACCGTTGGAGAAATCTCATTTTTGGTGACAGTGTGCAGATTCTGGCAGAAGCTTACACTACAACACATAATAGCAATTTAAGCCTAATTGAAGCCAGAATTTGAGTTAGTCTCTTCATAAAAATTATAGCTAACATGATAACCTTTCTAGATTATATTTTTTTATAATTTTTGAATAATTAAATTGAAGGTTATGATCAGTTGAAGTTACAGGGCAGAAACTGAAATCAGGGGTGATATGAAAAACATATGAATTCTACTCAAAGACATTATCTTTTTGCAGGACTATGGTAACTTCCACTAAAGATAACAACTTTGGAGATAATTTCAATAAAAGAGACTAACTTGAGGATGTGGTTATAGTTATTTCAAGAAAAGGTCACAACTGTATTGTAAACACATGAATTCCAATGCAAGGTATTAAAGATGACAACTTTGACATGGGGGTTCATTAAATTCCAACAAGAGTCCCAATTTTAGCATGTAAACTCATGAAAAGAACAAAAAGGAACAATAAATAACATGCCATAAAGTTGGGATCCCTACCTTAAAAGTTCCTCCTAAAATGATCCAACTTTCCTTCATGAATCCTCTTAATTCCCCCTTTAAGGCCTCCTTAATCCTTCTTCCATAATGTCTCCTTTCCTTAAATTCATCCTTTCCTCTTGATCTCATTTATTAGCAATTTATATTAGAAAAGAGAGAACATAGGGGGAGAGAAGAGAGGAGGGCTCATGGCAAGAAATGGGAAGAAAATGGGGCAAAAAGAGAGGGAGGGAGAGAGTTAGGATTTAATGAGTAGGAGAGAAGGAAGAGGATTCTATACTTTCATTTGTCTCTTCTCCTTTCTTTTCTTTTCCTTTCCTTTCATTTTCTTTCTATTTTCTTCTATGCTTCTCCTCCATTTTCTTTCCCTTTCCTTTTTTTCTTTAATTCTCTTCCTTACCTCATAAGAATGGCATATTCCGTGAAATATTCTTTTGAATGGAAAATTTATGAAGACCCCCTCTCACTCTAGCAATTTATATATAGGCCCTTGTGAAAATTACCCAATAATCCATCATCATTCTAAACATTTCTTATAGGCCCGTCCTACACACCCATGCATACACATACATCCAACATATACATACATAAGCATGCTACCCTACATACATGGGTACACGTACACATCCATTAAACTATATCTAGTTACTTACACAAACATACACACACTCCCACACTCGAGACAATCGAATATCAATACATAGTAGATACTACATATATCTACATATTTGCACTATAATCTATCCAAAGCACTTCTCACATATATACACTAGTACTGTGTATACACACATATGCATACACACTCTCATCCACCTATGTATTTACATACATCAAAACATACATACTACACCATATCAACACCATATACACCCTCATATATATATATACTAGTCATTACCCGTGCCCATAGGGCACGGTTTATTTAATGGCTGAGTTTTTCTCCCCCACAAATTTCAAGTTCCCCCAAATTTCAAGTTTTCTTACAAAATTTCAAGTTTCCCCCCAAATTTAAGTTTTCCCCCAAAATTTAATTCCCCCCAAAATTGTAATTACCACCAAGGACAAACTGGCCACGTAGGACAAAGCTTTGTCCAAGTAGGATAAGATTCAAAATCTTCATAGAACTGGAAAAAAATGGCCGGAAGGGGTGAGAATAAAAAGTGTGGGTGTGTGTGTGGGGAGGGTCCATAGGCAAAAATAAAAAAACCGGGGTTGTATTTGCAAAATTCCCAACCTCCTCTTTTATCCCTCAAAATCTCATCTCTTATATTTTATCTTATTCAATTTCCCTGTTTTATATAATAGATATCCAAATTCTCTTATCCAATTTCTCATGTCCAAATTCTCTTATCAATTTCTCTTGATAACATCCGTCTTTTATATAATAGATATCCCTTATCCAATTTCACTTGTCCAATATCTCTTATCCAATTTCTCTTGATAACATCCCTCGTTTGTAATATAGATATCTCATATCCAATTTCTCTTGATAACATCACTCTTATCCAATTTCTATTGTCCAATAACTCTTATTCAATTTCTCTTGATAACATCCCTCTTTTATAATATAGATATCTCTTATCCAGTTTATCTTTTCCAATATCACTAATCCAATTTCTCTTGATAACATCCCTCTTTTATAATATAGATATCTCTTATCCAATTTCTCATGTCCAATATCTCTTATCCAATTTCTCTTGATAACATCCCTCTTTTATAATATAGATATCCCTTATCCAATCTCTCTTGATAACATCCCTCTCTTATAATATAGATATCTCTTATCCAATTTCTCTTGTCCAATATCTCTTATCCAATTTCTCTTGATAACATCCCTTTTTATAATATAGATATCTCTTATCCAATTTCTCTTTTTCAATATCTCTTATCCAATTTCTCTTGATAACATCCCTCTCTTATAATATAGATATCTCTTATCCAATTTCTCTTTTCCAATATCTCTTATCCAATTTCTCTTGATAACATCCCTCTCTTATAATATAGATATCTCTTATCCAATTTCTCTTGATAACATCCCTCTCTTATAATATAAATATCTCTTTTCCAATTTCTCTTGTCCAATATCTCTTGATAACATCCCTCTTTTATAATATAGATATCTCTTATCCAATTTCTCTTTTCCAATATCTCTTATCCAATTTCTCTTGATAACATCCCTCTCTTATAATATAGATATCTCTTATCCAATTTCTCTTTTCCAATATCCCTTATCCAATTTCTCTTGATAACATCCCTCTTTTATAATATTGGACAAGAGAATCTTTTATAATATAGATATCTCTTATCCAATTTCTCTTGATAACATCCCTCTCTTATAATATAGATATCTCTTATCCAATTTCTCATGTCCAATATCCCTTATCCAATTTCTCTTGATAACATCCCTCTTTTATAATAGAGAGAGAGAGAGAGAGAGAGAGAGAGAGAGAGAGAGAGAGAGAGATATATATATATATATATATATATATATATACTAGCCATATACTAATGCACACCAACATACACTACTATACATACACCAATACACACAATTATTCCATTGATACATACGCATTCATAAGTATAAATACCACAATTATGTAGTAAAATACACGTATAGTTCAAAACTGGGCATAACACTATAACTTTACAGACAGGGACAAATCCGTGGCCGATAGTCCACTATCGGCCACAGATTTGTATGTGGTAGAAAATCCGTTGGCCATGTTTTTATTTAGCCACGGATATTTGGCATCTGTGGCCAAATATCCAAAGGTGGCCAAATATCCGTGGTTCAATACCCTTTTTCTACCAGTGCGATCTAAAAATCCTCTGAATTACTCGACTAATTCTAGGAAGTAGTCGACTACTTCAGCAGCAGAAAATTAACCCCTTATGTTTAGCCTAGTTGACTAGTTAGATTTACCTACACAAGTCCCTAATCAACACGACCAAGATGCTTGCAATGAAATAGAGAGTAAAAATCAACGAAATAAAGAACAAAAAGCAAGCACAAAGAGAAAATAGTCAAGCACAACGCAAATACAAGAGATTTTATCCTGGTTCACCCTCTCCCTATAGCTAGTACAGTCCCCAATCTCCAATTGGGATTTTCACTAACCAACTCTCTTAAACAATAGAGCAAATCCTCATAGGGAGGTCTTACACTTTGCCTACCCTTACTTATTAGGTCTTTCACCAATACAATCACACCTAGCTCATTGCTAGGAATCTTAACGCAACTCAATTTCTCCCTCAAGGAGAGTTTAGAAATACAACCCAACTCTTACCAAGCCACTATACACTCGTGGTGATACGAACCCTTTGAGAAGACAAAGTTTCTTCTTACACGGTCCTATAGCCAAAGGATGAAGCTTTTGAGTGGTTAAGTGGCTATGGAAGAAGGTCTTTTGATCTCAAGAATAAGAAGACTTAAAACTAAAAGAGATCAAGAAGAGAACTTGTTTGAATCTCGGAAAATGAATGAGAATTTAATGAGAATTCAAATGAAGACATCCCAAGTTCTTAAAAGCTTTAGAATTTCGAAACTAAACTTTAGGGCATGAAAATTGAGAGCTCTTTTAGATGAAAGATTTTTGTAAGGATCGTCTTACCCTTGTAATTCTAACAACAACACACTGGAGGGGAGAATAGTGTAATATGGCAGTAAATTGTGCAATTAAAATTTAACTTGCAAATGCAGAATAATAAATGCAAGAGGAATTAATCAACATAATCAAGTCAAACGCAAATACAAGATTTTACCTTGGTTCCTCAAAACTTGGGTACGCCCAGCCACACCAATATTCACTACAATTCCCACAAAGAGAAGTGAATACAATCCTACAAAGAGATACCTCACCTAGAGGATTTTGTCCTACACAAGAACCAAACCAACCTTACACAAGGGTCAAACTCCTACACAGAGAATTACTGACATGTGTTCATATTTCACCTTTTGCTCATGCTCTTTATCGTGTTTTCATATGCATTTCATCTTATTCCATGTTGTATATATCACTTTTTTGGTTCATATTGACTATTGGGTGTATTGTTTGTATTTCAGGCAAATGTCAGCATTTCGGTGTCTTATGGGATCAACCTTGCATGTCGGGACCAAGGCGCACTTATACGGAGAAGATCCGATGTCCAAAGACGAGGATTTGATGATTTGGAGCTTCAACCGATCTGGTGGACAGACCCACCCGATCGGTTCGTGCACACGTATCTGACCCGACGAGGAGCAGCAAAGGAGCAGATCCAACCCGATCGGTTCAGTGATCGGGTGGATGCCGCAGTGCTCTCTGTCTTTGAGAGAGTCTCCCAACCGATCGGTTCATCCCCTCGGGTCATCTTGGGGAAGAACTCACCCGACCGGTTGACATTTCAACCGATCGGGTGGTCTTTTCTTCCCCTTTCGTGTACTGCTACTCATTCATTGAAGATCTTCTATCATTCCAGTGGGAGTTTGGGCGATCTCTTATTTTTCTAGCGTCGGCATCGTCGTTAGCTTTCCAACGATAGGTCGTATGCCCAAATCCGATTTTTATACATTTTTCTGAAATTTTCTGAGCACAGCTGGGTGCTGAAATTGGGAGCTGTTTGGAATTTCACTTCAACCGATCGGTTGGAAGTCCAACCGATCGGTTCTGAATTTTCAGAAGTTGTGCATCTTTGTTTGCTGCCACCCGATCGGTTGAACTCCCAACCGATCATGTGGTCCTTTTTGAGCAGTTTTAGTGGGTTCTTGGACCCGAACTGTTAAGGTTTTTTGGGGGCCTATAAATATGGGATTGTGCACGACTTGTGGGGGGTTCTTCTCTGTTTTTCTAGGGTTTTCAGCCCCTTTCATGAGAGCCTTAGGTTAGTTTAGATTAGGGTTTATCTTCCAATAATTCTTGTAATGGATTGAAGGATTCAAATGCAAGATAAGTATCTCTTCTCTTATTTTCATTGTTTTGTGTTATTTTCATTTTGCTTGATGGTGAATGTTTGTTTGTCTTTTTTGTTGCTTACTTTTATGTTTTTCACCATTGAGTAGTGTTTGATGAACCCTAATATGGGTTAGAGTAGGATTGATGCTTGGGTTATTTCATTTGACTTGACTGCATGGCAAGTGTTTGATGGAATGTGCCAATGGGGATTTCTAGCAATCTGAGTCCAATTCGTATGGCAACACACTAGATGTGTTGGGGTTTGGGATCCGGATACTTGTCCTGTCAAGATCCGCTTTGATGTATTGCTAGAAATCACATTTGACCTATTAGGTCATTAGGGTTACGCGGGGGTGTTTTATTGTCATTGGCGGGAGAAAGACCGCCTCTGACCATCGGGCCAATGGAAAATAAAACTGACGTTTGATCCCCTAGCCACAGCTCACACCCCTAGCATTGACATCTAGTCCTCGCGCGTGGTAACGGCTTGGGTGAAATGTTGTGAGTTATCATTGTGGCCTTAATGCTCCCGGTTGCGGTCGGTGTTAATGGACATGGGAATGCCCACTGCCCGAAACCGGGTAGACCTGACGTATCATCCTGGGCATCGACCGGAATATCGGGCCTATGGGACACTAGGTACCACTTTTGGGGCAATGTCTCACCCCGTGTCAAGTCGAATGCCAAGTGTCATGAGTGCTCTAGCACGTGTTAGCGGAGATTCATTTCTTGTCTTTTCCATTTGTTCCTTTTATTTCGACACTTCCACTCATATAATCCGCGTAGTTCTCACACAATCAAGGTGAGGCTAGTAGCCATTCAAGCCATCCACCTCCCTGAGTTCGATATACCTGCACCCTACACTAACCGTGCACTTGCGGTAAAACGACACCGCGCCCAAACCGTAAACGGGGCGTCGGTCAAGTTTTTGGCGCCGTTGCCGGGGAGGCGTTCGGTTTGATATTATCTTATCTTGGGTTCGTTAGACTACGCATAAAAACATTTTAAAAAAACAAATACAATAACCAAGATATTTTTCTCCCACCATTTTATTATTATTTTGTTATTCTCTTGTACTATTGACGCTCTTCTCTAGTTTTCTTATTTTTTTGTTGTCCATGTATCTTTGCTATTACCATGTGGAGACCAAATTTCGATGCTCAGATGGGAGGCTATGATCCTTATTCATTTGTGGTTTGTGAGATTTGTAGGATGGCATGGCACGTGCATAATGATTGCCCATTTACGCCTGAGAGCCTCATGTTAAACCAAGGCCAAATATTTTCCCACAACCTTAGCCCAAACACCTCCCATCCATTTCCTTAACCTTATATCCCTCCACCAACACAAGAAAAATCAAGCCTTGAGTCTCTCCTTGAAAGTGCCATGTTTAACCAAGGCCAAATATTGCAAAACTTTATGGTACCAATCACCGAGCCAACACCTAGGAGAGGGGATGGAGAAGAGGATATACCCACTTTCATGGTTGAGACCATCATCCCATCGGCCACCATAGACACATCTCATGCCGATGTCCCATTTTTCCAACACTACCACTTGGATGACAATGCATTTTTTGATGATGATTGGGAGGATGGGGTGATTTCTCTAGGATCTGTGGGAGAGACTTCTCATCTTGATTTGGATACCCCACATGAGTCCTACGAGAGCACCGAGGAGACTACAGAGCTTATGCATACCGGCGAGGAGGATGTGCCCGAGGACGAGGACACCACGACCACATACGAGTGGTCCACTCCACATCCACATCCACAGCCATCTCTGTCGCCGCGTCTTCCTTGGTCTGTGGTCAACCACGATGATGTCATTCAGGACATCGGACAGATGGTGGAGCATGAGCATATCGTCGAGGAGAATGTGCATGAGGGTTTGGATATGATGGTCCACTTCATGGAGCCCGAGTCACATTTACCTCTACCGTCACTCTCCACTTCTTCTTCTGCTGAGCATCAACTTGAGCATATTGCCCCCATTCAGGGAGATTTTCATACTCACTCCACATTTGAGTCTCGCTTTTCACGTCCTATTTCTTTAGACTCATATATTTGTGACACACCATATCTCTCATAGAACACATGATCTACTTCCCTTGAGGTATGCTGCGGTGCGTCACCACCTGGAGAGCCACTTGTTATGGAGATCGAGGATTTGGTCGTCACTAGTACAGAGGATAGCGACCCATTCTCAGGGAGTATTCGTCACTCTTTCATTTTTTTCCATCTTATTTTGACGATTATCTCTAGGATACATTTATTTTGAGAAATAATTTCTTGCCATTGACTAATGCACCTCGTCCTTTGCAGGTCACATGTGGACACCTACCAAGGATGCTTGGAGGTGCATTGCTTGGGTCCATTGGCACACGTGGCATAGCGCTTCTGGCGGAGCCACAACAGGAGCAGTTAGAGCAGCTACCTTCCCCCCTCCAGATTTTAGATCCGCCAATGCTCAGGTGTATCCTAATCTAGTAGTGTAAATATTTACCGCTTTCTAGTTTAGATTAGAATAATCTTGTCTCCTCTCATTAGCGAAGGGAGCGTATCTAGGGTTTGCTTTTGCATCATAATAACCCATCATGTCGTCCCCTTCTGTCATTTCACCCCATCACCCTATCCTTGTTCTTTCGGCCCTTTTTCTTGGCCCCGTTATCAGTTTTCTCCATAAGACCCCTACCACCTCCAAAGGGTGGTGATGCCTGTTTTTGCCTATTGCTCACTCTCCCTTTTATCTTTTATGTCCCGTATCGGATTTTCATATCTTTTGGGCATAGCTTATTTTAGCTTCGGGGAGAGTATCACCCATAGTCATTTTTGTTATTTTTGATGCATTTTCCCTCCCATTTTATCTTTGCCCTCTCATGAGTGATCTTATTGCATTGAGGGCAATGCAAGCTTTAGCTTGCGGGAGTTGCATTTCATGCATGTTTCCTTTACTTTCTTTCATTTTTCACCTTTTTCATGCATCAAAAATTTTTGTTTTCATTTTTATGCATCATTCCCATCATGCATTTTTCTTTCTCCATTTCATTCTTCCCTCTTTCTAGAGATGAACCCTCAATGATATTCTGCCACTCATGCCTCACTTTTCACATTTGAGCACCTTTTTCCATCACGCTATTTCTTTGATTATTCAATGCTCATATATGTGTTTTGCCATCTTTTAGGTTTATTTGTTATGCTTCGAGATTGTTGGTTGTGATTGTGTTTAAGGCATGATTCTAGCTATATATCGTATTTTAATATGCCCCTCTATTTGAAGTTCCTAGATTTTCACGCTTCACTTCCAAAAAACGGTTATTTTACCATCCTACCCCCGTGCTTCTAACTCTTGCATGAAATACTATATGTGTACTCTTATCGAATGTGTTAGCTGCCTTTCAACGGGATTAGGATAACCACACCTTTGTTCCATGCTTTAATTCATGGAGGATTTTCTTGCCATGCTTGGATTTCTCAAAAATTCTCTTTTGTTTTACTTTGTACATTCCCCTTCGTCGTGCATCGTTCTCCCATTTGGGGGAGTGCACACTTTTGTACATATTTTTGTATAATGGTCCTTCAGGGTTCTTCGTAACCCGACGCCCTAAAGCCATCTGGCTTGGGATGCGTAGGCCACCCTTGCATTCCATTGCGATTCCGCGAGTTTGCAAGACAAAAATATTCAAATCAAAAACAACAAAAACAAACCAAAAACCAAAAATATGTATATATGCCACATTCTCCCCTTTTCCTTCGCTCTCCACATTTCCTATATTTGACAGCACCAATGTATATAGGGAAGGCAAGAGTTTGTACAAAGTGATCTTTCCACATCTTCTCCATCTCCTTTTGAAAATACAAGCAAGGCAAGAAAGTATTTCAAAAATCAAAAACGACAAGTGTGTGTGGTGATTCCTTACGCCCTAGAGATCGATAGTTATTCCCATGATTCATATCTATTCTTTCTTACTTCTTCATGCATGTATGGGTGTCTACTATTCACCGTTTGGAAGATTTGATATGAATTTTGAGCTTCCTCATATTTGGGCATATTATCTACTATAATGCTATGATAGCTATGCCTTTGCCAATGTCACGCTTCTATCTCTTTTGTGCTCTATTGATATGTGTTGGATCTGGATCGTAGCCTAGAGGGGGGGTGAATAGGCTAATAAAAAAATATTCGTGCAACCCACGAACAATCCCACGCAGTTATAGGCACAGACAGGGCAATAAAATAGCAATCACAGAATACGCACAAATATACCCTGGTTCGGTCGTCCCCACGACCTACTCCAGCCCCGAAAGCAACTACTAGATAGATATGTAATCAAGTACAGCTACAATGAGTCAAGATCCCAAATCTACTCTCACCTAGCTCGTACGCACACCACGTGCTCTACACTCTCAATCTAGTCAGATGCTCTCCCTCCGTGACGACTCCCAAGTCGTCAGGTCCCCAGAAGTAACACAGATGGTAAAGTTTCCCCTACGAGGATCTAACACAACAACTACACAAAATAATGATAAATAGAGTTTAGGAATCTCAGTTTGTGTAGCGGCGATGTCCTCGTCAATCAACACGGGTCAGATCTCGTCTGACGTAGATGTTGTCTCTGATGTCCCCTCAATAGTTCTGCGCCACTCTCGATGTAACTTGCGATGCAAAGGATAATTATCTGCCCTTTTGATTCGCTCCCACAATTTGGCACTGATTTTAATTGGGCACCAAGAAATCGGCCTGCCCCCTTTTTATTGCTGCTAACCCAATTTTTAAGAGGTGCCTGCAAACAAACAAAAAAGAAAACTCCTTGTATTATATTCCTCCAACAAAAGCAAATTGCAAAGAAAAAACACAGAAGCTCTGGAGATTAATATCAAAGGAGGCCGGCCTCTCAGGGATTTTCGGCTCTGTTGATTATTTGTTGCGTGTGCCCCTTGGTTGAATTGATTGCCCCTTCTTCCTTTTGTTATTGCCTTAATTTACTGATTTCGGCAGGCTATGAGAACTTCGTCCGACCTCTTTTGTTCTCCTCTCTTGGCACATGGATTGCTGCAGCTTTTCATCTCCTTTTAAGATAGCAGGCTCTGTTGTCTAGGATTGCAAAGGAACGAAACAAAAACAAAGGCTGTTTTAGATTCTCCAATAATAAAGCATGCGGCTTGGGGAGGATTTTGATTGGGAAGATAAAATAAGTGCCGGCTGCCTGTTTCCTTTTGAGAACCTCTCACATCACAAACCTGTGCCTGCAAACAAAATCACCCAAGAAAAAAAATGGCCGGCTCTTGATAAAAAACAATTTGCATCCTCCTTTGTTCACTGATTAATTGATGAGAGAGAGAGGATTTTTGAAGGGTGCGGCTTGCTGAGAGATGGCCGGCTCTTCTTCTTCTCGTTTTTGATGAAGCACAGGTGGAAAATAAAATTTTGATGAAGAATCAAAGATTCGACAGTCCAGCACCTGATAATTTTTGTGCGCCTCTATTAATAGACCGGCCTGTGCACACTTTTTCGGTGCCCTAGTTTTTTTTCGGCTCTAAAAAAAATGACGCAACTCTTTTTTTGTTTTCAGCTGCTACCAAAAAAAACCCCAATCTTTTATGGTCCGGCTCCCTCAATAATTGTTTAGGTGATGAAACAAAAAAAACCACTAAAGAAATTTCGGCTGCCCTCTCTTCTAATCAATGACCTGGGCTTTTGGGTTATTATTGTTTTTTTTGTTTTCAAAAAAAATGGTATCAAAGAGGGCAAGGCCTGTGTATTTTTTTTGATCACAAATGCAACTGGTGCGTGAGTGCTCCCTTTTTTGGGCCTTTAAAAAAATCATTTTGTGAGAATTTCAAAGGGGTTTGTAGTTTGGACTTGTAAATATGAATCAAACCATTTGATTGTCTTCACATTCGCATCATATTGACCAAGTCTCCTATTGAGTCTCTGCAAGCTTTGTCATTCCTGAAACACTTAACACACACGTTAAAAACGTTCATACACGTTTGTTATCATCAAACACGAAGTTCATAGATCGTTGCTACCAACAATCTCCCCCTTTTGATGATGACAAACAAAATATAAGATTTGATTGATAAGCTTTTCAAATAGTGTGTGTGAAAGTGTGATGATAGTGGTGACATGCAATAATGATGTGATTTCCCAAAGATTATTAATAAGCATGCTGCTCCCCCTATTTTTATGCTTTCCCAATATTAATTAATGCTCCCCCTTAATCAAACAATCATATTTTCACGAGCATTAATATTATCAAATCTTTCCCAAATTTTTCTCCCCCTTTGTTATCATCAAAAGTCAAAACACGAAGTCAAAATCATATAACATGCAAAAAGAGAGTATTATTAATCATTACCAACAATTGCATGCATACACTCATAGAATAATCAAGTCAAAATCCAATGAAATTAAACAACTACAACTTCAACACCAACGTGTACGTGCGATGATTAAAACTGAAGCACATAAGGAGAATCATTAAGAAAGTCAACCAAAACCAATCCACATTTTCCATATAACATTCTATCACCTAGGATTGGTTTTCCCCACCTCATCAAAAATGAGTTCAAGGTACCACACCCCAAAACATAGCCTATAAGGACACTTAGATGTGGGGGTGGCATTGCTTGACGAGTAAATACACCACCGCTAAAGTTTACCCATAAAGCTTATGTTGGATACTCGTGGGTAATACCGTTGCCAAGGATTGTATCCATTTTCCATACGGAGCAATTGTCTTTGTTTTCACATTTTTTTTAAAATACTTATAACGACAATTTCTTTTGCTCAATTTTTATTCATGGCAAGGTATATCATATCCCTTAGATTTTCAGTTAAGTTTTCCTCCTACATTCACATTCCATACTTCATAAGCGATATCTCCAAATGTGCAACAATAATAATACATGTGGAAGTGAAGTAGGTGGTGTAGAGTTCAAGTTATTTTCATTCATTGAATATGCCATGAATATTTAGAAAGATGAACATGCGCATGTGGCAAAAGAAATAATACACCAATTGCTACATAGATATGAAAATCATTCATGAATACTTCTTTTAATGAATCAAAGAGAAAGATACCCATTAAGCACCAATTTTTTTAAATAATTTTTTTAGTTTTTTTTTGTTTTTATGCATGAAGTACTAAAGCAAACATGAGATGCAATCACACAAAAAAAAATCATGCACACATAGCAATGCAACTACTAGCACACAAACAAAGAAAAGTCACGCACACAAAAAAAAACTATGAAGATATTCATTAAGTTCAAAGAATGAGATATACCTTCGCGTCGCCGTTTGACTAAGGAGCTAAAAAGTAATGAGACATTCAATTTATCGCTCCTCGTCAAATCTCCATCCACCTACAGAAGAGGTGTCGTGTGTGACCTTGGAATCCAACAAGGTCCACTCACGTTAGTCATCAAAGATTTAGGAACCCATATTTGTTTGAACTTAATGTTTTTGTTCCTATATTTGCAACGATATGAAGTATGACCAACGCATCCACATGTAAAGCACTTAGCATGAAAATTTCCAACCTTTGTTGATTCAATGTGAACTTTTCTATATTTTGATTTTTCAACATTTTTAAGACCATATCCTAGTCCTCGCCTATTATTGCCATAAAGTTGATTTCCAAGAATAATGTCCAAATTTTGTTTTCCAATGGAAAATCTCTTTAATGACAATTCTAGGGTGGTGACTTTGGATTTCAAGACATCATTTTCATTCACAAGCAAAGTGCATTTACTAATGAAAGCTTGCTTGTTTTCCTCTTCTTTCTTTTCAAAATCCCTCATTTTTTCTTTAAGTTCAAGATTTAGCATGTTGATCTTTTCAGAAAGCAATTCATTTTCAACTTCAAGCTTTGTCTTATCTAGTTTATACATGCTAATATCCTTTAATAAAGAGGGACATGAGAGACAATCAATTTTTTCAGGCAAGCTAGCTTTCTCCTTATTTAACATGTCAATTGTAGTGTTGCATGCAACAATTTCAGTTTTTAGTTTTTCAATTTCCTTAGACATGTCATACTCATATTGTTGCA
This sequence comes from Scilla litardierei, assembly GCA_030789695.1. Taxonomy (NCBI): domain Eukaryota; kingdom Viridiplantae; phylum Streptophyta; class Magnoliopsida; order Asparagales; family Asparagaceae; genus Scilla; species Scilla litardierei. The sequence continues at coordinate 41,766,229 of CM061132.1, forward strand.
TCTCAAAGTTATCATTCCTATAACCATCCACATCAGCTTCTAGCTCATTAATAGTATTTTGCATTCCTTTCAAGATTTCTAACAATTCAGCTTTAGTGGGAGATCCTACCTCATTGTGTTTGGCCATTAATGCCATGCAGGAGTGAGCTTCATGTTCCTCATCCTCCTCCTCAGCTTCGCTATCCATGTCCCACGTCAACACTTTCGTTTTTCCTTTTGCAACTTGAGCTGTGTGTTGTTGTGGGCAATCTTTTATGTGGTGCCCTTTCTTCCTGCATTTAAAACATTCACTTCTATTAATAGCTTTCTGATCATAGGAATTTCTACCAAAATTAGAATTATTAGAACGAATGAACCTTTTTCCCATCTTAGCTCTTCCTTGATCAGTCTGAATATATCTCCTGAAATTTCTGACCATTAAAGCTTGCTCCTCATCAAGATCGTCGTCGTTAGCTTGAAGAGCTAATGGTGTGGAAGCTTTGGTCTTCTCTTCAGGCTTCTCTCTGGCTTCTATACTCTGCAACTCAAGCTCGTGTGACATTAGGTTGCCTATCAAGTCCTCCACTTTCATTATTGATAAGTCCTTAGCTTCTTGAATAGCGGTGACTTTAGGCCTGAACGAGCTTGGTAGCGCCCTTAAGATCTTTCGTACCTGTTCATGGCTAGAGTATGGCTTACCGAGGGAACTGGATTTGTAGACGATGTCCGTGAATCTCGCAAACATCTCTTTCACAGATTCTGTTGGTAGCATGCGGAAGCTCTCGTATTCTGTGCTCAGCAACGCAAGTCTGGATTCCTTCACTTGCGATGTTCCCTCATGTGTCACCTCCAGAGTATGCCAGATTTCCTGCGCAGTTAGACAATGTGAGATGCGATTAAACTCAGATTTATCAAGAGAGCATATAAGCGCATTCATAGCTTTACCATTAAGAGTATAAAGTTTTTTATCAGCTAAATCCCACTTGTCTTTAGGCTTAATTATAACAGTGTCTTCAATTTTAATAGTGGGTAGACTATAACCATTTTCAACAATATCCCACACATCATAATCAACAGACACAAGATAGATTTTCATCCTAGCCTTCCAATATGCAAAGTCTACACCGTTAAACTTAGGGGGACGGGCTATAGACTGACCTTCAGCAAAAGCACAATCAGATATATTCATGGTCATCTAAAAATATAGACTAGATCCTCTAAACTGGCTCCGATACCACTTGTTGGATCTGGATCGTAGCCTAGAGGGGGGGGGGGGGGGTGAATAGGCTAATAAAAAAATATTCGTGCAACCCACGAACAATCCCACGCAGTTATAGGCACAGACATGGCAATAAAATAGCAATCACAGAATACGCACAAATATACCCTGGTTCGGTCGTCCCCACGACCTACTCCAGCCCCAAAAGCAACTACTAGATAGATATGTAATCAAGTACAGCTACAATGAGTCAAGATCCCAAATCTACTCTCACCTAGCTCGTACGCACACCACGTGCTCTACACTCTCAATCTAGTCAGATGCTCTCCCTCCGTGACGACTCCCAAGTCGTCAGGTCCCCAGAAGTAACACAGATGGTAAAGTTTCCCCTACGAGGATCTAACACAACAACTACACAAAATAATGATAAATAGAGTTTAGGAATCTCAGTTTGTGTAGCGACGATGTCCTCGTCAATCAACACGGGTCAGATCTCGTCTGACGTAGATGTTGTCTCTGATGTCCCCTCAATAGTTCTGTGCCACTCTCGATGTAACTTGCGATGCAAAGGATAATTATCTGCCCTTTTGATTCGCTCCCATAATTTGGCACTGATTTTAATTGGGCACCAAGAAATCGGCCTGCCCCCTTTTTATTGCTGCTAACCCAATTTTTAAGAGGTGCCTGCAAACAAACAAAAAAGAAAACTCCTTGTATTATATTCCTCCAACAAAAGCAAATTGCAAAGAAAAAAAACACAGAAGCTCTGGAGATTAATATCAAAGGAGGCCGGCCTCTCAGGGATTTTCGGCTCTGTTGATTATTTGTTGTGTGTGCCCCTTGGTTGAATTGATTGCCCCTTCTTCCTTTTGTTATTGCCTTAATTTACTGATTTCGGCAGGCTATGAGATCTTCGTCCGGCCTCTTTTGTTCTCCTCTCTTGGCACATGGCTTGCTGCAGCTTTTCATCTCCTTTTAAGATAGCAGGCTCTGTTGTCTAGGATTGCAAAGGAACGAAACAAAAACAAAGGCTGTTTTAGATTCTCCAATAATAAAGCATGCGGCTTGGGGAGGATTTTGATTGGGAAGATGAAATAAGTGCCGGCTGCCTGTTTCCTTTTGAGAACCTCTCACATCACAAACCTGTGCCTGCAAACAAAATCACCCAAGAAAAAAAATGGCCGGCTCTTGATAAAAACAATTTGCATCCTCCTTTGTTCACTGATTAATTGATGAGAGAGAGAGGATTTTTGAAGGGTGCGGCTTGCTGAGAGATGGCCGGCTCTTCTTCTTCTCGTTTTTGATGAAGCACAGGTGGAAAATAAAATTTTGATGAAGAATCAAAGATTCGGCAGTCCAGCACCTGATAATTTTTGTGCGCCTCTATTAATAGACCGGCCTGTGCACACTTTTTCGGTGCCCTAGTTTTTTTTTCGGCTCTCAAAAAAAATGACGCAACTCTTTTTTTGTTTTCAGCTGCTACCAAAAAAACCCCAATCTTTTATGGTCCGACTCCCTCAATAATTGTTTAGGTGATGAAACAAAAAAAACCACTAAAGAAATTTCGGCTGCCCTCTCTTCTAATCAATGACCTGGGCTTTTGGGTTATTATTGTTTTTTTTGTTTTCAAAAAAAATGGTATCAAAGAGGGCAAGGCCTGTGTATTTTTTTTTGATCACAAATGCAACTGGTGCGTGAGTGCTCCCTTTTTTTGGGCCTTTAAAAAAATCCTTTTGTGAGAATTTCAAAGGGGTTTGTAGTTTGGACTTGTAAATATGAATCAAACCATTTGATTGTCTTCACATTCGCATCATATTGACCAAGTCTCCTATTGAGTCTCTGCAAGCTTTGTCATTCCTGAAACACTTAACACACACGTTAAAAACGTTCATACACGTTTGTTATCATCAAACACAAAGTTCATAGATCGTTGCTACCAACAATATGAACCCATGATGCTATATTATGAGATTGAATTCTTGATTTAGATTGTGATATGCTTTTCCCTTGTGCTTAATTGTGTTGGTGATTACATTTGTGGTTTGGAGAGGGTGATCAAGGATTCTTCGCTTTCCTTTCTTGCTCTCGCACCCGATCTTCATTCCAACTCGTCTTCCTCGGGACGAGGAAGAGTTTAGCTTGGGGGCTTGACGCGTGTTCATATTTCATCTTTTGCACATGCTCTTTATCATGTTTTCATATGCATTTCATCTCATTCCATGTTGCATATATCACTTTTTTGGTTCATATTGACTATTGGGTGTATTGTTTGTATTTCAGGCAAATGTCAGCATTTCGGTGTCTTCTGGGATCAACCTTGCATGTCGGGACCAAGACACGCTTATATGACGAAGATCCGATGGCCAAAGACGAGGATTTGATGATTTGGAGATTCAACCGATCGGGTGGACAGACACACCCAATCGATTCGTGCACACGTATCTGACCCGACGAGAAGCAATGAAGGAGCAGATCCCACCCGATCGGTTCAGTGATCGGGTGGATGTTGCAGTGCTCTCTGTCTTTGAGAGAGCCTCCCAACTGATCGGTTCATCCCCTCGGGTCATCTTGGGGAAGAACTCACCCGACCGGTTGACATTTCAACCGATCGGGTGGTCTTTTCTTCCCCTTTTGTGTACTGCTGCTCATTCTTGAAGATATGCTATTATTCCAGTGGGATTTTGGGTGATCTCTTATTTTTCTAGCATCGGCATCGTCGTTAGCTTTCCAACGATAGATCGCATGCCCAAATCCGATTTTGATACATTTTCCCGGAATTTTCTGAGCGCAGCTGGGTGCTGAAATTGGGAGCTGTCTAGAATTTCACTTCAACCAATCGGTTAGAAGTCCAACCGATCGGTTCTGATCATTTTCAGAAGTTGTGCATCTCTGTTTGCTTCCACCCGATCAGTTGAACTCCCAACCGATCAGGTAGCCCTTTTTAGCAGTTTTAGTGGGTCTTGGACCCAAACTGTTAAGGTTTTTTGGGGGCCTATAAATATAGGATTGTGCACGACTTATGGGGGTTCTTCTCTGTTTTTCTAGGGGTTTTCAGCCACTTTCATGGGAGCCGTAAGTTAGTTTAGATTAGGGTTTATCTTCCAATAATTCTTGTGATGGATTGAAGGATTCAAATGCAAGATAAGCATCTCTTCTCTTATTTTCATTGTTTTGTGTTATTTTCATTTTGCTTGATGGTGAATGTTTGTTTGTCTTTTTTGTTGCTTGCTTTTATGTTTTTCACCATTGAGTAGTGTTTGATGAACCCTAATATGGGTTAGAGTAGGATTGATGCTTGGGTTATTTCATTTGACTTGACTGCATGGCAAGTGTTTGATGGAATATGTCAATAGGGATTTCTAGCAATCTGAGTCCAATTCGTATGGCAACACACTATATGTGTTGGGAGTTGGGGTTCGGATGCTTGTCCTGTCAAGATCCGCTTTGATGTATTGCTAGAAATCACATTCGACCTATTAGGCCATTAGGGTTACGCGGGGGTGTTTTATTGTCATTGGCGGGAGAAAGACCGCCTCTGACCGTCGAGCCAAGGGGAAATAAAATTGGCTTTTGATCCCCTAGCCACAGCTCACACCCCTAGCGTTGACATCGAGTCCTCGCGCGTGGGAACGGCTTGGGCAAAATGTTGGAAGTTATCATTGTGGCATTAATGATCCTGGTTGCGGTCGGTGTTAATGGACATGGGAATGCCCACCGTCCGAAACCGGGTAGATCTGGCATATCATCCTGGGCATCGACCGGAATATCAAGCCCATAGGGCACTAGGTACCACCTTTGGGGCAATGTCTCACCCTGGGTCAAGTCGAATGCCAAGTGTCATGAGTGCACTAGCCCGTGTTAGCGGGGATTCATTTCTTGTCTTTTTCATTTCTTTCTTTTATTTCTACACTTCCACTCATATAATCCGTGTAGCTCTCACACAATCTAGGCGAGGCTAGTAGCCATTCAAGCCATCCATCTCCCTGAGTTCGATATACCCACACCCTACACTAACCGTGCACTTGGGGTAAAACAACACCGTGCCCAAACCGTAAACGGGGCGCCAGTCAATTACTAACTCCCACTCAGAGATTTAGGGTTAGCCTTACACTAGGACACCAAACTCCCATAAAGAGAGTTACTCCCACAAAGAGAGTTATTCTCACAAAGAAAATATCTAATTCCCACAAAGAGAATTAGGGTTCCAAAGAAACACAAAGTAAAACAAATACTCTTAAACACAAAGTAAAACAAATACTCTTACATATGCCTTGAGATGTACTTACTCATTAATGAATGCAAGGCATGGAAGATGATCTCCAAGTGATGAGATTTGTTTGAAAGCACTTGGATGATTTCCCTTGAGCTTGACTTCAATGCATGAAGGAGAGAATGAGCTCTAAGAGGGAAATGAGAGAGTTTGAGAGTGGCTTAATTAAACTCTAATGATTTTTAATAGCATCAAGAAGTTCTAATGAACTCATCCCTCTCATATATATAGGAACCCTATATGAACTCTCAAAATATAAGGAAATAGCCAAAAACAAAAAGCTGCAACGGCTAGAATCTAGGCAAAAATGTCATCGACAGTCGACTGATGAACAAATGAAAGTCGACTGTCCTACGGGTAAATAATTCCCAACGGCTATAATATGAGCCATGACAGTCGACTGATGAAGACAATACAGTCGACTGTATACCGGACATGCGTCTACAAATCCTTCAGCAGGCGACTGCTGCAGGGAATGGAAATAAATAGAGAGATGCAACTTACGCACTGTTTGAAGACAGGCGACTGATGGCCAGTATACCGGCGACTATCAAATGACAGGCGACTGTAAAAACTGTAACAGTCGACTGACTTGTAAATTGGGATGAAGCCCAGACAATGCAAGTTGCGCATAATCGACTGTAGACCAATTCACATGCGACTTTAGGAAGACAGGCAACTGTAAATTGACCGTCAGTCGACTGTTCTAAAAGCTCAAGTTTGAGTCAATAAAACGTTGACTTGAGCAGTGTACAACAGTCGACTGTAGAAGGCTCGACAGGCGACTGGAATCACCCAGTCGACTGTAAAACCTTCATCAGGCGACTGTTGGAGAGCCAGAGACTCCAATTGAGTCTTTGGGCAAGATGAACCTATTGAGTTGGATTCTATGATAATCCTAAGGCTCACTAAGATGGTTAAATGTATATGCATGAATGAGTAGACCATCTATCAAGGCATTACATTAAACCTAGACTCAAAAAGAGAAAAGCAATAAATGAAATAATACATGGATTACATTGCTTTTCTTAGAGTCTATGGCTTCAATCTTGATGCCTTGATGCTTCCATCATCTCCAAGATTTGGCACCCCTTGAGTCCAAGCTTTGGCCCTTCTCCTCTTGATATCCATCCTTACACCAAGTATTTAGTCTCCAAAAATGATATTCTTGAAATGTTAACTATGAGACTAAAACAAGAGAGTCATTAGCAACAACATAATATTGTGATCATATCAAAATAACATTGATATGAAACACCAATACTCAACAATCTCCCCCCTTTTGATGATAACACACATTATGTTAATGTAAAGAAAATAAAGCACAATGCTAATGAGCTCCCCCTACTTATATGCCCCAATTGTAAAATGAGATACACAATTGTAAATACTCATTATAACAAATGAAATGATGAGAAACCATGGTGACATATAATAGGCATGGATTATATAAACCAATTGCAATAAGAATATAACATGCACACATGAATGGTTTATATAATCCTATATATCTCTCCCCAAGATATATCTCTATCCCAAAATGCATATGTTTGAAATACAAGATTTACATAATGCATATATCTCTCCCCTTGACACGTCAAAAAGATGGACATCAAAAATATCCCCCTTGACATCTTAATCAAAGATGTGACAATATGCAAGAGTAAAGAAATGTATGATACCAAATTTGTAAAAATTAGTGGGTATCAATCACTATCACATGCTCCCCCTAGATCATAGAAATTGGTCAAATTTTTGACTTCTAGGATCTAATACCAATTCTAAAGAAGGAGATAATCAATCTCTAACAATTGAGATGATACCAATTGTAGAAAAAGAATCTTGAAGGATAATCATCTTTACCATTGTTATTCATAATTGGAGCCATGGGCCTAAAGTGTATCAAAGCAATAGATATGGAAAAATCAAGCTTCATTGATACACAATGACAATGCCAAAACAAAATATAACATGAAGTATGTTGGCAATATCCAAGGGGTTGAGTTTGATACCAAAACTAACCAATTGAAAAATGACACCAATTGTGAAGCAATGATCCCAAAGACACCCGAAAATGAGGGTCAAAATATGTTTTAAAATTATTTTAAACTCACAACATAATAACCCCCATTGTCATATATATGGATCAATGAATGCATGTATGAGAATGTATTCCCCAAGGTCCCCATTTTCATGAAAAATAAATTTGAAAATATTTTCAAAATCATGAAACACACACAAACAATGGGTATGCTAAAGATAAACATTTAAGTACAATACCCAAGCAATATGCATATGTGTGAGGAACCTAAACATTAGGGAACCAAACCCAAGAGGAGTTTGATTTTCTAATGTAATCACATGAGGTAATCACATCCCTAACTAGAGAGTTGATGTATCTATCCCTCTCTTGCACACTACACTTAGTGTGAATCCATAAACTCAAGGATTGCCTAGGTAAGGGTTTTGTTGAGTATTGGTGTTTCATACCAATCTTATTTTGATGATGATCACAACATTATGTTGTTGCTAATGAATCTCATGTTTTAGTCTCTCAGTTTTATTTCAAGAATATCTTTCTTGGAGACTAATCACTTGGTGCAAGGATGGACATCAAGTGGAGAAGAGCCAAAGCTTATACTCAAGGAGTGCCAAAGCATGGAGATGATGGAGAGCAATCAAGGCATCAAGATTGAAGACTTAGACTCTAAGGAAAGCGTTGTAATCCATGTAATTTACTTTATTGTTTTCTCTCTCTTTTGAGTCTAGGATTAATGTAATGCCTTGTTAGATGGTTTAGTCATTCATGCATATGCATCTAACCATCTTAGTGAGACTTAGGATTATCATAGAATCCAACCCAATAGGTTCACTCTGTCCAGAAACTCATTTGGAGTCTCTGGCTTTCCGCCAGTCGCCTACTAAGAGAAACACAGTCGACTGGGTGATTTCCAGTCGCCTGTAGATCCTTCTACAGTCGTCTGATATGCACAGCTCAAGTCAACATTTCAATTGACTCAAACTTAAGCTTTAGCACAGTCGTCTGTCGATCAGTTTATAGTCGCATGTATTCTTACAGTCGCCTGTAGATTGGTCATCAGTCGCCTGTATAGCGTAAGTGCATTCTCTGCATCTCTCTGTTGTTTCTCCATCTTATACAGCAGACGACTGATTAAGTTTTTACAGTCGCCTGGCTAATAGACAGTCGACTGTATTATTGACATCAGTCGCCTGTGTGCTTAACTGGAGAAAGAGTGCAGCTCCCTGTTTTATTCCATCCCCAGCAGCAGTCGCCTGCTGAAGGATTAACAGGCGCCTGTCCTGTTTTCAGTCGACTGTATCAACTTCTTCAGTCGACTTTCCTGGCTCAGAATATAGCCATTGGATATTTTCTAGCCGTTGATTAGTCGACTGTCTTTTGATCATCAGTCGACTGTTCCTGTCATTTTCGCCCAGTTTCTAGCCGTTGCAGAATTCTTTCTTTGGTTGTTTCCTTGGGTTTTGGGGCTTGATATGGGGTTCCTATTTATATGAGCGTGCTGCCATCTCTTAAACTACTTGATTGATTCTTGATTACTCTTGATACTATTGAAAATCTCAAGAGATCTATAAGCAACTCTCAAGCTCCCCCATTTCCCTCTCAAGAGCTCTCATTCTTCTTCATGCATTGAAGTCCAGCTCAAGGGAATTCATCCAAGTGCTTTCAAGCATATCTCAACACTTGGAGATCCTCTTCCATGCCTTGCATCCATTCATGAGTAAGCATCTCAAGGCATAGGTAAGATTATTTACTTTACTTGGTGTAATTTGTGTCTCTAATTCTCTTTGTGGGAATTAGAACTTACTCTCTTTGTGGGAGTAACTCTCTTTGTGGGAGTTTAGTGTCCTTGTGTAGGGCATAAATCCTCTTTGTGGGGTATCTGTCACGCCCCGCTTCCCTAATATGGAAGGCGAGGCGTGAGGAGGTCCACTCAGACGTGGAGCTGTGAAGCTGCAGTCTGATAAGCGTCTGTAAAAATTTCAAAAAGTAGCAGGTCCTTGCATTGCGACGAAACTACAATAATAATAATAAAGCAGATAAAAGAACATCCACCAACATCCAACAAATATTACAACATCACAGATAGTCACAAAAAGTACAAGTCTGAACAATAGGCCTAAAGCATGGCCAAACAAAACAAAGAGAGATAGGTGCTACGCACCGAAACCTAACAGCAACTAATGAAAAATAACAACTAAGGGGATACTCCAAACGAGTCTAGGACTGGTCACCCGTGTCCTCGAACTCGGACTCTGCAGGGACCTCAAACTCAGCGTCAACGAACTGCTCGTCCTCTGCTACCTTCTCGGTCTCAAAGCCTGACATGTGACACCTAAAGAGAAAAGGGCACATGTCAACAAAAGTCTCCCAAGGGAAGCGGAGAAATTTTGTGCAAGGATACAAATATAGAAAAAACGACTAGCAGTACTAAACAATATGAAATGACATTTAAGGAATGCAATAGTTTAAATGACATGATGCATGCACGTCGTAGCAAAAACTACGAAAACACTATTTCACGTTTTTCACGAATCATTAACTTTTCACATTATGCACAGAGTTTACGCCTTACAGCTGAAGTGGCTGTACGGGCACACTTCTACGCTGAGTGGTCGCTTAACCCTACCCCTCCACGTGTATATGGACTGGCGCCCATCTTCTGGATCACGAGCCAGGAAGTGTTATTGGCATAGGGTTGTGCCCGCAAAGCAGGTGCCTAGCCTCAATAGTTACAAGTATTGTAGCGTGTGCTACGTAATCACGATAGAACGATTTGATGCATGACATGACATGTAATGAGCCGTTAAAGTGCGTACAGTTAATTGAAAGTAAACGTGACATGGTAGCATGAAAAGATAGCATGGTAAAGATGTCGGATCTAGCTTCGTTGTCAAGCTAGATCTATTAAGGACGTCTAGGCGACTATCATTTTATCGCCTAGTCTCTTTTACGCTACTACACAAATTGGCCTAAAACATGGCCTAAATAACTACTGGCAAGTATCACTTGCCTGTTTCTGGTGATATTGGTTGTCGCGGGTTCGCCTCGACGAGCGTTATGTTATAGAACGACTGGTTCTCTGTTTTGGTTAAACAAGTTAACGAATTAGTTCCATTGCAAGATAAGCACAAAATTAGGTTAATCCCTAACTTAGGTTCGTCCGATTTTATTATCCTACCATATCAATACTAACAAGTGGGTTATGTTATAATTAAATAATCTAACATGGAAAAGTATATGTAGATTGAGGTTATTAACTTACAGAAATATTATTAACAGTAAGATTAAAACTGTTACATGGTAGCAGTTAGCTAATTAATACGAAAACTAACACAACTAAACATTTAAATACTTTAGCACTATAACCTAACAGGTAAACAATTAAATTATTACATTAACCAAAACATATACTCATATAATGAATGGGGAAATCATCACCCGCCCCTTTATCCTCTTACTGCCCATTTCCGTCTTTATTTTCTAAGGTTAACACTTGAGAAGGAAGACAATAGGCATTGGTTTTTAATAGGTTTGTTGATAAATTTTATGTTTCGGAAACTAGAATAAAATAAATTAAAAACTTAGAAACTCCAATTAAGGCACTGTCATCTCTACTCCCACCCCAAATACTGATAAAAAGCCATTACCATTGACAGATTACAATGTTCAACCGTTGGCTATCAGAAGTGGACTAACGATTTGAAGAGTAGCAACATAACCAATCTTTAAATTAGTAATAATGACCAACAAGCATGAGAAACGATAAATCCAAGTAATAACAACTCCTGGGCAGTCCTAATGGCACTAAAAACCGTTTGCCATCCAACAGGTCTCAGACATGGGTCCAACTTGTCAAAGTCCCCTTCCCAATCTTTTATTTCTCTTATACAGGCTGTCACTTGCCCCTATAACATCTTAATTCACTCAACTTTCTCCTTAGTCTGTCACTCTCCCTTTCCCTCAGTTCTTTGCTTTTCTTTCTTCTTCTTTTTTGTTTGCTTTGAATCTTGCAGCAGCAAGCAACCAAGCCCCGTGCGAAAATCAAAAAGGCGAGGGGATCTCTCACCTACGCGACGGCGGGGAGGACGACCGGCGGACGGCTTCTGGCGGCGTGGGGGTTTTCGCCGGCGAGTTCTGGGCGGACGGCGGCGGCTGTTGCTGGGCGGCGCGCGTGGCTGTCTCTTCCGGCGGTCGGCGATGCAAAAGAGGGGCGAGGGGGTCGGCCAAGGGTGGAGGAGAAAGGAGAAGATCGGAGAAGGTTGAAGCTTGCTTTGATCAGATCTGAAGTTGGTTTCAGATCTGAAATTCGTTTTTTTTTCTTCTTGATTTCTGATCTTCAAAAAATGTGGAGTTGATTACGAATTTGGGTTTGATGTTTGTTAGAATCTGAAGTATAAATTTCAGATTGTTTGTTGGGTTTGATTTTTTCCTCTTGATTTTCTGATTTAAAAAAGAAATCAGTTTGGGATTGATTGAATGTGTTGTAGGGCTGATTTGTTTGAGAGATTTGTGTTGGGAAGATGATGGATTTGGGTTTTGATTGTGGTTGTGGATTGATGAACAGATTTGGTGAAATTGGGTTCTTGGTTTTAGAAAACTGATGGAGGATTTGCAGATCAATCTGCAGGGGAGAATACGGGCTTAAGAAGATGAGCAGGGAGACACCCCTCTCATTTTGTCAAAGCAGAATTAATTTGATTGGGATGTGTATTTAATGAAATCTTTAGACTTTGTAGAGACGTATTGCTTTGCTCAAACGAAAACAAAGAGAAAGCCAATTTTGATTTCAGAAAATGTATCCGATTGTCTAAAACGTGTGTTTTGTCATGTAGCTAAGGGTTAAGACACTTACGTAATTAAGTGAGTTTTAATAAGTGTCATCATTAAAAATGAAAGTCAACATTAAAAATGAAAAAAAAAATTAGTGAAATAAAGTAATTAGTGAAACAATTAAAGTGTTTAACAATTTGTAATTAGCATGACAATAAGTTAAATAATTTACTAAGGCTTGATGGTAAATATTGACGATACGGTAAAACGAAAACAGTGACGCGCTCGCGTCGACTCGTACAGACGAAAAGTTAGCTGGATAACAGAGGTAAAATACTGGCACGCACAATCGGAAACTCGCCTAAAAATACCGGCCGTTACATTCTACCCATCTTAAGAAAAATTCCGTCCTCAGAATTCTTATCAGCTAAGGAGCAGAAAACAAATATGGATAATGCTCTCGCATCTCATCTTCTCGCTCCCAGGTAGACTCTCCTGGTGAGTCGCGGCGCCACATCACTCTGACTAGATCAACAGTCATGTTCCTGAAGACTTTCTGACGTCGATCTAGGATCTCCACTGGTTGTTGTTCGTACGTCAGGTTTGACCGAACAGTAATCTCAGAGTAGTCCACAGCATGAGAAGGGTCGCTGATATAACGACGGAGCTGGGACACATGAAAGACGTCATGAACTCCCTCCAAGGACGGTGGCAAAGCTAAGCGATAAGCTACTTCTCCAACTCGCTCTAGCACATCGAATGGTCCAATATATCTCGGACTAAGCTTGCCTCTCTTCCCAAATCGGATCACTCCTCGATTAGGTGAGATCTTCAGAAACACAGGATCTCCCGGCTGAAACTCCAGAGGATGTCGTTTAGCATCTGCCCAATGCTTATAACGGTCCTGGGCGATCCGAATCTTGTCTCTGATATCTTGCACAACATCAACTGCTTCCACTATCATCTCTGGCCCCAAGAGTTCTCTATCACCTACGTCATCCCAACTTAGTGGCGATCGACATTTTCTCCCATAGAGAGCAGCAAAAGGCGCCATGCCAATGCTTGCCTGATAGCTGTTGTTGTAGGAAAACTCTACTAGGTGCAAATGATCCTCCCATGAACCCTTGAGATCCAACATGCATGCTCTCAGCATATCCTCCAAGATCTGAATGGTACGCTCTGACTGTCCATCCGTCTGCGGGTGATACGCAGTACTGAACTTCAGACTGGTACCCAGATTGGTCTGCAGACTCTTCCAGAACTGAGACGTGAACCTCGTATCACGATCTAATACAATGCTCACAGGGACTCCATGCAAGCGTATGATCTCCTATACGATATAACTCACATCACGACTTGTACCAGAAGGAAATTAATAAGGCATGAGTTAGGTCATTACCTCCATATACTTCCTTGCTAATATCTCCGTGGATTGCCCAACTCGGAAAGGTATAAAGTGTGCGGACTTGGTTAATCGGTCAACGATAACCCAGATCGCGTCGTTCTTCTTGGTGCTCCGAGGTAAGCCATTCACGAAGTCCATCGTGATGTGCTGCCACTTCCACTCAGGAATCGACAGAGGTTGTAGTAGTCCAGCAGTGCGATGATGTTCAGCCTTCACTTGTTGACACACGAGGCACTTGGCAACACTACGTGCCACACTTCTCTTCATTCCATGCCACCAGAAATTCTGTCGAAGATCCTTGTACATCTTAGTACCTCCGAGATGGATAGAATAAGGTGAACTGTGAGCCTCATTCATCAACTCTTCTCTGATATCTCATGCAGGTACGCAGATCTTGCTACCATATCTTAAAGATCCATCCGTGTGAATCAGAAAATCTGTTCGAAGCCCTGCTTCAACTTGTTCTCTGATCTTCTTTAACTTAGCATCTCCAGCTTGGCTAGTCTTGATTCGATCCACGATCGTCGATTGAATCTGCATGTTCATCAACGACGATGTGACTCCTGGTAGAACAGCTTCAACATCCATCCTTCGCAGATCCTGCTGCAATCTCCACTGAGCTGTGAGAATCATCACTTCGGGTAGTCGACTCAAGGCATCCGGTACGACATTCACCTTTCCTGGATGATACTGAAGATCAACGTCGTAGTCTGTCATCAATTCCAACCATCTACGTTGTCTCATATTCAGCTCCTTCTGGGTGAATATATATTTCAAACTTTTGTGATCAGTGAAAATTTTCACTTTCTCACTCAGTAAGAAATGTCGTCAGATCTTTAGTGCAAAGATGACAGCGGCTAGCTCCAAATCGTGGGTCGGATAATTCTTCTCATGGACCTTCAATTGTCGCGAAGCATATGCGACCACATGATTGTGCTGGTGTAGAACGCACCCAAGTCCCTTGCCTGATGCGTCGCAGAAAATCTCGAAGCCTCCGCTTCGGTCCGGAATAGCTAAGACTGGTGCAGTAGTCAATTTCTCCTTCAAAGTGGAAAAAGCTTGCTCACAAGAGTCTGACCAACTGAACTTAACATCCTTCCTTGTCAATCTCGTCATCGGCTCAGCATCCTCGAGAAATCCTTGATAAATCTGCGGTAGTATCCAGCCAATCCAAGGAAACTCCTGATGTCCGATGCCGATCGAGGTATAGGCCATTCATTGACTGCTTTGACCTTCTCCGGATCCACTGAGATACCAGCTCCTGATACTACAAGCCCAAGAAATGCAATTCTATCCAGCCAGAATTCGCATTTGCTGTACTTGGCATATAGTTTATGATGACGGAGCGTCTCCAACACTATCTTCAAATGTTCTGCATGCTCCTCCTTGCTCTTCGAGTATACCAAGATCTCGTCTATGAAAATCACCACGAACTTGTCAAGGAAGTCGTAAAAGATAAGGTTCATGAGATTCATGAACACAGCAGGAGCGTTGGTCACACCGAATGGCATGACAACGAACTCAAAATGCCCGTACTTAGTCCGAAAAGCGGTCTTGAGTACATCTTCCTTCTTGACTCTGACTTGATGGTATCCGCTCCGGAGATCCAACTTCGAAAATACCCTCGATCCACCAAGCTGATCGAAGATATCATCAATGCGGGGCATCGGGTACTTATTCTTCACTGTGATCTGATTCAACTCTCGATAATCAATGCACATTCTTCTCAATCCATCCTTCTTCTTTACCAGCAAAACTGGTGCACCCCAGGGAGATACGCTGTGATGAATGAAACCCTTCTGCAGTAGCTCATCTAACTGCTTCCTCAACTCTTCTAATTCTGCAGGAGCCATACGGTATGGCGCCTTCGAAATTGGTTGAGCTCCTGGCATAAGATCGATGCCGAATTCCAACGCTCGATCGGGCGGCAGTCCAGAAATGTCTTCAGGGAAGACATCTTCGAAATCTCTCACTACTGCAGGCTTCTCTGGTTCAGCAATCATAGATGCAATGGTCAATTGGTAAGGTTGTGCTCGAAACTTGACAGGTCCAAGCGAACGTCCTCCGCCGACAAACTCAAACACTGGGTGATCAGGAATTTCGAACACCACTTTCTTCCGGTGACAGTCGATCGTGGCATAAAAAGCTCCTAACCAGTCAATGCCGAGAATGGCATCAAAGTTGGGTAGGTCGTGGACAATGAAATTAGCATATAGTTCGTGTCCACTAATCACCAATGGGCATGGTCTACATCCCAATGCAATCTTCACTAAACCATTCCCAGTCGTAATGTTCCAACACTTGGGAAGTGTATATGTGGGTATCGAGTGTTCGACTACGAACTTCCGAGATAGGATGCACATGGAAGCTCCAGAATCAAACAGGGTCAAGGCCGGGTGAGATGAAACTAAGATGACACCTAAGGGTTGTAATTTTAGCCTGTAGGGATCAATACACTAGAGGGGGGGTGAATAGTGTATATTAAAAAATTGTCGCAAATAAAATGTTAGTAATATTTGCAAAGATGGCACAGAAATAAAAAGATAAGTACTGAAATTAAATCAATCGCAAACACAGAGATTTATCCTGGTTCGGATCCTTGTGATCCTACTCCAGTCCTCTACCTCGTAGAGATTTTCAATCCACTATAATCACTTGCCCCGCAAGCACCAACTTACAAAAATGGCGACACTCCCCGTGTCCCAAACTTTGTACAATCTCTAACAGAGATTCAAACCTGTAAAATAATGAAATAGAAAAACACATATAGCCTTGTTATAAATTTCAGAGAATGAATTCAAGGATGGTGTTTTAGAAGAAGAACTTCAAGATGTAAAAGATATGTAATGAAGAGCAACACTTGAAGTTCTCTGGTTCATAAAAGAAGAGAGAGATCTATTGATTTCTTCTTACAATTATGAACACAAACAACTTTCCAAAAATGATGTTGAAAAATCCAAGTTCTTCCGTTCTTAAATGAAGAAGGAAATCTAATGATTTCTTCTTACAAATAAGAAAAGAACAACTAATGGCCTAAAGCTTTAGAAAAGAGAAGACTTGATTCCAACAAATAAGAGAGTAAAGAAGAGGAAAGTGTGTGTAAGAAAAGAGAGGGTCTACCCCTTTATTTATAGTGTTTAGGGATGGTTGGAGACTGTAGTTAACGTTGGAAACCGGGCAGGAACCGTCCCTGAAAATTTGGGATCAAAACGGCTAGTTTTGAAATTGGTCGACCAAAAGGACACATTGGTCGACCAAAATTTAGAGGGGGAATTTCGATCGTTGGAAGACATTTCTAGAATCCACACGGTTAGGGGAGTTTGCATATGCAATCCCATAACCAAATTCGAAGGTTTAAAATTGGTTGACCAAAATGGGGTTATTGGCTGCCAATTTTCAAAGTTACGAATTTTCGAAATTGGGAAGTGTAGATCTCTGAGGAATGGAACCTAGATGGCTAAGATATATTATCACAAGGCTTTGTGACTCTAATAAAGTAAATTTTTACATTGATTACATAAAGCCGTAGATAGGACTGCATCTGCAACTGAATCTGAGAAGCTTCTTTGCAGGAGATCCTTATCAAGTGATCATATATCCAAGTCGTGGATTAGGTGCCTTTGTATTTCCAGCTTCATGATTGATATATCTGATTGAGTATGCATGAAGATATCTCATTTGTGTGGAACTCAGCATTGATATGTATCTGCATACATAGAGTTAGTAGCATTGAATGTGTTTGTCATATCAAAACCATATGGGAATAGAAATATGGAATTATGAAATTCCAACATTCTCCCCCTTTTTGATGATGACAAACATGAAAAATATATATAGTTAAAATCAGATATACTCCCCCTGAATATGTGGAGGTTGTGAATACTCCCCCTGAGTAGATGAAATATATTCTCCCCCTTTGGAATCCTCAAAAAGAGGCGAAGTAAAGATTAGTTAATACTGGAAAATATGAGGGAAATATAAAACGCGGTCAAAGTAGATAGCTGAAAAAAATGAGCCGAATTTGGCCTGAGTTGGAAAATGAGGTGTAGGCCAAAAAAAATAATAGAGGCCGTAATAAAGAGCATGCCATGAAAAATAATTAATGGAAAGAGCATAAAAATAAGTCAGTCCCAATAAAAAAGAAAGAATGGGCAAGTTAGTAAAAAATAAATAAAAGAATATACAAATACAGTCCGAAATAAGTAGTGGGCAGGCCACTTTAAAATGAAGTTGCCAAAGCAGAAAAAAATATGAAGAAGAGCACAAAAGAAAGACAAAAACTATGTAGGCCGAAAATGGGCATATAGGAAGAGCAGGCCAAATAAAATTAGTCCTGGAAGGAATTATATGTGCATGGAGATGGTGATGCAACAGGCAAGTGAGAATGAAAGTACCAACCATGTACATAAGTGCCACTGACATAACAACCATAGGTTAATGAACAATACTTTTCCAAATTAACAGAAGATGCAAAGGAACAATCATAACAACCATGTACATAAGTGCCACTGAAGTGAAAAACCAACAGCAAACAGAGACTGAATAATAAAATGAACAACATAACTATGGATATAAGAGCAATAGATTAAAGAACAATCAACATAAAAAACTGAAACAGTCATCCATATAGGGAAGTAATCAAAAAACAACCGAGTGACTGAACAACAAACAGCAGATACACCAGAGGAATCACAACAAAATAACAAAAAGAACCATATATCTTGATCAACATAACAACTAGTGACAACAAAACATCCAGTGACATAATATTCAAAGAAGCATATAAGCACCAAGGCTAAAGTACATGAGACTTGAACAACAAGACCATATAGCCCACATAGCCTAGGACGCAAAATATCACACAGACCTAAACAACAGATATCCCAAAAACAACAAACTAAACAGAGCAAATATAACCAACAGAACCATAATGTTTCCAAACGACCCAAGTAACTAGCGTCAAACATATCACCAAAGTGCCTATGGAAAACCAAACCAACTAGCAAAGAACCAAATAGACAACTGACTGGAAAACACCGAGGAACAACAGCAAACAGGAACCCTGGATGACTACTGCCGAGAGGAGGAGCCTGGCCCGGAAGGAGGATCATCGGCCGAACGTCTAGCCACCCGAAAGTGTAGCGACTCGAAGTGGTTTGCCAGAGAGGCAACAGCAGTAGTAAGGTCGTCCATCCTCCTGTTATACTCCTGTAATGTAATATCACCAGAACTCATGTGGGTCTGAATCCCACGAAACCCATCGTGCATTTCAGCTTGGATATCCTGGAAACCACGAGTCATAGAATGGCGAAGAGCACGAAGCTCACCAAGAACAGCATCATGGCTGGATGACGGGGTAATGGGTGTGGTAGGGGATGTCGCAGAATGAGAGTACCGCTTCCGAACCGGAACACGGCCACGAGTGCTAGAAGAACCGGGTGTATGGGAAGTGGGAGTGGGTCGGGAAGCAGGAGTGGGATGAGATCGAGGAGAACGAGTACATGTGCGGGGAGAGCGAGACATGGACCGAGTGACGGGACGGGAGGGAGTGGGAGAGATGTCAGCGTCAGCGGCATTGGCATCAGCATCGGAACCATCATCAAAAGCAGAAGTATCAGATATGATCAATTGCATGTGAGTAAGTGTGGCAGAGGTAAAATCGACAGGATTGAAAATAGCGACAGAGTTTGCGAAGGGAATCTGAAATGCCTCTAAAATTCTGGTGATCAGCGAGGGCAAAAAGATATGAGTCTTAACAGGCTTGGCCAAAGTGTCAAGTAAGACAGATCCCCAGCAGACGGGAAGTTCGCCCATTAATGCATAGAGACAGCGTGCGGTGTTGTTACTAACATAATTCATAGAGCCAATCTTAGGAGCGAGGTTTGTCAGAATGATCTTTACCATCATCTTAGAAGGTGGGTGTAGAGTTGCTGCGGAACGCTTGGGACGATAATCATTAGCCAAAAGCTGTTTAATAGAGGGGTCGGTGAGAGTGGTAGGAAGTGGCTGAACATTGTTGGAGGGCAGGTGCAGTAGGGAAGATAACATAGGTCCAGTAAGACGGAAGAAGAAACCATTCACGATAGTTGAAATGGAGAGCATACCGGCTTGTTTGGAAGAATCCAGGTTCGCGTAGAACTCACGAACGAGGGCCAAAAAGTAGGGGGTGCGGTTTGCTGTGGACCAGAGACCAACGAGTCCGGCGGAATGCAGAGGGGCCAAGATCCGAGAGAAGCCGTGGTCACTGAAGTCGACGTGACGCTCAGGGTGGAATGGGAGGTGCTCCAGGAGGCGAAAATGCTGAGAAGCCGCCGGAGAACGGAAGTAGGCCGGTGCCGGGGTTACAATGAATTCCGTAGGGGGCTGAGCCATCGGGAGTGAATCGGTGAAGGAAGTTGAAGGAGAACCGAACGAGAGGCGAGGATCCGTCGATTGAAGGTGGTCACCGGCAAAGACGGGGTCGGATCCGTCGAAACCGATGAGCGGACGGCCTAGGAGGGCGGCGAGGGAGCGATTGAAGGGAGGCGGCAGAGGATCGGCCACGGGCGAGGGTATGGAGGGAGACGCCGGAGGATTTAGAGGGTGGAGGCCGACGATTTGAGGTGAGGGTGATGAAGAATCGGGAGAGACCGGCGGGTTTCTTTGGGGAAAATGAAGGGATGCATTGGGAAGAGAATAGTCAGAGATATTTTTGTGAGATTGAGACTCCCTAGGAAGGAATTAAATAAGGTGAAAAAATAGTTATGGGAAGTTGTTGGAACTGACAAATTCCAATCGGTAGAGAACGAATCCCACCAAAATTCGAAAACGAATGGATGGGTTCAGTTTCTGAAACTAAAAATGGAGGGAACGGATAACGAGAATAAGCGGGAAGACGAAGTAGTTACCGAAAAATTAAAAAAATAATAAAAAATTCGAAAATTGGCGACCAATATTGGTGAATTGGTCGACTAATTTCAAAAATACCCAGAAAAATTTGAAAAAATTTGAGAAAAATTCTAAAAAATAAAAATAAGAATGTGTCTTAAGTCCGATTCACTAATAATCCCTAAATTCCTACGAAGCTTAATAAAAGTCTCTTCTTTCAACGGTTTAGTCAAAATATCAGCTATCTGATGTTCAGTAGCTATAAATTTAAGAACTATATCTCCTTTCTGAACATGATCATCTAGAAAATGATGACGTACATCAATATGTTTTGTACGAGAATGATGCACATGATTTTTAGAAAGATTAATAGCACTAGTATTATCACACATAATAGGACAAGTAGAGCAATCAATACCATAGTCAGATATAGTTTGTTTCATCCACAAGATTTGAGCACATGCTAAACCCGCGGCAATATATTCTGCCTCGGTTGTAGATAATGAAACAGAATTTTGCTTTTTGCTAAACCAAGAAACTAAAGCATGACCTAAAAAGTGGCAAGTACCACTGGTACTTTTACGATCTGATTTGCAACCAGCAAAGTCTGCATCACTATAGGATAATAAATCAAATGTGCTTGACTTGGGATAAAATAAACCAAAATCAGAAGTGTGCTTAACATATCTAATAATCCTTTTTACGGCAGTTAAGTGTGAAACTTTAGGATCTGCCTGAAAACGTGCACATAAACATACTGAAAACATAATGTCTGGTCTACTAACAGTTAAATAGAGTAGAGAGCCAATCATACCTCTGTAAATACGTTGATCAACACTCTTACCATTTAAGTCTTTGTCGAGAGATGTAGATGTACTCATTGGAGTACGTTTTTCTGCAGAACTTTCTAAACCAAAATGCTTAATGAGTTCTTTAGAGTACTTGCTTTGGTGAATGAAGATTCCTTCCTTTAATTGTTTGATTCGAAGACCGAGGAAGTAATTGAGTTCACCCATGTGACTCATCTCAAATTCTTTCTGCATAATCTTAGAAAAATCTTGACAAAGAGATTCATTAGTAGAACCAAAAATAATATCATCAACGTATATTTGAATAATGATTATGTCAGATTTAATACTTTTAATAAAAAGAGTGGAATCTATTTTACCAATATTATAACCAGAATTTAAAAGATAGCTTTTAAGTCTTTCATACCAAGCACGAGGTGCTTGTTTGAGACCATAAAGAGCTTTCTTTAATTTGAAAACATGATTTTCAAAATTTTCATGATGAAAACCAGGAGGTTGTTCAACATAAACTTCCTCCTTAAGAAATCCATTTAAAAAAGCACTTTTGACATCCATTTGAAATAATTTAAAATCTTTAAAACATGCAAATGATAACAACATGCGAATAGACTCAAGACGAGCAACTGGGGCATAGGTTTCATCATAATCAATACCTTCTTCTTGATTATAACCTTGTGCAACCAATCGTGCCTTGTTTCTAATTACCTGACCAGATTCATCCAATTTTTTTTTGAATACCCACTTGGTACCAATAATTGAATGATCTGTTGGTCTGGGAACTAATTCCCAAACATCATTTCGTTGAAATTGATTGAGTTCTTCCTGCATAGCGATAATCCATGAACTATCTTCACATGCATCTTTGATGTTCTTTGGTTCGATGGATGAAAGGAAAGCACTGCTGAGTATTGGACTCTCCACCTTGATTTTGATGATGATCAAACACAAATCATTGTGACTAACTCTTGTGTTTGCAGTTATCTGAAAAGTCACCAATTAGATTCAAGAAGATCAAAAGTGACTACATGTGTTGATTCAAGTGGAGAACTTGGTAGATCAACAAAGGTGAAGCATTGGCTTGAAGAACTCAAAGACTACTTCAAACCTCAAGCCAATGGCATCAACAAATGAATGGAGATTCAATCCAAAGAGAAGATAGGAATGGATGAGTCAAAAGCTTCGAAGACTATGACATTCAAGTCATTCAACTAAAAGACTCAAGAACATAAAGATTTATGGAGATCATCGCCAAATTAATTTGTTCATCTCAAGCGACGTCCCACGACTTCCTCAGAACGCGTGATCGTTGTGCTTGGAGCTTCGTTGAAGCTCAAGGAGTTTTTCATGAAGTCTAGGGATTCGGATTCTCCATGTTGAAGCTTTGAAGACGGTTTGTCGTGTTTACTTTTATGTCTTCTAGCTTCGGTTTAGTAGAATGTTAAGCCTTGAGTAGTACTTGCCTAGAAATCTTCATTTCTATCATATCGTATCTCTAGGATTGCCTAAGAAGCCATTAGAAACTTTCATGTAGCTTATCGCTTCATTTCTCGGCTTTGTATGCATCTTAGTTGGTTCAAGTAGAAGAACCAACCGACTAGATGACGATCTAATCGGTTGGAAATTCTTCTTGAACCGACTAGACATCATTGCTAACTCAGCCCATTCACTGTTGACCAGTTAGTTGGTTCAAGAAGGATGGTTAATGCATTAAAAGCCAATCTAGTCGGTTGATGATCCTTCTTAGACCGACTAGTTTCAAATCTAGTCGGTCCAAGAAGGTTCACTGACCGACTAGTTGTCAATCTAGTCGGTTGATGATGCTTCTTAGACCGACTAATTCTTACCCAGATTTCACCATCTTCTCTGTTAACCATCTAGTCGGTCCAAGAAGGTTCACTGACTGACTAGTTGTCAATCTAGTCGGTTGATGACCCTTCTTAGACCGATTAAGCAGCTTCAGAAATAGATCCGTTGGGCATTTAATGCCACAAATTTTGTGACCGTTTTCTCTCTTCCCTATATAAGTTTGAGTGCTTCTAACCAGGGATCCAAGGCTGAAATTAGAGACATTTTCACACCTTTGAGAAGAGCCATTCATTCTCATTTCTAAGCTCTCTCATCTCACAAGAATCTCTCTTCCACTCTTTGAGCACTAATTTCTCAAGAGAGATTCTCATTCCTTGTGAGCTTCTCAAGCTAAGAGCTTGAATCCAAGTCACCAACTCCTCCCTAGCCGTCTATTGCTGCCCATCTTGGTGGAGCTAGGGTTTGGTGTTCTCATCTTCCTCAAAATCCATTCTTGCCCTAAATTGGTAAGTATTTCTCAAGGCATAGGATTTTGTGGTAAGAAGTTTTATATTCCATTCTTTATACTTCATACTTGTTGTATACTCACAGTGGTGAGAGGATTGGCTTGATCCCAATTTGTGGGAGTCAAGATTTCAGTTTTACTCTCGGTTTGTGAGAGTTTGCTTAATCCCAAGTTGTGGGATTAAGGTTTTGCGTGTTCCTGGGTTGTGGGATACACGGACATCGATTGTAGGTCGATTGCACTTGTTGGAGGTTTTCCACAAGTAGGCTAAAGGAAATCTCTAGCGGTTTGCTAGAGTATCCGGAGGGTATCCGGGTGTTGCTGGAGTAGGGCACCGGTAACAAGTCGGGGAGACTTGGGTGGTGAACCAGGGTAGATTGCTTGTTTGCATTGCATTATTGCTTGTGTGGTTGTTCATTTATTGTATTCCGCATTTGTTAGTTAATTAGGGTTTTATTTGGCGTAAATTCCTTATAATTCTATAAAACACTATTCACCCCCCTCTAGTGTTTGTTCCTCATAGCACAGGGTCACTACAATTGGTATCAGAGCAAGGTTATAGCTATGGCAACCAACAACAACAACACACGATGCCCTCCTCCACCATATCTTCTCGGGCCCAATTATCAAATTTGGTGTCTGAAGATGAAGGCTCATATTCAATCCATCGATGAGGATTATTGGAAGATTGTGGAGAAGCCCTTTCGCGCACCTACCACTTCCGTACATGAACGGACACATGAGCAAAGAGAATTGGTGGGGAAACATCAAGAGGTAATGTATATCTTGCTTGATTATTTAACTTATGACATTCTTATGCATGTGTCCAAGGCAACAACGGCATATCAAATATGGCACATGCTAGCGGAGCAAGAAGAGTCCACCTCGAAGTGTTCTTCCTCCAATGATGAAAGAGATTCATTTATGGGCTTGATGGCACGAGAGGACGAATCTAGTGACGAATCAAGCGATTCAAGTGAAAGCGATAGCGACGATGAAGAGGTAACAACGGATGATCTTAAAATTGAACTTAAGCAATTATTTGATAAATATCAAAAGCTTATGCATAAATATTGTGATGCTAAGAATAAGATTGCTAGTCTCTCTAACACATCTTCATGTAGCACCTCTAACAATGACACCATTGTTGAGACACTCGCTATTGAGAAAGCAAGTTTGCTTACTCAAAATGGCATGTTGAGAAATGAGGTGGAGTCCCTCAAATCTCAACTTGATCGTGTTTCCATTGTGGATAGTAACGATCTTGAGATTGAAAATCTTCAATCTCAAAACACTTGTTTGGGCATTGAG
This sequence comes from Scilla litardierei, assembly GCA_030789695.1. Lineage (NCBI taxonomy): Eukaryota > Viridiplantae > Streptophyta > Magnoliopsida > Asparagales > Asparagaceae > Scilla > Scilla litardierei. Next base: position 41,791,211 of record CM061132.1, read on the forward strand.
AATGAGAATCTCAAATCCCAAGTGCACGAGCTCACCACACATGCATCCATCTTGAATGCACGTACCTCCTATAGTGAAGAAACTATAGATTTAGTGAGGCCATCCTCCGGTGCATCCACGAGTGGTGTCTATAACAACTTGGGTAGTTCTACTACTAAGGAAACCACCACTCATATTCCTTCATCCTATGGAAAGAAACCCACTTTGGGTTGACATCAAAGGAAGGGACATGCTTTCATGTACACCAATACATGTAGGAATGCATCCACTCCTCACATTTCTACTAATGATGGTTTTTATGTTCCACACCCACGAGCATGTGCAAACACTAATTTGAGACACTCTCATGCACGTAATCATGCTCATGCACCTTCATATGCTTATGATCACACATCACATCCACATGTGCATGCTTATTCTCATGATCATCCGCATGCATACACACCTCATATTCATCCACGTATGTATGCAACACCACACCATGGATCATATGCCCATCATCATGCTTTTGCACAACACAATGTTCCTCATGCTCTTGCTAGATCTCATGCTCCTAGGCCACATGCACCACGTAGAAATCAACCTTTTGTGCATGCAACCACTAGGAAGAGGATTCCCAAATCATACACTATTTGGGGTCCTAAGAACACTAGCATTCATGCTAAGGATATGTATGTGCAATCTTATATTAATGATATTATTATGAATGATGATTATGTTGGGAAATCACGGTCCTCTTGGACTTGGTTTCCGAAGTGTTAGTTTTCGTTGACCCTTCATTGCTTGGTACCATAAGTTTATATTCATTTTATGGGTACCAAAGCATTTGTGTTAAGAATTTATTTATTCTTTTGTTTGCATTTTGGTCTTAGATGCTCATGTTTGTTAGAAACGTAAATTCATATCGAATTTGATTTCTATTGCATGTTTATTAGTAAATCATTGTGTTTATGACTTTCATATTTAGAATATTTAATATTTCTTCTTGCAACTCATGTGTTGGCTCATATTCATGTTTTGTTGCATGTGATACATGTCATGCGTTTGGATTATTATATATATATATATATATATATATATATATATATATATATATATATATATATATATATATATATATATATATACATACACTTATTTTTGGTATAATTGGTATATGCATGTATTTGGTTAAATATTTATCTTGTAACATGATTACATGTTTCACTAATATTGTGTATGATTACACTAAGATATGGGTTATATTAATTTGAATTTAGTTTGTTAAACTTGTTGACTAACCCATAGGATCCAAAAAGGTTTTTGGATACCAATATTATGTTTTCTAGGTTCAATCCACATTGGGATACCAACCCTACCAACTCCTTGATTTGCAAAGATTTTCATTCAAATGGAGTTGTTGGTGCTTAAGTGATGCACCAAAGTAGGGGGAGCTTAATGTTGTAAGTATATTCTTACATTTGGTTTCCATGTGTGTTGGATGCATGTAGATGTCACTTTGTGTTTGAGACTATCTCATGCATATTCTATGCTTGCATATTGTGTGCCTCGTATGTCATTCATGTCTATGTGTTTCACGTGTGTCAAATTCTTGACCAATGTGCATTGTGTATTCATAATCCTTACTCATATGTTTATTCGAGGATTATTTATAACATGTGGCTTAAATATTTTCATGTTAGAACTAATACTTATTTGCATGTTTCACACACGGTACACGCTTATATTTATGTTCCACTTCACAAGCGTGCATCCCAACTTCCTACTCATGCCTCTACAACCTCTTAAGAATCCCAAATCACTATTTTTGGATTCCTAAGATTGTTTCTAGGCATGGTATGAACACACATATAGAATCGTATATTAGGAATGACATATTCTCATGCGACTCATATTGCGTTTCATTGCTTGGGTACCATGCTTGCATGATTACTTTTTGTACCCATATTTATATGTGAGTTCGTCCTCTACTCCCAAGTTTTCTTAGTTTGTATGATTTTGAGGGAGTATGACATATTTGATTGCTATCACGACATTACATTTGGTATCAGATTAGTTGAGTTCGTCCACTATCCCCAACATCATTATATGCCATTACATTTCTCTCATATTATGTTGTGCATATAGATTAGTTGATTTCTCTAACCCTTGGTGATTTTCTATCTTGTTGATATGCCAAAGGAAAGAGAAATTTGGTTTTGAAAATTAATACTTCATGCTTTTCATGCACACTCTTTGTGGTATTACTTTTCATGCCTTCCTTCAATATGTGTTATGCCGTGAATGTTTATTTTGTGCACATATGCATATTGAATGAGGAATCTTTCTAGCACACACTATTGTATTAGATATGTGTATTCATAATGATGTTGCTTGACTAAATCATATGCATAGGAATTATTAGTCTAGGTGTTTCTAATTTCTAATGATTGAGAATTGTTAATTCCTTATATGTATGATTTTCGTGATTATAATAACTCCTATTAATGCATGTCATGCATTTCTATTGATGAGTGTTATTTACAATTGGTAAATGTTTGGTTATTGGACTACTTGATTTTGTTCCTTAACCTATTGGATCCAAAAAGTTTTTGGATACCACCAATTGTTGTACAGATTGTTGTGCAAGATCCCTACTCTTCACACTCCTTGATTTCTATTAATGCATGTCATGCATTTCTATTGATGAGTGTTATTTACAATTGGTAAATGTTTGGTTATTGGACTACTTGATTTTGTTCCTTAACCTATTGGATCCAAAAAGTTTTTGGATACCACCAATTGTTGTATTGTCAGATTGTTGTGCAAGATCCCTACTCTTCACACTCCTTGATTTACAAATGATGGATCAATTCAAAGGAAAGGATGGTGCATTGGAGATGCACACATATAGGAAAAGCTAAATGGTTGTAAGTATGTGTTTTACACAATTGGTATTTTAATATATTGGTTTTGACTACCATATTTACAATTGGTATTTTAATATATTGAATTTGTGTAATATAGCATACTTCTTCATTAGCTCATTCTTGTCACACCCTCATGAAGATTGTTTGTTTATGTGACTGCCATGTTCATGTATGTCTTGTATGTCTTATTACGACTCATGTATCATGGTAGCTATAACTTTCATATAATGATTTGGTTAGTTATTTATTGATATTCATATCTTTAGAACACGTTGTCATTACACATCGTATTCCTCACATGCATGCTTCTTTGTGAAGATTGTTATATGTTATGGATATGATAACTGATATGTATGACATGCTTGCTTGTTTATTAGACTGTATTAAGTATATTGATCTTAATCTTCATTGAAATTTTTTCAATTCTTTCATTTAAGGTTCATTGTTGTTTTGATTCTACCACATGTGCCTAATTCTCGTAGATGACTATGTTCATGGATTATTTAGACTATATCATGATCTGACATACCATTCTAGTAGAATCATTCATTTCTTTATGGCATGCTATACTTCATCATGTTATACATAATTCATGCAATGTATAAGATTAATGATTTAGGATCTTTATGCATATTTGTTCATTGTATCACCACACATCTCATACTTTTCCTATGGTATTTATGATTATCTTTATGAGACGTATTGATATGATTTGGGGTGATCAATGTATGTTACTTGTCATTTTAATTACTTCATGACTGATGTTTAGCTATAATTTTATTCAAGAGATCTTTCATGTCTATAGCTAAATCTTTCATGTATGATATTTTTCACAAGTGACATAATATTCATTCATATTAGTTAGTGATCTTCAAGCTATATTTCTCACTATGTCATCTCTTATCTCACGCTCATATTTTATGCTATTTTGATGAGATGTTAGAGATAACTTGTGCTTTACACGATCACATAAGCTTTATATTGTATTTGATGATATGTATATTCTGTCATAGATATTCTTCCATGAATATATCTTGATGCACTATGACTTCTTTGATGCTACCTCCGATTATATTGTGCTTACTCAAGTTTTTTTATTCTGTTCGCACAATTAGTATGCATGCATGCAATGTTCATGATAAACTTTATTCGTTTATATCCTACCTTGTGACTTTGAACGTAGACTATCTTCATGCCTTTGCTCAAAGATGCTTTGTCACATTATGCTTCATGGTGAATTCTTTGTGATAATTGAGCTAGGATGAAATCATGTCTCTATTTGTTCACTTGGTTTCCTTCTCAAGTGATATCATGGTCTTGACATTAAATTGACATGCTTTGCATACTCTGTTAGACTACAATTGGTATCATCTCTACATATCATATTTACATTTGGTATCATATTTACAATTGTTAGACTATTGATTTTGGATATCATCTTTACATGCTCATGGCATTCCATGCTTATCTTTGACTCATTATGTGAGTATCTATTCTGGAATGCATGCTAGTACTATGGTTCTTTTGAACATTGTGTCATTTAGTATCCTAGTGTACTAGAATTGTGTATGCCATATGTTTTATGAAGTTACTATCTCTATTTTGGCATAACACTTTTGCATGATTGGATATTTGTGTATGCCCACATTGCACACTTCACTTAGATTTGGTATGTCTACAATTGGTATCACATGCCATTATACTTAATTTGTGTTATTATTTCATAACATAACTGTGTACACATGGCTAAGAATTTCCATAATCATGATTGTTGCATTTTTTATGTTTGACTTAGACCTCAGTTTATTGATATTATTTATTGATCTGATTTTGATTCCACCATAATGTATTTAATCATGTTCATGTCATTTATCTTGCCAAGTATACTATTGGTATCACAAGATAGTCTATCACAATATGCTTCATGTTATAAATTTTGTGATAATTGAGTTTGTTTGGGTATTTGACACTATTTGATCACTTGTTTTTCTTTCACAAGTGATGTCATGATTTTTGCATTGTCACTTTTCTAACACTGCTCACACTACTCTTTACAATTAGTATCTATTGTAATCTTTTATCACATATGCTTATTGCTTATCTTTTTGTGATAATTGAGGGTGATTGAGTTGTTGTTGGATATGTGCTCTTGCATTTGATATCTTTATTTCGATATCTTGTTTTTCAATTGGTAACTTTACATTAGAGAACTTTACAATTGTTATACCTTTGTGTTTTCCACTCTATTGTTGCATTTGTTGTTTCTATACCCCCATATCTTTTTGTTATGACAAAGGGGGAGAGAAATAAACAAGATGTGCTTATTAAATGTTGAGTGTTAAACAATAACTTGAATCATATAGACTTTATGTTTGATCGTTCATGTATATGATTCAGGGGGAGCATTGGTGATTACCTTGGTTGATATAGATTACATTATATATATGTTGGTAATCATGCTCATGTTTATGATGTGTATCACCTACATGATTTGTATTGTGTATGCATATTATTTCTGGTCATTCATGCGATATATACACAACCTCATATGATACACACACTATTAACTGCTGAATGATGCAATTGATTATTGATATTAACTTGATTGGCATCATTGCAGGGGGAGTAAGTATATTTAATGCACAATTATTTGTTTTGTTTATATTTGGTTTGTCATCATCAAAAAGGGGGAGAATGTTGAGTATTGGACTCTCCACCTTTATTTTGATGATGATCAAACACAAATCATTGTGACTAACTCTTGTGTTTGTAGTTATCTGAAAAGTCACCAATTAGATTCAAGAAGATCAAAAGTGACTACATGTGTTGATTCAAGTGGAGAACTTGGTAGATCAACAAAGGTGAAGCATTGGCTTGAAGAACTCAAAGACTACTTCAAACCTCAAGCCAATGGCATCAACAAATGAATGGAGATTCAATCCAAAGAGAAGATAGGAATGGATGAGTCAAAAGCTTCGAAGACTATGACATTCAAGTCATTCAACTAAAAGACTCAAGAACATAAAGATTTATGGAGATCATCGCCAAATTAATTTGTTCATCTCAAGCGACGTCCCACGACTTCCTCAGAACGCGTGATCGTTGTGCTTGGAGCTTCGTTGAAGCTCAAGGAGTTTTTCATGAAGTCTAGGGATTCGGATTCTCCATGTTGAAGCTTTGAAGACGGTTTGTCGTGTTTACTTTTATGTCTTCTAGCTTCAGTTTAGTAGAATGTTAAGCCTTGAGTAGTACTTGCCTAGAAATCTTCATTTCTATCATATCGTATCTCTAGGATTGCCTAAGAAGCCATTAGAAACTTTCTCGTAGCTTATCGCTTCATTTCTCGGCTTTGTATGCATCTTAGTTGGTTCAAGTAGAAGAACCAACCGACTAGATGACGATCTAATCGGTTGGAAATTCTTCTTGAACCGACTAGACATCATTGCTAACTCAGCCCATTCACTGTTGACCAGTTAGTTGGTTCAAGAAGGATGTTTAATGCATTAAAAGCCAATCTAGTCGGTTGATGATCCTTCTTAGACCGACTAGTTTCAAATCTAGTCGGTCCAAGAAGGTTCACTGACCGACTAGTTGTCAATCTAGTCGGTTGATGATGCTTCTTAGACCGACTAGTTCTTACCCAGATTTCACCATCTTCTCTATTAACCATCTAGTCGGTCCAAGAAGGTTCACTGACCGACTAGTTGTCAATCTACTCGGTTGATGACACTTCTTAGACCGATTAAGCAGCTTCAGAAATAGATCCGTTGGGCATTTAATGCCACGAATTTTGTGACCGTTTTCTCTCTTCCTTATATAAGTTTGAGTGCTTCTAACCAGGGATCCAAGGCTGAAATTAGAGACATTTTCACACCTTTGAGAAGAGCCATTCATTCTCATTTCTAAGCTCTCTCATCCCACAAGAATCTCTCTTCCACTCTTTGAGCACTAATTTCTCAAGAGAGATTCTCATTCCTTGTGAGCTTCTCAAGCTAAGAGCTTGAATCCAAGTCACCAACTCCTCCCTAGCCGTCTATTGCTGCCCATCTTGGTGGAGCTAGGGTTTGGTGTTCTCATCTTCCTCAAAATCCATTCTTGCCCTAAATTGGTAAGTATTTCTCAAGGCATAGGATTTTGTGGTAAGAAGTTTTATATTCCATTCTTTATACTTCATACTTGTTGTATACTCACGGTGGTGAGAGGATTGGCTTGATCCCAAGTTGTGGGAGTCAAGATTTCAGTTTTACTCTCGGTTTGTGAGAGTTTGCTTAATCCCAAGTTGTGGGATTAAGGTTTTGCGTGTTCCCGGGTTGTGGGATACACGGACATCGATTGTAGGTCGATTGCACTTGTTGGAGGTTTTCCACAAGTGGGCTAAAGGAAATCTCTAGCGGTTTGCTAGAGTATCCGGAGGGTATCTGGGTGTTGCAGGAGTAGGGCACCGGTAACAAGTCGGGGAGACTTGGGTGGCACCGAACCAGGGTAGATTGCTTGTTTGCATTGCATTATTTCTTGTGTGGTTGTTCATTTATTGTATTCCGCATTTGTTGGTTAATTAGGGTTTTATTTGGCGTAAATTCCTTATAATTCTATAAAACACTATTCACCCCCACTAGTGTTTGTTCCTCATAGCACAGGGTCACTACAAGCACAATGCGCCATTTGTTCAATTTGACGACGAGTTCTAACTCCATCAGTGATATTTCCAATGATTAACTCTGATGGATGATTTGGAACTTGTGCAAAATCTTTGGGAAGATCTGTATTATCTGAAATAGACTCAACAGAATGATTAGTAGCATCAATTTCATCAAGTTTGATATTATCTAAAGAATTAGATAAAGGTAATATATTTTCTTCTTCATCAACAATGGGAGAATTAGATGAGGGATTCTCATCAAATGTGACATGTAGTGATTCTTCAACTGTTGAAGTTCTTTTGTTATATACTCTGTAGGCTTTGCTACGTGTTGAGTATCCAACAAAAATACCTTCATCAGATTTCGAATCAAATTTATCAAGTGCATCTTTAGTATTAAGAATAAAACATTTACATCCAAACACTTTAAAATATGATACACGTGGAATGCGATCAAAGTATAATTCAAAACAAGGTTTATTAAGCAATGGCCTTATGAGAATTTTATTCATAATGTAACATGCAGTTGCGACAGCTTCAGCCCAAAAATATTTCGGTAAATTACTATCACAAAGCATTGTTCTTGCACATTCTTGTAAGGTTCTATTTTTCCTTTCAACTACTCCATTTTGAGGAGGAGCACGAGGAAAAGAAAAATTGTGAGTAATGCCATTTTCATTACAAAACTTGGTAAACGATTCATTTTCAAATTCTCCTCCATGATCACTACGAATAGTGACAATGTTAGAGGATTTGATTTTTTGTATCTTTTTACAAAATATTGAAAATTCTTCAAATGCATCATTCTTGTTTTGTAAGAATATAACCCAAGTATATCTTGAAAAATCATCAACAATGACAAATGCATATCTACTTTTATTTAAAGAAGCTACTCTAGAAGGACCAAACAAATCTAAATGTAAGAGTTCTAATGGTTTCTTTGTTGAGATAACATCCTTTGATTTAAAAGAAGATTTGTGCATTTTTCCTTGTTGACAAGCATCACAAAAATGTTTGTGTTTGAAAGAAATATTTGGCATTCCATTTACTAATTTGTGTTTTGAAATGTGTGCTAGATTTTTGAAATTAGTGTGTCCAAAACGTTTATGCCATAAAAGTGTATCATCAGATGTAATAATTAAACAATGATTATTTGTGGTAACAGACGTGCATAAAATATTAATATTATTTTTACGCTTACCACGAAACAAAACAGATGACATATCAGAATCATAAATAATGCAATCATTTTGTTCAAAAACTATTTTGTAATTTTTATCGCATAACTGACTAATGGAAAGTAAGTTATGTTTCAAACCGTCAACTAGGTGAACATTCTCAATGATAGGCTGATTTGTATTGCCAACTGTTCCAGTGCCTATGATTTTTCCTTTCTTGTTGTCACCAAAGGTAACTGTGCCTCCTTGTTTGTACTTGACGTTTGAAAGTAGTTTGACATTTCCTGTCATATGTTTTGAACATCCACTATCCAAAATCCATCTTTCTTTCCTAGGTACCTGAAAGATAAAACATTAAGCATTGGTACCCCTTTTTGAGGGTCCTTGGGATTAGATTTTTGGAAGCCAAACCCAAGTGGAATTTGGCTTTTTAATACAATCATTAGAATGAACTATAGCATGTATATAATGATAATCATTTCTATCTTCTAAGCATGAATTCTTAGGAACCCATATACAAATTGTAATAGGTTTCCTAGAAGATGGTTTTGAAATGTTAGAAACATTTCTTTGTGAAGAAGAAGTAGGAATGTTTACTTTATTTGTGTAAATAAATGCGTGATTCTTCTTTTGAGGTTTAACAAAAGTAGTTATTCCACAAGAAGAAGAAGTGTTACAAGATTTGGGTGCATCCTTATGAGAATATCCCAGACCTTGTCTATGATTTGCAGGTTATTGTATTTTAAGTAAATCATCAAGATTAGTCTTTTCTTTATTAAATTTATTAATATTGGAAGACATCTCGTCGTATTTCATCTTTAGTGATGAAATATTTTTATCCATTTCGGATATTTGAGTATGTAGTTCTAGATTCTTAGTTTTGAGAATATCATTCTCTTTACTAAGATTTAAATTTTGAGAAGATGTATTCTCAATAGGTGTAGTGTTCTTAGAAGAAGATAATTCTTGATATTTAATAAGAAGATCATCATTATTCTGTTTCAAAGATTTATGTTGATTATTCAATTTTTTGAAACAAGAATAGAGATCTTTTAATGCATCAAGTAATTCTTCGTTATTAAAAGAACTTACCTCATCTTCATCTTCTTGTGCCATAAAGCACATGTTAGCACTTTCATTTAGATCATCATCTTCATCATCTGAAGAATCATCCCATGTTGCTGCAAATGCCTTTTTCATTTTGTCAAACCTCCTTTCTCTTCTGGATTGATCATTATTGGAAGTTTTGAACTTTGCTTTGAGAAGAGGACAGTCTTTCTTCATATGTCCTGGCTTATTGCAATTAAAGCAAAGAGAAGAATCAGTATTCTTAGATTTAAAATTATTATACTTACCTTTCTGAAAGAATTGTCTGAAGTTTTTGGCAAGAAATGCCATATCATCATCTGAATCTTCATTATCTGATGTTGCGTTGAAGGCAAGTACTTTCTTCTTTTGATCTGATTCTTCTTTCTCATCTTGTAGTGTAACTTCATGGGCCATTAAGTTACTAATAAGATCTTCCATAGATAATGTGGAAAGATCATTGGCTTCCTCAATAGCGGTGATCTTAGGACGCCATACTGGAGTTAAAGCTTTAAGAATTTTGCGAACCTGTTCAAGAGAAGTGTAAGTTTTTCCAAGAGCACTTAAAGAATTTATAATATTAGTAAACCTGGTGTTCATTTCTCCAATTGTCTCTTGGTCCTTCATCTTGAACAACTCGAATTTGTGAACCAAAACGGAAATCTTGGTTTCCTTCACTTTACTGGTTCCTTCATGAGTTACCTCAAGTATATGCCAAATCTCCTTAGCACTTTTGGCCTGAGATACTCGATTAAACTCATGTTTATCCATAGCACAAAATAAAGCATTCATGGCCTTTGAGTTGTTAGTTTTTGCAGTTTTGTCGTTGGTGGTCCAATCAGCAACAGGAGTTGTTGGATTTTCGTATCCTGACTCTACGATGTCCCAAATTTCATAATTCATACTTTGGAGATGAATCTCCATTCGTATTTTCCAATATGAGTAATTTGAACCATCAAATAGAGGAGGACGAGTTTGAGAGTGCCCTTCAGGATGCTGATTGTAGTTGTGTGGAACTGCGTTCATGTTTGAGGAACTTGCCGCCATCTTAACCTTGCTCTGATACCAAATGTAATTTTAGCCTGTAGGGATCAATACACTAGAGGGGGGTGAATAGTGTATATTAAAAAATTGTCGCAAATAAAATGTTAGTAATATTCGCAAAGATGGCACAGAAATAAAAAGATAAGTACTGAAATTAAATCAATCGCAAACACAGAGATTTATCCTGGTTCGGATCCTTGTGATCCTACTCCAGTCCTCTACCCCGTAGAGATTTTCAATCCATTATAATCACTTGCCCCGCAAGCACCAACTTACAAAAATGGCGACACTTCCCGTGTCCCAAACTTTGTACAATCTCTAACAGAGATTCAAACCTGTAAAATAATGAAATAGAAAAACACCTATAGCCTTGTTATAAATTTCAGAGAATGAATTCAAGGATGGTGTTTTAGAAGAAGAACTTCAAGATGTAAAAGATATGTAATGAAGAGCAACACTTGAAGTTCTCTGGTTCATAAAAGAAGAGAGAGATCTATTGATTTCTTCTTACAATTATGAACACAAACAACTTTCCAAAAAAGATGTTGAAAAATCCAAGTTCTTCCGTTCTTAAATGAATAAGGAAATCTAATGATTTCTTCATACAAATAAGAAAAGAACAACTAATGGCCTAAAGCTTTAGAAAAGAGAAGACTTGATTCCAACAAATAAGAGAGTAAAGAAGAGGAAAGTGTGTGTAAGAAAAGAGAGGGTCTACCCCTTTATTTATAGTGTTTAGGGACGGTTGGGGACTGTAGTTAACGTTGGAAAACGGGCAGGAACCGTCCCTGAAAATTTGGGATCAAAACGGCTAGTTTTGAAATTGGTCGACCAAAAAGACACATTAGTCGACCAAAATTTAGAGAGGGAATTTCGACCGTTGGAAGACATTTCTAGAATCCACACGGTTAGGGGAGTTTGCATATGCAATCCCATAACCAAATTCGAAGGTTTAAAATTGGTCGACCAAAATGGGGTTATTGGCTGCCAATTTTCAAAGTTGCGAATTTTCGAAATTGGGAAGTGTAGATCTCTGAGGAATGGAACCTAGATGGCTAAGATATATTATCACAAGGCTTTGTGACTCTAATAAAGTAAATTTTTACATTGATTACATAAAAGCCGTAGATAGGACTGCATCTGCAACTGAATCTGAGAAGCTTCTTTGCAGGAGATCCTTATCAAGTGATTATATATCCAAGTCGTGGATTAGGTGCCTTTGTATTTCCAGCTTCATGATTGATATATCTGATTAAGTATGCATGAAGATATCTCATTTGTGTGGAACTCAGCATTGATATGTATCTGCATACATAGAGTTAGTAGCATTGAATGTTTTTGTCATATCAAAACCATATGGGAATAGAAATATGGAATTATGAAATTCCAACAAGGGTAACATGTAACTAGATTAATATGGATCTAACTAATCAAATATAATGCATAAATAAGGAAGACTAGTATAGAAGTTACCTGCAATAACTCCGTCCTCAGTCTCGGCCTCCACTGCAGTCATCGTGAAGGCTTGTCTCTTAGGCTGAACAGCCTGCTGAAAAGCCTGCTTCTGGGGAATGAGAGGCGCTCCACGCCCTGCAGCTACTGGAGCTCTCTGCTGCTGAACTCCGGTTGGTGCCTTCTGTAGTTGACTGGAATGCCGATAATCCTTCACTGAATGCGTAGCGTCGCCACAAATCAAGCACTGGCCCAGAAACCTCCTGTACTGCTCCTTCGTATGCCCAGCCTTGCCACAAAAATGGCACAACTTCGGAGTAGGCCCACCTGGCTTCTTAAACTGCACGGACTGATTAGGCTTGAACCCTGGCCTAACCACAGCTCTGGCCTGCTCCATAGGCCTCTTCCCAGCACCTGAATACTGCCCTCTCTTCTGATTGGCAATCAGTTCTTGCCTCTTGGTAGCTATCAGCAACTTTTGGTAAGAGTCTAAGTCTGAAGAGGAAATCAGACTCTGCAGCTCCAAAGATAAACCCTGTAAGAATCTCTGAGCTCAATCCTCAGCCGTCTCTACCATCTTTGGTGCAAAGCGACTCAGTCTCATGAACTCTTGGTGGTACTGATCCACCGTCAGATTTCCCTGCTTCAGATTGATGAACTTCTGCATCAGCTCCCTCCTGGCAGCTTGAGGGAAATACTCATCATTGAATCTCGCCTTGAAAGTGGCCCAGGGGATAGGCTTCACTAATATCTGCTCTTCTGACTCCCACCAACTGCGGGCATTGTCCTTCAGTTGCTTCTTCACTAAGTCAACCCATCCAGCCGGGTTAACTTTCGAGAGAAGCAGATTATCCTCCATGTTCTTCATCCATTCATCTGCAGCTAATGATCCTTCTGTCCCAGTGAAATATGACGGGCCCAGCTCCCGAAACTGCTTCGCTCCCGGCTCAAAGCGAGGGGCATTCTGAAGCATGCCCTGCTGAACCTGCATCATTTGATGCATCATCCTCATCATCTCAGCCGTGGTGGGTTCTCTATCAGCATCCGCAGCACGTCCTGTTCCACCACTAGCTCCAGGTCCACTACCAGCTCCTCGGGTAACGCGTCTACCGGCCATCTAAGACAAGGAAATGTTCAGATTAGACTTAATCATGACTCGAATGTTCTGAATATTTAAATGGATGTTGTTATCATTATTGTTGTTCTGATATTTCGCAGATGCAAATAGGAGACCTGCATGGGCCACCACTAAAACCTGTCACGCCCCGCTTCCCTAATATGGAAGGCGAGACGTGAGGAGGTCCACTCAGACGTGGAGCTGTGAAGCTGCAGTCTGATAAGCGTCTGTAAAAATTTCAAAAAAGTAGCAGGTCCTTGCATTGCGACGAAACTACAATAATAATAATAAAGCAGATAAAAGAACATCCACCAACATCCAACAAATATTACAACATCACAGATAGTCACAAAAAGTACAAGTCTGAACAATAGGCCTAAAGCATGGCCAAACAAAACAAAGATAGATAGGTGCTACGCACCGAAACCTAACAGCAACTAATGAAAAGTAACAACTAAGGGGATACTCCAAACGAGTCTAGGACTGGTCACCCGTGTCCTCGAACTCGGTCTCTGCAGGGACCTCAAACTCAGCGTCAACAAACTGCTCGTCCTCTGCTACCTGCTCAGTCTCAAAGCCTGACATGTGACACCCAAAGAGAAAAGGGCACATGTCAGCAAAAGTCTCCCAAGGGAAGCGGAGAACTTTTGTGCAAGGATACAAATATAGAAAAAACGACTAGCAGTACTAAACAATATGAAATGACATTTAAGGAATGCAACAGTTTAAATGACATGATGCATGCACGTCGTAGCAGAAACTACGAAAACACTATTTCACTTTTTTCACGAATCATTAACTTTTCACATTGTGCACAGAGTTTACGCCTTACAGCTGAAGTGGATGTACGGGCACACTTCTACGCTGAGTGGTCGCTTAACCCTACCCCTCCACGTGTATATGGACTGGCGCCCATCTTCTGGATCACGAGCCAGGAAGTGTTATTGGCATAGGGTTGTGCCCGCAAAGCAGGTGCCTAGCCTCAATAGTTACAAGTATTGTAGCGTGTGCTACGTAATCACGATAGAACGATTTGATGCATGACATGACATGTAATGAGCCGTTAAAGTGCGTACAGTTAATTGAAAGTAAACGTGACATGGTAGCATGAAAAGATAGCATGGTAAAGATGTCGGATCTAGCTTCGTTGTCAAGCTAGATCTATTAAGGACGTCTAGGCGACTATCATTTTATCGCCTAGTCTCTTTTACGCTACTACACAAATTGGCCTAAAACATGGCCTAAATAACTACTGGCAAGTATCACTTGCCTGTTTCTGGTGATATTGGTTGTCGCGGGTTCGCCTCGACGAGCGTTATGTTATAGAACGACTGGTTCTCTGTTTTGGTTAAACAAGTTAACGAATTAGTTCCATTGCAAGATAAGCACAAAATTAGGTTAATCCCTAACTTAGGTTCGTCCGATTTTATTATCCTACCATATCAATACTAACAAGTGGGTTATGTTATAATTAAATAATCTAACATGGAAAAGTATATGTAGATTGAGGTTATTAACTTACAGAAATATTATTAACAGTAAGATTAAAACTGTTACATGGTAGCAGTTAGCTAATTAATACGAAAACTAACACAACTAAACATTTAAATACTTTAGCACTATAACCTAACAGGTAAACAATTAAATTATTACATTAACCAAAACATATACTCATATAATGAATGGGGAAATCATCACCCACCCCTTTATCCTCTTACTGCCCATTTCCGTCTTTATTTTCTAAGGTTAACACTTGAGAAGGAAGACAATAGGCATTGGTTTTTAATAGGTTTGTTGATAAATTTTATGTTTCGGAAACTAGAATAAAATAAATTAAAAACTTAGAAACTCCAATTAAGGCACTGTCATCTCTACTCCCACCCCAAATACTGATAAAAAGCCATTACCATTGACAGATTACAATGTTCAACCGTTGGCTATCAGAAGTGGACTAACGATTTGAAGAGTAGCAACATAACCAATCTTTAAATTAGTAATAATGACCAACAAGCATGAGAAACGATAAATCCAAGTAATAACAACTCCTGGGCAGTCCTAATGGCACTAAAAACCGTTTGCCATCCAACAGGTCTCAGACATGGGTCCCACTTATCAAAGTCCCCTTCCCAATCTTTTATTTCTCTTATACAGGCTGTCACTTGCCCCTATAACATCTTAATTCACTCAACTTTCTCCTTAGTCTGTCACTCTCCCTTTCCCTCAGTTCTTTGCTTTTCTTTCTTCTTCTTTTTTGTTTGCTTTGAATCTTGCAGCAGCAAGCAACCAAGCCCCGTGCGAAAATCAAAAAGGCGAGGGGATCTCTCACCTACGCGACAGCGGGGAGGAGGACCGGCAGACGGCTCCTGGCGGCGCGGGGGTTTTCGCCGGTGGGTTCTGGGCGGACGGCGGCGGCTGTTGCTGGGCGACGCACGTGGCTGTCTCTTCCGGCGGTCGGCGGTGCAAAAGAGGGGCGAGGGGGTCGGCCAATGGTGGAGGAGAAAGGAGAAGATCGGAGAAGGTTGAAGTTTGCTTTGATCAGATCTGAAGTTGGGTTCAGATCTGAAATTCGTTTTTTTCTTCTTGATTTCTGATCTTCAAAAAATGTGGAGTTGATTTCGAATTTGGGTTTGATGTTTGTTAGAATCTGAAGTATAAATTTCAGATTGTTTGTTAGGTTTGAATTTTCCTCTTGATTTTCTGATTTCAAAAAGAAATCAGTTTGGGATTGGTTGAATGTGTTGTAGGGCTGATTTGTTTGAGAGATTTGTGTTGGGAAGATGATGGATTTGGGTTTTGATTGTGGTTGTGGATTGATGAACAGATTTGGTGAAATTGGGTTCTTGGTTTTAGAAAACTGATGGAGGATTTGCAGATCAATCTGCAGGGGAGAATACGGGCTTAAGAAGATGAGCAGGGAGACACCCCTCTCATTTTGTCAAAGCAGAATTAATTTGATTGGGATGTGTATTTAATGAAATCTTTAGACTTTGTAGAGACGTATTGCTTTGCTCAAACGAAAACAAAGAGAAAGCCAATTTTGATTTCAGAAAATGTATCTGATTATCTAAAACGTGTTTTTTTTCGTGTAGCTAAGGGTTAAGACACTTACGTAATTAAGTGAGTTTTAATAAGTCATCATTAAAAATGAAAGTCATCATTAAAAATAAAAAAAGTAATTAGTGAAATAAAGTAATTAGTGAAACAATTAAAGTGTTTAACAATTTGTAATTAGCATGACAATAAGTTAAATAATTTACTAAGGCTTGATGGTAAATATTGACGATACGGTAAAACGAAAACAGTGACGCGCTCGCGTCGACACGTACAGACGAAAAGTTAGCTGGATAACAGAGGTAAAATACTGGCACGCACAATCGGAAACTCGCCTAAAAATACTGGCCGTTACAGTATCTCCTTGTGAGATTTGTATTGACTTCTCTGTGTGGGAATATAGTGAATATTGGTGTGGCTGGATGTACCCATGTTTGGGGAACCAGGGTAAAACTGTGTGTTTGCTTTTGGATTGATTGTGCCTTTTAATTCCTCTTGCATTTATAATTTCGCATTTGCAAGTTAAATTTTAATTGGACAATTTTATTGTCATTACATTATTTACCCCCCTCTAGTGTGTGTTGATAGTATTGCAAGGGTAAGGCGATCCTTACAATTGGTATCAGAGCGAGGTTATAGCATACTGCAACGATGACATTCAACGCTACATCCGTGTGCCATGAAGAAGGTCACTCAACCGTTCGACCCCCGCTCTTCAACGGAATCAACTACCCAAGTTGGAAGATCATGATGATGGTCTACTTGAAGGGTCACGACCTTTGGGACATTATAGAGTCGCCTTTTGAGGAGCCTACTTCACACGTGGCCTTGAGAACTAAAGCAGAGAAGGATTCGATCAGAGTCAATGCTAGGGCTATGTGTGTACTCCATTACGCCCTCACTCCGGATGAGTTCGATCGCATCTCCATGTATAAATCGGCCAACAGTATTTGGCATACTTTGGAGATTTCTCATGAATTGCTTCTTCAGCATAAGGAGGAAGTTCAACCAACCAAGCCCGAGAAGGAAAAGGGGGTTGCACTCCAAGTTGAGAAGGAGTCATTCAAGTGGAAAAAGAAGTTCCATCAAGAAACTCCAAGTGAAGAAGAAGATGATATTAGCGATGATGATTACATCGAGCTTGCCAAACAATTCAAGAATTTCAAGGTATTCCTCAAAGATAAACAAGGTATATCTTCGTCAAAGTTTGCCTCCCAGTCTAACAAGCTTGTTTGTTTCAATTGTGGAGGAAAGGGTCATGTTGTTACTGAATGCCCTTCCACACCCACCAAAGATACCAATAAGGGTAAAGGGAAGAATCATTGGAAAGCCAAGTCCGAGGTCAAGAACCAAAAGAAGGGACTTATTGGCACATTTGATGATTCTGATGTGGACACATCAAATGATGAAGAAGAATGTTGCTTCATGGCCAATGGGAAAGAGTTTTCGTCAAGCTCAAGCGAGGAGGAAAGCGATGAGGAAGTCGAGGAGAAAAGTGATGAGGAAGCTGAGAAGGAAAAGCCATCATATGAGGAGCTTGAATATCACCTAAATGTGGCCTCCAATTTGGCAAGTAAGTGCATCGATTCATATGATAAAATAAAAGCTAAACTTGATAATGCTATGAGTAGGGTGCATGATCTAGAATCGTCTAGTGTAAATATTCATGATGAAATGCATGTTTGTGACACTAGTGAGAGAGACACACTTCTCTCTCAAGTTAAGGAATTGAGCCTTACAAATGAAAAACTTGTTGTTCAAAAACCTTAGCTTAGAGTCTCACATTCAATAACTTACGTTGAAATATGAAGAGGAATCCCGTAAGCTCATAAGCTTTGTGTATTCTAGGGATTCACTCCACGATTTGTTGGAAAAACAACATCCGGTAAATCATAGAGGATGTTTGGGTTATATTCAAAATGTGGTTCCCAAACCCACCTCTAATTCCTCTTATGGTGCAAAGTCAAGAAATATTGCTAAAGCACCTAAGAAGAATCACCATGCTTTCTTGTACAACAATAACATCAACAAGAAGCATGTAGATCACGAGGTTATGAGGAAGAATGAAAAATCTTCATTTTTTGCTAAGAAGCAAAATCATCATTCTTTGCATGCCAAGAATCTTGTTTCTACATCTAAGCATGCCACATACATCCCTCTTGTAAAGGCAAAACCCTTGCCTAGGAAATCCTTGAGATTATGGATTCTCACTAAGGTTAGTGTGCAAGAGAGAGATAGTTACATCAACTCTCTTGTTAGGGATGTGATCACCTCATGTGATTACATTAGGAAATCAAACTCCTCTTGGGTTTGGTTGCCTAATGTGTAGGTTCCTCACACATATGCATATTGCATGGGTATTGTGCTTGATTGTTTATTTTTAGCATACACATTGTTTGTGTGTGTTTCATGATTTTGAAAATATTTCAAACTTATTTTTCATGAAAATGGGGACCTTTGTGGTTTATTGACATGCATGCATTTTCGATCCATGTGTATGTCAATGGGGGAGTTAGTATGTTATATGTTTAAAGTATGTTAAGCCATATTTTAACTCTTATTTCCGAGGTTATTTGAGATCATTATTCACATTTGGTTGTTTTTTATCTCAAACCAAACCTCTTGTTTTATTGCCAACTTACTTCATGATATATTTGTTTTGGCAATATTCTTTGTGTATCATTAAAGCTTGATTTTTCCTTATCTATTGCTTTGATACATGTCCGGCCCATGGCTCCAATATTTGTATATCAATTAGTAAAGGGGTTTATCTTCAAAGATTCTTTGTCTACAATTGTATTACCTCAATTGGTAGAGATTGTTTTATCTTTACCTCTCAATTGGTATTAGATCCTAGAAGTCAAAAGTTGACCATTTCTATGATCTAGGGGGCATGGGATAGTGAATTGATACCCACTAAAATTTTCAATTTGGTATCATACATATCCTTCGTTCTTGCATATTGTCACATCTTGGTTAAGATGACAAAGGGGGATATTTTTTATGTCCACCTTTTTGACGATGTCAAGGGGGAGATATATATGCATTATGTAAAAATATACATGGAGATATATTCATATGCATATGGGGAGAGATATATCTATGGGGAGAGATATATGGGATTAGATAAACCTTGCATGTTTGCATGATAATTGTAACCTTGCATGTTTGCATGATAATTGTCTTTTACAATTGGTTTACAATTGGTTTATGTAATCCATGCCTATTATATGTCACCTTGATTTTAGTTGGTATTATGAGTATTTACCTTTGTGTAGCTCATTGTTTATTTGGTGCATATAAGTAGGGGAAGCTCATTAGCATTGTGCTTTAATACTTTGTATTTTACATAATGTGTGTCATCATCAAAAAGGGGGAGATTGTTGAGTATTGGTGTTTCATACCAATCTTATTTTGATGATGATCACAACATTATGTTGTTGCTAATGAATCTCATGTTTTAGTCTCTCAGTTTTATTTCAAGAATATCTTTCTTGGAGACTAATCACTTGGTGCAAGGATGGACATCAAGTGGAGAAGAGCCAAAACTTGGACTCAAGGAGTGCCAAAGCTTGGAGATGATGGAGAGCAATCAAGGCATCAAGATTGAAGACTTAGACTCTAAGAAAAGCTTTGTAATCCATGTAATTTACTTTATTGCTTTCTCTCTCTTTTGAGTCTAGGATTAATGTAATGCCTTGTTAGATGGTTTACTCATTCATGCATATGCATCTAACCATCTTAGTGAGCCTTAAGATTATCATAGAATCCAACCCAATAGGTTCAATCTGTCCAAAGACTCATTTGGAGTCTCTGGCTTTCCGTCAGTCGCCTGCTGAGGGAAACACAGTCGACTGGGTGATTTCCAATCGCCTGTAGATCCTTCTACAATCGCCTGATAAGCAGCTCAAGTCAACATTTCAATTGACTCAAACTTGAGCTTTACGCACATTCGTCTGTCGATCAGTTTACAGTCGCATGTATTCTTACAGTCGCCTGTAGATTGGTCATCAGTCGCCTGTATAGCGTAAGTGCATTCTCTACATCTCTCTGTTGTTTCTCCATCTTATACAGCAGACGACTGATTAAGTTTTTACAGTCTCCTGGCTAATAGACTGTCGACTGTATTATTGACATCAGTCGCCTGTGAGCTTAAATGGAGAAAGAGTGCAGCTCTCTGTTTTATTCCATCCCCTGTAGCAGTCGCCTGCTGAAGGATTAACAGGCGCCTGTCCTGTTTTCAGTCGACTGTATCGACTTCTTCAGTCGACTGTCCTGGCTCAGAATATAGCCGTTGGATATTTTCTATCCGTTGATCAGTCGACTGTCTTTTGATCATCAGTCGACTGTTCCTGTCGTTTTCGTCCAGTTTCTAGCCGTTACAGAATTCTTTCTTTGGCTGTTTCCTTGGGTTTTTGGGCTTGATATGGGGTTCCTATATATATGAGTGTGCTGCCATCTCTTAAACTACTTGAATGATTCTTGATTACTCTTGATACTGTTGAAAATCTCAAGAGCTCTATAAGCAACTCTCAAGCTTCCTCAATTCCCTCTCAAGAGCTCTCATTCTTCTTCATGCATTGAAGTCCGGCTCAAGAGAATTCATCCAAGTGCTTTCAAGCATATCTCAACACTTGGAGATCCTCTTCCATGTCTTGCATCCATTCATGAGTAAGCATCTCAAGGCATATGTAAGAGTATTTACTTTACTTGGTGTAATTTTTGTCTCTAATTCTCTTTGTGGAAATTTGAACTTACTCTCTTTGTAGGAGTAACTCTGTTTGTGGGAGTTTAGTGTCCTTGTGTAGGGCATAAATCCTCTTTGTGGGGTATCTCCTTGTGAGATTTGTATTCACTTCTCTGTGTGGGAATATAGTTAATATTGGTGTGGCTGGATGTACCCAAGTTTGGGGAACCAGGATAAAACTGTGTGTTTGCGTTTGGATTGATTGTGCCTTTTAATTCCAATTGCATTTATAATTCCGCATTTGCAAGTTAAATTTTAATTGGACAATTTTATTGCCATTACACTATTCACCCCCCTCTAGTGTGTGTTGTTAGTATTGCAAGGGTAAGTCGATCCTTACAGGTTTTGCCTTAGCAAGAGAGGTGGATGTGGCATGCTTAGGTGTAGAAAATATTTTCTTAGCATGCATAGAATGAGGATTTTGCTTCTTAGCAAAAAATGAAGGATTTTCATTTTTTCTCACCACCTTGTGATTTACATGCTTCTTGTTGGTGTTATTGTTGTACAAGAAGGCATGGTGATTCTTCTTAGGTGCTTTTGCAATATTTCATGTATTTGCACCATAAGAGGACTTAAAGGTGGGTTTGGGTACCACATTTTGAATATACCCCAAACCTCCTCTATGGTTTGTCGGATGTTATTTTTCAAGCAAACCGTGGAGTGAATCCCTAAAATAAATAAAGTTTTTGAGCTTACAGGATCCCTAAAATAAATAAAGTTTGCGAGTTTCTAAGCTAAGGTTTTGAGTTACTAAATTATCATTAGACATGCTCAATTCTGTAACTTGAGAGAGAAGTGTGTCTCTCTCACCAGTGTCACAAATATGCATATCATTATTGTTTACACTAGCAGATTCTAGTTCATGCAATCTACTCTTAGCATCCCTATATTTTGCTCTTAATTTATTGTAAGAGTTGATACACTTACTAGCCCCTTCGGAGACCAAGTCGAAACGATATTCGAGCTCCTCGTATGAAATCTTTTCCTCCTCGATTTCTTCATCGTCTTCTTCCTCGCTAGAGCTTGACGACAACTCTTACCCGTTTTCCATGAAGCACAATTCCTCATAGGAGTTGAGCCATGCTTCTACCTCTCTTTCATTTGAGCTAGAGGGAATTGGCGAAGAGACATCAAATGCCGCAAAGTACACATAATCTTTCTTCTTGTCAACCTCTTCTTCGTCACTTGATGTATCCTCACTTGAGTCATCAAATGTCCCGACAAGCCCCTTCTTTTGGTTCTTGAACTTGGACTTGCCTTTCCAATATTTCTTCCCTTTACCCTTGTAAGTCTCTTTGTTAGGTTTGGAAGTATATTCGGTAGATAGATGACCTTTTCCACTGCAAGTGTAACAAGTAGGAACCTTGTTAGAATTGGAGGCAAACTTTGACGAAGATTTACCTTGATTGCCCTTGAGAAATGCCATGAATTGCTCGGCAAGATCCCCAATTTCATCTCCACTAGCCTCTTCTTGTTCATCTTCTTCACTAGGAGCTTCTCGATGGAATTTCTTCCTCCACTTGATTGGCTCCTCCTTGGCATGGAATGCAACCCCCTTTTGCTTCTCTGGCTTCTCAGGCTTGGATGGCTGAATCTTCTTCTTGTATTGAAGCTTCATTTCATACACCATGAGATTTCCAATGCACTCCTCAACGGTGTATTTGGACATGTCATTTGACTCCAAAATTCTGTTGGCCTTTGACTCCCAATGAGATGTGTGAGAGTCAAAGATCTTCTCTACACGATCCTCTTGGAAAATCACCTTCCCAAGTCGTTCCAAAGCTTTCACGATGTCTGTGAACCTTGTGAACATTTTTGAAATGCTTTCTCCTTCCTGCATCTTAAATATTTCATATTTAGATCTAAACACAGTTTGTTTAGATTTCTTTACCTTTGAAGTCCCTTCATGACATATCTCCAAAGTATGCCAAATTTCGTTGGCCGTTTTACACATGGAGATGCGGTTGAACTCATTTACAGTGAGGGCGCAATGGAATGCATTCATAGCCCTTGTATTGAATTTGATCGAGTCCTTCTCCGCCTTAGTCGTTGAAGCCGCGGGTGTAGTAGGCTTCTCAAATGGCAACTCCGTGATGTCCTATAGGTCTTGACCCTCAATGTAGATCATCATTCTGATCTTCCAACTTGGGTAGTTGGTTCCGTTGAAGAGCGGGGGTCGAACAATAGAGTGGCCTTCTTCATGAGACGCGGATGTAGTGTTGAATGCCATCATCGCAGTATGCTATAACCTCGCTCTAATACCAATTGTAAGGATCACCTTACCCTTGCAATACTAACAACAACACACTAGAGGGGGAAATAGTGTGATGTCAATAAATTGTGCAATTAAAATTTAACTTGCAAATGCAGAATAATAAATGCAAGAGGAATTAATCAACACAATCAAGTCAAACGCAAACACAATATTTTTCCCTGGTTCCCCAAAATTTGGTTACGTCCAGTCACACCAATATTCACTATAATTCCCATAAAGAGAAATGAATACAATCCTACAAAGAGATACTTCACCAAGAGGATTTTGTCCTACACAAGAACCAAACCAACCTTACACAAGGGTCAAACTCCCACATAGAGAATTACTAACTCCCACTCAGAGAATTAGGGTTAGCCCTACACTAGGACACCAAACTCCCATAAAGAGAGGTACTTCCACAAAGAGAGTTATTCCCACAAAGAGAATATCTAATTCCCACAAAGAGAATTAGGGTTTCAAAGAAACACAAAGTAAAACAAATACTCTTACCTATGCCTTGAGATGTACTTACTCATAAATGAATGCAAGGCGTGAAAGAGGATCTCCAAGTGATGAGATTTGCTTGAAAGCACTTGGATGATTTCCCTTGAGCTTGACTTTGATGCATGAAGGAGAGAATGAGCTCTAAGAGAGAAATGAGAGAGTTTGAGAGTGGCTTAATTAAACTCTAATGATTTTCAATAGCATCAAGAAGTTCTAATAAACTCAGCCCTCTCATATATATAGGAATCCTATATGAACTCTCAAAACCCAAGGAAATAGCCAAAAACAAAAGGCTGCAACGGCTAGAATCTGGGCAAAAACGTTATCGATAGCCGACTGATGAACAAATGATAATCGACTGACCAACGGCAAAATAATTCCCAACGACTATAATCTAAGTCATGACAGGCGACTGATGAAGACAATACAGTCGACTGTATACAGGACATGCGCATGTAAATCCTTCAGCAGGCGACTGATGTAGGGAATGGAAATAAATAGAGAGCTGCAACTTACGCACTGTTTGAAGACAGGCGACTGATGGTCAGTATACAGGCGACTGTCGAATGGAGGCGACTGTAAAAACTGCAACAGTCGACTGACTTGCAAATTGGGATGAAGCCCAGACAATGCAAGTTGCACACAGTCGACTGTAGAACAATTCACAGGCGACTGTTGGAAGACAGACGACTGTAAATTGACAATCGACTGTTCCAAAAGCTTAAGTATGAGTCAATAAAATGTTGACTTGAGCAGTGTACAACAGTCGACTGTAGAAGGCTCAACAGGTGACTGGAATCACCCAGTCAGCTGTAAAACCTTCATCAGGTGACTGTTGGAGAGCCAGAGACTCCAATTGAGTCTTTGGGCAAGATGAACCTATTGGGTTGGATTTTGTGATAATCCTAAGGCTCACTAAGATGGTAAAATGCATATGCATGAATGAGTAGACCATCTATCAAGGCATTACATTAAACTTAGACTCAAAAAGAGAAAAGCAATAAATGAAATAATATATGGATTACATTGCTTTCCTTAGGGTCTATGGATTCAATCTTGATGCCTTGATGCTCCCCATCATCTCCAAGTTTTGGCACCCCTTAAGTCCAAGTTTTGGCCCTTCTCCTCTTGATGTCCATCCTTACACCAAATGTTTAGTATCCAAAAATGATATTCTTGAAATGTTAACTATGAGACTTGTTTCAGAGTGTTTTCTCACTACAAAAGCGTTGACGGTGGACTTCCCGGTCAACGTGGTCAAGGGGGCGACTTGGGTCCCTCGGATGCGTCGAGTCCGTGCAGACGCGGCGCGAATCTGAGTTGTGGATGACGTGGAGCACTTCGGCTGGGCTGGGTCTGGATCCTCAGCCACAAGGGGGGCGAGGGGAAGCCTCGACCCGGTGTGAGACGCTCGGCCTCGGACGGTCGGATGACGAGGGATAGCCTTAGCGCCTCGTGAGCAGAGGGGAAGCCTCGGCTCGGACGGACGTGCTCGGCCTCGGTCGGTCGGACGACGAGGAGTAGCCTCGGTCGTCTTGTGAGATGCGTGGCTGGCGTGGGGCGGAGGGGAAGCCTCGGCCCGTGGATCTGATGTCCTCCTGCGCAGACGAGAACACTCGTCAGGGGGGCCGGACCTTGGTTCCGGCCAAATCCCCTCCGATGCCTAAGTCAGACGGTGATCTGAAAGAGGAGGCCCGGCGGAGACGGTTCGACTCGAGAGGAGATCGGAACGACGTCTACCGGCGCGAGTGGGGGAGGAAGGAGATGAAATGGGGGAACTAGGTCGTTGATGGAGTACCTTAGGTTTTAGTTACCTGAGATGCCGTCCCCTGTCCAGCCGTCTTCCTAGCCCTTTTATGGACCTCCCGTCGTGACTGCCTATGACTCACGTCCTTCGTCCGCCCCCAATCGTGCCCCCTCAATCCACCCCCCCCCTTCGCCGCTTCCTGCGCCATCCCAGCACCTCCCCATAACGGCCATTAAGTGGTAACGGGCCTGGGGGAGCGGTTATCGCAGGAGCGGGCGAGTGGCATGTGTGTTATCGGGGCCGGGTCAGATCGATATTCGGGGGTCCTCTATATGGCCTTGTCGGGCGGGCCTGATTGCGCAGATGGGCTTCTGATCAGCAATCGGGTTTCTGGGCTTCGGCCAAATAGGCGTAACAATTGCCCCCATTGGTCGGGTTGATCGGCCTCGGCCGGTTCGGCTCGGCCGATGTGACTTCCGCCGACTTTGACAGGCTCGTCAGTCGATGCCGACTCATTTATTGGTCGTCATCATGAGTTGGTCCGTTCGATACTTTTAAGGCGCGGGTTCCGAAGCGCCGTCGGTCCTCTGATGCTGCCACGTGTTGCTGCGGGTTTATCCCCACCGCTCGCAAGGCCGTCTTAGGTTGAGAAGCCGGGTGGGTTGAGAGCCGCCATCCTGTTATTTTCTTCTTTGCGTTGATCTCGATCTTGCCCGAGCTTTGCCTCAGGTCGTCTTCCTCTGCCACTGGTTCGGGTCGGCCGGAGCGTGACGTCACTCCTGGCCTGGTGGGTAGTCCTCCTTCGGCGATTCGTCGGCATGGGGGTGAACTTTCAGGGGTGCCCCCAGAGGTCTTGTCGTGGCCTTCGTCGGTCTGTGCCACCGTCATCGGGAGCATGCGCTCCGCCTACCTGCTTCCGCCTTACTCGGCTCGTGCTCCCGGGTCCGACGAGCGGATCTGCCTTCCCGGTCCCAACGAGGTTGGAATATACGAGAAGTGCTTCCGCTTCGGGCTTCGTTTCCCGCTCCACCCCTTTATCGTTGAGTTCCTTCAGGCCCACAACGTGTGCTTGTGTCAATTCTGCCCCCAACGCCGTCGGGCTCCTAGTCGGGTTCGTCGTCGTCTGCATGCTGAGGGGAGTGGCGCCCTCTCTTCGTCTCTTCGCCCATTTCTACCGCCTGAGTCACCACCAATCGGGGGCGTGGATTTACATCAGCGCCCACCTGAAGATGACCCTGGTGTTGGGGTTGCCGAGCTCCCTGAAACGTTGGAAGGGGGAATATGTGTTTGTCACGTTCCCGTCGAGTGTACCTTTCCCGGTTCGGTGGGGAGCGGCCGGCGCAGTCATCCTCGATCTGGGTGAGCCGACTGCCGCCGAGCAGCAGACGGCGAAGGACCTGCTGGTGATTCCTGCGAGGGAGCGGACGATCGACGTCCTTTTTAGTGACCATAACTTGTGCAAGACGGTGTGGCCCTTGGGTAAGCTCTCCGAGTATTCGCCATTCGAGGTTGCCCGGGATCTTCTCGGTCTCTCACTTCTTCTTTGGGTGCAGGTGGATTCCCTCTCGGTCCTTCTCCCGCCAGCACTCACGTGCAGGCCCCAGATCCGGATCCGCGTAGGAAGGATCATGTGCTGGAGGTCCGGAAGAAGCAGCGGGCCGTGACCTCGACTGGAGGCTCCAAGAGGAAGAAGGGGCCATCCCCCTCTATCCCTTGTTGGGGTCTTCCAAGAGGGTCCGTGAGGGGGTCGAGGGAGTTGACGCCCCGCCGCCCGCCGATCAGCTCCGACCCGCCCCCGTTGAGGTTGCCTGGCCGTGGGTCGGCCCTTCGCCCCTCCCGGGCGGTTCTCTCCCTGATGCCTACGATCAGTATCTAGGTGCATTCCGCTCCAACCCCGGCGAGTTTCCTTCGTCAGGGGAAGGCCTTCTTCATCCACGCTTCCCGATGGGGGAGAAGGAATCGGTGTTTTTGAGCCGCGGAGCCGCCGCACGAGTGGCCGAGAACAGTTGCCTCCCTCCCGATCAAGCTGTGTTGGATGGAGTTAGAGGTGACTGTTTGGCCACCTTCTTGATTCAGGCCGGCCAACAGGTAGAGTGTCTCTGCTTGTCCTCCCTCCAGCTGCTTTTGCCGTCTTACCTTTGTTGCCTTGGTGCAGTTGTCCTCGGTGGGCCTCTCGATGAGGCGCCAGTTTGCGGCGCTTCCCAAAGCCAAATCCGATGCCGGGCGAGATCTTGAGGCCCACAGTGAGGAGGGAGAGGCAGGTCAGTTAGAGGAAGTGCGGGTCAGGTCCTTGGAGACCTGCGTAACTGAGCTGTCCTCTGCCTTGGAAGAGGCGGACCGGGAGAGGGCCTTGGCTCTGACTGCAAAGTCAGAGGCCGAGGCGCGGGTCGCCAAGCTTTTGGGAGATGCCGACACGTCTGGGGGAGCCGAAAAGATCCACGTCTCCGTTGCTGCCCCCGAGGCCCTGGAGCTCTCCGATCGTCTGGAGGCGGCGGAGGAGCAGGTGAGGGTTCTCCTCGCTCAACTCGGCGAGAGATCCCGGGAGATCGAGAAGGAGAGGGCGGAGCACCAACCAGATCGAGACCTTAGAGGCTCGGGTGCGTGGGCTTGAGGAGGTGGATCCGGCCCGGATCGCCCAAGACGCCGTGGCTGAGTATGCCACCTCTTTCGTTGAGTCCGCTTTGGCGGAGGCGTTCGAGAAGGGCTTCGCCCAGTGTCAATCCGAGATCCAAAAGAAGTTCCCGCTTTCGGGAGTCAACTTCGAGGATCTCCGGATGCACTCTGATGGCGGACGGAGTGCGGGGGATGGCCCAAGCGGACCGCCAGCCTGTGGCCCACGGGTGCCCCTGGAGATGAATGAGGGAGGGGAATGCCCCTCGGCCTCTTCGTGCGTCTCTCTGTACATCTTTTTGCTTATCTGGAAAGGAACGAACTTAAATAAATTTATTTCACAGAAAACAATACATTTATTGAAAGTGCTTGCGTAAATGTTCCGCATTCCAGGTGTGAGTGAGAATCCTCCCCTCCATATTGGCTAGACGGTAGGTTGCAGGTCCGAGGACCTCGACGACTTTGTAGGGCCTCTCCCATTTAGCCGCTAGCTTCCCTTTGCGAGCGTAATCCGGGTTGAAGCCTGCTTTCCGGAGGACCAGGTCCCCAAGGTGGAAGCTTCTGCCCCTGACCCGAGTATTGTAGTATCGGGCCACCTTCTGCTTCTGGCGGATGGTGGTGGCCAGGGCCTGCTCCCGCCGCTCACCGAGGATCTCCAGACTGAGCTCCAGACCTTGCGAGTTCATGTCTTCATCAAAGCATTTGTGGCGGAGAGATTCTTCACCCAACTCGACTGGTACCACCGCCTCGGCCCCGTATGCAAGCATGAACGGGGTCTCGCCGGTGGCCACCTTGTGGGTCGTTCGGTATGACCAGAGTATCCCGGGGAGCTCTTCCGGCCAGTTTCCTTCGGCGTCCTTCACTTTCTTCCGGAGGGGCTCTATGATGCATTTGTTGGCTGCTTCTGCCATCCCGTTGGTCTGGGGGTGCGCTACAGAGGCGAAGAGAAGCTTGATCCCCCATTCCGCACAAAAGTCTTTGAACCCCGCGGAGTCGAGCTGCTTCCCGTTGTCTGTGACGATGGACCGTGGCACTCCGAATCTGGAGATGATGGAAGTCCATACGAAGCTTTTTGCTTTCTTCCACGTGATGGTGGCCAATGGTTCCGCCTCGATCCACTTGGTAAAGTAGTCCACCGCCACAATCAGATACTTCCGCTGCCCCCGGCCTGGCTTAAACGGTCCGAGGATGTCGAGCCCCCATTTCGCAAATGGAATGGGGCTCACGATAGGGATGAGCTCCGATGGGGGAGTTGAGGTGTGGTTGGCATACCTCTGACATTCTTGGCACTTTTGGACGTAGTTTGTTGCATCTTGGACCAGGGTCGGCCAGTAGTATCCCTGCCTCAAGATTTTCTATGCAACCATCTTGCCCCTGTGGTGATTTCCGCAGATCCCTTCATGAACCTCCCGTAGGACGTAGTCGGCTTCCTGCGGTCCGATGCATTTCAGGTATAGGAGGACGTCTGCCTTCGTCCAGCGCCTCCGGTAGAGCGTCCCCTCATGGATCACGTATCGGAGCGCCTTCCTCTCCAGGGTCCGACGCTCGTCCCAGTCCGTCGGCACCTCCCCATGAGTGAGGTACCGCATGATCGGGTCCATCCAGGTGGGGTCTTGGTCGATCGCCATCACCTCCCGCTCTTCCGTGCTGGGGGACTGCAGGTTCTCCACGTAGATGGTGCGGCCCAG
Organism: Scilla litardierei; assembly: GCA_030789695.1. Classification (NCBI taxonomy): domain Eukaryota; kingdom Viridiplantae; phylum Streptophyta; class Magnoliopsida; order Asparagales; family Asparagaceae; genus Scilla; species Scilla litardierei. Next base: position 41,821,237 of record CM061132.1, read on the forward strand.
CTCCTTAGGCGAGGACGAGGCTAGCTTTGACAACGCGTCCGCCCGTGCGTTCTCCGACCGCGGGAGATGCAAGACTTCCACGTTTTTGAACCTGGACAACGCCGCTTTGGCGACGGCGAGATACCTCTGCATCGCCTCCTCCCGCGCCTCGTAACTTCCCAGAAGTTGGTTGACAATGAGCTTCGAGTCACTGAGGAGGCACACGGACTCGGCCCCGAGCTCCCAGGCCAGCCTCAGGCCGTTGATCACTGCTTCGTACTCCGCCACGTTGTTGGTGGCCGGGAACTCGAACCGCAACACGTATTCCACGATGCTCCCTTCCAGAGATCGGATCGCGATCCCAGCCCCGCCTCCTGACTGTGTGGCCGATCCATCCACATGGACTATCTACGCTCCTGGGACTCCTGGCTGGAGGTGGTCAGCCGAAAGAAAAGACAAGGGTTGGGCGATTACCGTTGCTGGGCCTTCTTCCTCCGGGGGATGTTCTCCTTCCGTCGTGCATTCAACGATGAAGTCAGCCAAGGCCTGCCCTTTGATGGCCGTGCATGGTTTGAATCGGAGGTCGAACTCGCTCAATTCCACCCCCCCAGTTTAGCATCCTTCCCATTCGATCGAATCTCTTGAGATTCTGCTCCAGTTGTGAGTCGGTCAAGACCAGTATGGTGTGGGCTTGGAAATAGGGCATGAGCCTTCGCGCCGAGAGAACGAGGGCGTATGCCAGTTTCTCCATGGGCGAGTACCGCACCTCTGCCCCCTTCAAGATCCGGCTCGTGTAGTACACCGGCCACTGCACCCCACCGTCTTCCCTGATCAGCACCGAGCTCACTGCTTCCTCCGCGCACGCCAGGTAAAGGCTTAGCGACTCCCCTTCCCGTGGCTTGGACAAGAGGGGCGGGCTGCGGAGGTATTCCTTGAGATCCGCGAACGCCCTGGAGCAGTCTTCGTCCCATAGTATCGTCTTCCTATTGTCTGATGGTTCCGCGATCGCCTTCCTCAGAACTTTGAAGAAGGTGAGCGATCTTTCCGCCGATTTGGAAAGGAATCGCCCCAAGGCTGCGATGCGCCCATTCAGCCTCTGCAGTTCTTTGATCGTCGTCGGCTCACGCATGTTGATCAGTGCCTCGATCTTGTCAGGATTAGCTTCAATGCCACGGTTAGTTATCATAAATCCCAAGAATTTGCCATATCTTACCCCGAACGTGCACTTCGTGGGGTTGAGTCGAATGTTGTGTCGCCGCAACCCTCGAAGGTTTCACGAAGGTCGGCGATGTGGTCCTCTGGCTTTCTCGACTTGACAAGCATGTCGTTGACGTAAACCTCCAGGTTCCTCCCGATCTGGGAGTAAAAAACCTTGTTGACCATTCTCTGGTAGGTGGCCCATGCGTTCTTCAAGCCAAAGGGCATCTTCTTGTAGCAGTATGTTCCCCGGTCCGTCGTGAAGGCTGTCATCTCTTCGTCCCGGGGATCCATCTGGACTTGATTGTACCCTGAGTAGGCGTCCATGAAGCTAAGCATATCGTACCCCGAGGTGTTGTCCACCAGGTGGTCAATGCGCGGCAGGGGGTAGCTGTCCGTGGGACAGGCTTTGTTGAGGTCACTGAAGTCCACGCACATTCGCCACTTCCCGTTGGGTTTCCTGACCATCACCACGTTCGATAGCCACTCCGGGTACCAGACCTCTCGTATGAAGCCGGCGTCGAGGAGACGTTCCACTTCCTCAGAGGCCGCCTTCATCTTCTCGCTGCCCAGGTTCCGCTTCTTCTGCCTGACCGGCTTGAAGTTGGGGTCGGCGTTGATCTGGTGGACGATCACCTGGGGATCTACGCCGGGCATGTCCTCCGGTGACCAAGCAAAGACGTCTAGGTTCGCCTCCAGGCACTCGACCAGTTGGCTCCTCAGGTCGTGGCTTAGCCCTCTCCCGATTGAGACGAACCGGCCCTCGACGTCCGTGACCGGGATCTGCTCTTGTACCTCCGCAGGGGTGGGTCTTGGCCCGCCCCTTAAGTCGAGTGCGGCCATCCGGTCAACTAGACGATCTTCGGGACCTTCCTCCGCCAGTTGATAGCAGGTATTCGGTCTCCCCGCGTCGCCTTCGACCTGCCCCACCCCCCTGGGCGTTCGGAACTTGATAGTCTGATGGAGGGTCGAGACAACTGCGCCGATGGCGTTAAGAAGGGGTCGGCCGATGATTCCGTTGTATTCCGACCCGATCCCCAATACGATGAATTCTACCGCCGGGGTCACCAAAGCTACATCCGACCTGCGCGCTGTTACAGACGTGCTCGGCCTCCCGACCGGTAGGGTCGGTGAGGGTTTCCCGGTCCTCTCCTCACGATCCTCCTCGCACTGGGCCCGGGCCCACTCTTGCCAACGATGGTGGGCCCTGTCGCTTCGCGTCTGGCCCTTGCTCTCCTTTCAACGAGATGGGTGAAGCCGTGTCATTGCAGGTGTGGTTTGTTTCTTCGTGGGACAGTTCGTTCCCATAGACGGCGCCAGATGTTTCAGAGTGTTTTCTCACTACAAAAGCGTTGACCGTGGACTTCCCGGTCAACGTGGTCAAGGGGCCGACTTGGGTCCCTCGGATGCGTCGAGTCCGTGCAGACGCGGCGCGAATCTGAGTTGTGGATGACGTGGAGCACTTCGGCTGGGCCGGGTCTGGATCCTCGGCCATAAGGGGGGCGAGGGGAAGCCTCGGCCCGGTGTGAGACGCTCGGCCTCGGACGGTCGGATGACGAGGGATAGCCTTGGCGCCTCATGAGCAGAGGGGAAGCCTCGGCTCGGACGGACGTGCTTGGCCTCGGTCGGTCGGACGACAAGGAGTAGCCTCGGTCGTCTTGTGAGATGCGTGGCCGGCGTGGGGCGGAGGGGAAGCCTTGGCCCGTGGATCTGATGTCCTCCTGCGCAGACGAGAACACTCGTCAGGGGGGCCGGACCTTGGTTCCGGCCAAATCCCCTCTGATGCCTAAGTCAGACGGTGATCTGAAAGAGGAGGCCCGGCGGAGACGGTTCGACTCGAGAGGAGATCGGAACGACGTCTACTGGCGCGAGCGGGGGAGGAAGGAGATGAAATGGGGGAACTAGGTCGTTGATGGAGTACCTTAGGTTTTAGTTACCTGAGATGCCGTCCCCTGTCCAGCCATCTTCCTAGCCCTTTTATGGACCTCCCGTCGTGACTGCCCATGACTCACGTCCTTCGTCCGCCCCCAATCGTGCCCCCTCAATCCGCCCCCCCCCCCCCCCTTCGTCGCTTCATGCGCCATCCCAGCACCTCCCCATAACGGCCATTAAGTGGTAACGGGCCTGGGGGAGCGGTTATCGCAGGAGCGGGCGAGTGGCCTGCGTGTTATCGGGGCCGGGTCGGATCGATATTCGGGGGTCCTCTATAGGGTCTTGTCGGGCGGGCCTGATTGCGCAGATGGGCTTCTAATCGGCAGTCGGGTTTCTGGGCTTCGGCCAAATAGGCGTAACAAGACTAAAACAAGAGAGTCATTAGCAACAACATAATGTTGTGTTCATCATTGAAATAACATTGGTATGAAACACCAATACTCAACAATTTTTGCTAGTTAAACTATGAAAATCATTAATGCTTGGTGCCAAAAATCTGCAGCTAAAGCCCTTTAAATAGCGCATAAATCCGTTGAAAAACTTTGGACGAAAAAGCCCTTTAACGGTCAAATTCGACAACATTCCGTAAGTAGTCGGCTCCCATAGTGAAACCAGTCGGCTACTTCTGTAGTAGCGGTTAACTACTTTATATGCGACGGTCGGCTACTTTCACAACAGCAGGCTGCATGATTTCTCTTATTCAAAATAGTTGGCTACTATTGAAAATTAACCGGCTACCTATCTAATATGGAGTTTTAAAAAATTTGAAAACTCATGAAATTAATTCTAAATGTATTTTAATCTTTTCTAAAACATTTGTGAAGTATAAAATCTTATTAAGAATGTGTGTGCAAGCTTTATCTATGACCTTAACAACCTAAGACAAGAATAAAAAAATGATACATCACCCACTGATCTTGGAGTCTTGATGTATCTTCAAAACCTTGCATTCCTTGTCTTCGGAAGTTTGCACTCCAAGTGAATCCTTTGTTTTGAGCTATGAGTATTAAATATGAGTTCTTCTTTCATTGACTCTTTATAATCACTCTCTGGCTTCAATCTTCTTGCAAAAATTAAGCTTTGACATTATTGTCTTCAATTAGCATACACTCACATTTTTCCTCAAAAACATAATTAGTAGCATTAAAATGTTTGCTTAATCATTAAAACTCACTTAGGAGTGTTGCAATACCTAACAGAGGTTACATCAAAGGTGACATGACAAAGCACATCTTTCCAAAGTTCTTTTGGACACATGATTTGCAAAAGAATGATGAGATCGACGCGAAGCAAGTACCGTCTATTAGAAAACCTAATGGATATGTTCTTCGAGTCTCTTCCTACGGACACTTTCAGGAAGTTTGTACAAAATATTGATATGAGGCGTCTAAGAGATCTGAAAGCCTAAGAGCTTGTACAGATTAGGGAGAGTTAAAGCAGTATTCTACTCTTTTTTCTTAGCTATGCCGTTTTCTCATAGGGGTTTTCATAAACAAAGGTTTTAAGAGGCAAATCCCATAAACTCTGGATCACGGCGTATCCATCCCGTGTGATATTCACATGATGCTTAGAATCTCGAAGTATTCATGAGCATAGTCCAGACTTATGACGGGATAAGCGGAGTGTTATGAAAGCATTATGTAGGCCCATGTAAAGGCCCATATATGGTTTATCCTATCCAGTAGCAGATTAGGAGTTTGTATCCTACATGAATACGGTATCCTACTATTGTATGAACTATTCCTTGTTCCCATATAAATAAAGGCCACGGATCTCCCCAGAGAGCACTTTACAACAACATGTAATTAATTACAGGTATAAAAATAAAAGAAATAAAATTAAAATTTCACTCGTAGGCACGTTATCGCATAACATAATAGATATGAAAAAATTTAAAATATAACTAGAATAATTCTAAACTTTCAAATTTTATAAGTAAAATTTTTAAGGCTAAATCTAATTCGAATGCATGAAATTTAATTTACAAAAAATTAATAGAAGGTAACTGTTACGACCATTTTGACCAGGCCCGGAGGAGACAAGTCAACCACGACCAGTCAACCAGCCTACGACGGCCTTGGGCTCCGGCCCAAGTATCTCACGGACGGGTCGCGCTTCTCCACCCAAGACGAAGGCCCAAAAGACCATCCACTTTCATAGTGGAGGAAATCGTGGCACAAACCAAGGAAGCACTCGTCAAATATGGCAACCGTTCAATGCCATCACTCCAGCCATCATGGCCCACCAAATATGACAGCCGCCCAATGCCATAACTCCAGCCATCATGGCCCACCAAATATGGCAGCCAAATTCATGGCCCACCAAATATGGCAGCCACATTCATGGCCTTAACTCGCCAATCATGTCCATGTTCATGACATTCATTCCCTCATCAAACAGACGCAATTAGTGGGGGTCAACACTTTCCCATTTGCACGTTCCCATGAATGACTGCCATGATGTCACATCATGGCACATTATTAGGATGATTCGCCTATATGAGGGGTGGGGTTGCGTCATCCACAGGGGCAGATATCTGAGATCTACAGAGGAGGTATCGCATACAAACTCTCACCTTCTTCCACCTAACATATTTCTCCTCCATAGCTCGGCCCAAGGATCGGTGCTTGGTCTCTCCGTGAACCAAGTCCGATCCCACCGAGCATCTATCAGACCAGATCTGACTTTGTCATCGGAGGAGAATTGGTCGAAACCAAGGTCTGACCCCCTTGACGAGCTCTCTCGTCTATTCAGGTCCAGGAGATCCAGCGACGCCGAGGCCACCCCTTAGTGTCTTCCCTGTCGAAGCCGAGCGCCCTCGTCCCCGAGTCCGCTCATCTCCACCAGCAGGAGGTCGTCGATTTACCGAAGCTACCCTTCGGTAATCTGATGCGAGTATTTGCGCGTCCCTCACAGAGCGACTCCACCTTCAGCCGATCCCGGAGGTTGTCGTCCCACCAAGGCTACCCCACGGCACACCAAAGAACGGAACCGCGCCTTCCTGCTCATGCAAATGCGCCATCAATCGACCCCAAGGGTCATCACCGTGTCACGTGACAGCTACGACATTCGGGCCTCCAGACTATCAACATGTGGTGCGAAAACACACGTAAACATCTGGCGACGTCTGTGAGAACGAGTCGACACCTACTTCATCAACCACATCGGTAATGACTCGTTCCACTATATTAGAGGCCTGAAAGGCCAGGAGACGAGGAGTCCGTCCGGAACATAAGTGAAGCATTGCAAGTGATTTGGCTCCACCATAAGGTCCTACCCTGGCCAAGTCAGCCCTTCACTTCCCAAAGAGGATTGCATATTTCGCACTTACGCCTTTCAGACGACTGATGGCCATTTCACAGGCGACTATAAAAATAGCAATAGGTGAATGTCTTGCAACATTGGAAAAAGCCCAGAAAATGCAAGAAGCGCACAGGCGACTGTCGATCAATTCACAGGCGACTGTAAGAGTGCAGGCGACTGTAAATTGAACATCAGTCGACTGATGCAAAAAGCTCAAGATGAGTCAATAGAAAATTTGACTTGAGCTGTGCATCACAGTCGACTGTAGAAGGCTCAACAGGCGACTGGAAATCACCCAGTCGACTGTTAAACCTTCAGCAGGCGACTGCAGGAGAGCCAGAGACTCCAATTGAGTCTTTGGGCTAGATGAACCTATTGGGTTGGATTCTATGATAATCCTAAGGCTCACTAAGATGGTTAAAAGCATATGCATGAGAGTATGACCATCTATCAAGGCATTACAATAATCCTAGACTCAAAAAGAGAAATGCAAGTAAATGAAATTACATGGATTACAAATTGCATCTCCTAGAGTCTAAGTCTTCAAGCTCACTATACCTTGATGCTCTCCATCATCTCCAAGCTTTGGCACACCTTGATGAGCTTCCCTTCATCAAGCTCCAAGCTTTGACAATGCTTCTCTAGATGTCCATCCATCATCATGCTCCATGCTTTGGCTTCATTAGATGATCTTCATGACTTCATCCAAGCTTGAGCACACCATCACTCTTGGCGATCTTTAAGATATCCCTTGTAATATCCTCCAAGCATTATGCTTTGTCTCATCAACATATAATCATTAAGATAAACTGAGACTAAAATAAAAGATTGATTAGCACACTAACATAATGTATTGATCATCATCAAAACAGCGTTAGTATTGAACACAAGAACTAACAAAGTCGGCCCTTCACTTCCCACAGAGGATTGCTCATCCTGTCCCGGACCTCCGTCACTTCCCTCTCCACACAAAGCTCCTAACAGATCCCTAATTGGATCCAGATCCACTTCTCGGTGACCTCCATGTTGCTGCCGTCAAGGACCTAATCAACGAGTTCAACCACGACACTGTAGGCCTCGTCCTCCTCCTCCATAGGCCGCACAATAATGTTCCCAGCGCTGATGGGGAAGATCGATGATCGGACGGATAGAGCAACGGGGAATGGAGCAAGTCAACTTAGAACGTGAATCCGACGCCAAATCGCCAAGGATCCGCAATGGATCTCGCAGATCTCGGGTTCTGACTTGACGATCCAATGGCGATGCTCCCTGCCTGGGGGCTCTTCCCCGACAACAAGCCCTTAGCCAAGAAGCAATGGCAATCCCAATCAGATCTGGACCCAAATGTCAGCTCCGGCAGATCCACTCCCTCGCCGTTGGAGAACCCCGAGACGTCGAAGCACTGGTCAAACACTCCGTCCGAGTCCGTCACCTTCAGGTACTTGACATCGCCTGACAGATTCTTCACCAATGGGTCGAATATGGGCACATCCTGTTGGTAGCATTTGACACAGGGCTTGCACTGTATCCAGGCGAGGTCACTGCCGGTGTCGATGATGGCCAGGATCTTAAACGGAGGGGTACCTACGTTGATGGTTGATTCGGATTGCAAGCCCTCTTGGGTCGAATATGAACGCAAATCCAGATCTGGCTCCCAACGGAAGCTGATCCTGATCAGCTCCTCAGAGCTCCGATCACGTACGACCCGCTCCAACCTCTGGATATCCGTAAGTTGATAAGCTTTTGATGTCACCCATTGGGTTAACTCCCTTCCCGGAGGCGATCTCCCACTGCTCAACCATGCCGACCATAGGAACGGCGAGCAACATCCAGTGACCCCCCAAGCCGAGCTCGCCCTTGCCAGCTATGTCTGGGAGCCTCCCTCTTGGACTACCGAGCTGCAATTTAGAGCCGATCTGCCGTGTCGCCCTGCAAACCTACCGAAGAAGCCGTGTAGCCCTTACCAAGCATACAGAGCAGGGCCCCCTATTCGATCCCCTTTGATCAGAGACGCATGCCGACGTCCTCGACACCACCGGTGGAGACATGGAGGAGCTAGGAGATGCCCCCGATGGAGTTGCCAAAGTGGGTGGACAACCTCTTGAAGGCAGCCTGAAGGAGGAAGGCATTGATCGACCTCCTCCAGTGCCTCGTCCACGGCAATCCTCTCCTTCCAGCGAGGTCCATCTATGCCATGATCATCCGACCCCTGCTCTTCTTCATCAACAACCCCCCAACCCATGGCTGAACGACACCCACAAACTGTTCGACGAAATGCCTGATAGAGATGTTGTAACGGTCACTTTCCGACCTTATGATTTTTCTGCATGCACGTGCTTTATCGTGCACGTATTTTATTTGGTACTTTCTGGATTCCGAAATATGCGATGTGATATGCCGTTATGATCGTATGTGAGTGTAGAATTTTATAGTAATTCTTGGGAACGTCATTTCACGGCTCGTTTTCTCGCAAAACGACTTGGAGTGGTAGGGGCGTTTTAGTCTTTTATCTCAAAATGCAGTTCCTGATTTTACGTAAATTCTTGGTAGGCATAACACACGATCAGACTCCTTAGTTCCGTGTGTCTAGTCTCCACGATCGTCCCGGTATTTTCAGATTAATTTTCCGACGCCTATAGCGAGAGATATCTTCCGGTTAAATCTCGACCGTTGTTTTGCCCTAGTCAAATTCAAATTTCGAATTATAATCTGATCTTAGAAATCCCTAGATTATCTCATACGTATCAACGGGATAATATTCTGCCACTAGAGGCAACCTTCCTTTTTCCTTAAGTACACTCTCCCTAGTTCTATCTCTCACCCACACAACCCATAATCTAGAGGAGTTTAGAAACTAGAAATTATTTTAAATCCCATGAAATCAGCCCCCACCCAAAACATTTCCCCCACGTCTGCACTCTCTCTCCCCCTTATAAATAATACAATAACTAGCCTACCCCCCCAGAGATCACAGCCGCATGTTTTATCTCCTCTCCCAAATATTTCAAAACACGTAGGGTATTTTGTGCTCAGCCGCCGCAAGCTAAGACTCCCAGAATGAACTTCCCCTCTCGCATCTCACCCTCTTCCTTCAGTCTCGCCGCTGTCACATCCCGACGTCCGAACTCCCGCCTCCGGCTGCCATCCCGACGGAGCCCCGCCATCGACGAGCCCAGCGCCGCCTCCCGATGGATATGCACCGCTCAGCACCCCCTCCCGACACAGCTCCGGCCATCGTGAGTGTGACTTCTGACCATCTCGTGCTCCGCTGCGTCACCCAGCCACGCGGAACCGGCCCCCCTTCCATCTTCAGTCACCCGCCTTCGGGTTTCCGCCGTCCGAACACCCCAACCTCCCGCTCGATGCCCTCCTGCTGCCCAACCTCGACGCCAGGCTTTTCTCGCCGCCATCGACAGCCAACGCCGCCTCCAAAGCCCCGAGAGCCCTCGCCTATGCCCTCAACCTCCAAGCACCGCCCTAATGCCCAGTCCCGAGCCGCAGTCGAAGCCCGCATCCACCGATTCCGATCTTCGCCCTCCGACATGCCGCCGGCCTCGCCTTCGTCTTGTCTCTGCAGCATAACGGACACCAAAGGGGCAACTTGAATAATGAAATGTGAGTTTCATTGGTGAATAGTAAATGTTAGGATGTATTACTTTCACCGTTTCCCTATAAGCCAATGGTATGATTTATTATGTTTAATATTACGTGTATATATATTTTTACAAACAGGTTGGCAGATTATATACTTATATGATATATTAAATGAATATGAAACACTACAACATTTATATTGGGTGTTAACAGTAGGCTTCTAAGTATATGAGTAAGCCTAGTTATATATGTTAATATGTATATATTAATAGTATATAATACTAGATGAAAGTGTATTAAGTGGATTTAATTCTAATGGCTTGATACCGCAAATTTAATGACGCAGATATGTTCATGCTACAGTGGTCGAGGAGTCGAAGCCACGACGAGACCCGTTACTGTTCCGGATCCGACGTCAGGTCTACGCTCGATCATCGTTGAACCAGGTTGGTCCCCTATACTCGTAGCAACCTAAACTATACGCCATCAAAACTTAACTAAAATCGGCAACTTAACACAGTAAATTTACTTCTGCTCCCTTAAAACGATGTGGAACCGTAGATCGACGATTGGACTTCTTGACTGTGCACATAGGATAGAATCGTCGGATAGGCTGAACGGATATTTTGGCATGTGACTGTTAGGGTAGCCACATCCAACCTAGAAATCAACCTGAATAGGATTTATTGAAATCGCGACCTGACACCGTCGTCGTGACCCCTTTTTCAGACAGACTACCGCAGTCGCGATGACTGGACGAGACGCCCCGGACAGATGACACACTCGCCATCACAGGCAAGTGTACCCACTTGCATTTTTGACCGCGTCTTGGTCTTAAATTGTTAGAGCTGTTAGACTGTGAGTGTATAGAACCGGACGTGAAATGATAGAGACCGGATCGCCCTGACGACTTAGACATGACGACGAAGTCTAAGCTCGACAAACAACAACTTTTGACACCGTAGGATGATCTTGTGTGTGAGTGCGTGTGGACACCCTAGAATAACTTTCCCTTTCACTGATCATGTCATGTCCCTGTTACACAAAAAGCCTTCGGGCGTTTCAGATGCTCTCCTTGTGGGAGTGATCTCCGTGATACAAAAAGCCTTCGGACGTTTCAGATGCTCTCCTTGCGGGAGTGATCTCCGTAATACAAAAAGCCTTCGGGCATTTCAGATGCTCTCCTTGCGGGAGTGATCTCCGTGATACAAAAGCCTTCAGGCGTTTCAGATGCTCTCCTTGCGGGAGTGATCTCCGTGATACAAAAAGCCTTCGGGCGTTTCAGATGCTCTCCTTGCGGGAGTGATCTCCGTGATACAAAAAGCCTGCCGGCATTTCAGGTGCTTCCCCAGCAGAAGTGATCTCTGTACTTCTTGTCCTGAGTTCCTGGGGTTGGGGTGGGGTTGAGCGTGCGCACGGGGAGAGGGTCTGATCACCCTCGAACCGTAAGGCGTGAACCCTTCGTGTCTCACGTGTCTTGTCCGTCTTGTCTTGTCTTGTCTAGTTCCGTCTTGTCTTGTCACCTTTAGGATAGTCCTGTAGTCGGTAGCACACGCTACGACTTCTGCTTGCTAGTTTTACTTTTCCTGCTGCATTACTTCCTTTTTTTACTTCTCAGTTATAACCCCAGCATGCTAATCAACCAGTAAAATGATGTCTAATAGTTTAGTACACTTGCAGTAGAGTCTGACTTTCTTTTGTAGACTTTACCTGACGTACAGTTCCTTTCTTTGGTGTTGTACGTCAGGTGTCAAGCCAGAGATCGAGGACACGACAGACTTACCGGAGTACGTGGAGCCCGAGGACGTCAACATAGAGTATGTGCTGACGAGGATCAGACCTTGAGGACTTTTCGGTCGCCACCTTCAGAGGTTACTACTTTCAGTTTGCTCTTTCGATAGTTTGTGGCCATGCTTAGCCTTTCCTCTCTTTAGACTTTTGAACTCGCTGGATATTAATTATATTTATGAATGAAACTTTCTTTCTATACTTTCTGATTGTTTCGAACTTTATAAATGCAAGAACCTGAAATTTTAAAATGGTATCCCTACATACGCTTATTGGGTCCGAGCTTCTCAGCTCTGGCCCAAGCGGGCCTTAGTCACGCTTCGCCTCCGTTGTTTTGGGAAGCGGTGCATGACAGGTTTTAGTGGTGGCCCATGCAGGTCATGCAAAAGTTCGAAACAATAAGAGTACAGCATTCATTTAATATCCATGTACAAGTCTAAATTAGGTTTTTCCAGTCATAGATGGTAGGATGACTTAGATAGACATCCAGGTTGATAGTCTGACACCTTGGTTAAGATTTAGTCATCCTCGTCCTAGGATACCTTAGTAGCCCACACTTGACTCTGACCGTGTTAGATTTCTAGAGCCCTTCTTTTAGTCGTTTGCTCGGGTCCATCGACTTCGGGCCCAGCAGAAGGTAACCTTGATTCTCTTAGGAACTTTCCCCTTAGATCCTGATTAAAGTCTAGCTCAATAGGAAGCCTTAGTGCCGAGTTCTCCTGATCTTTAGACGGCCTGATAATTAGAATCCATGACTTCTAGCATCTTTCTGATCATTACCCTTCTGTGCCATTGACCGTAGGATTCCACCGTGACTTTTCATGGTTCATCTCCTAGTCATATTTACGTTTGGATCATTCGATTCATTTCCTTACCCTTGAATCACGTGATCCGTTTGTCGTCAGTCGCCAATCGTTGAATCTTTTCCATTCAGCCTCCCGATCCTTCTAAAGAATTTTCAATATTATATTTTTCGAATTCCTCCCCCAGTTTCAATTCTTTAAAAAAAAGAGGCTTGAACTTAGATTTCCTACCTTTCGGTTAACTTGAATGCATTCTTTAAATTTCGAAATTTCTTATCAAAAATCTTTAATTACCATCTTATAATGTTTCTAACCTATAACTTTCGAATTTCAGTTATATAATATATATATATAACTTTATTTCCATTTTGATAATTTAAAATATTATCCCTTTCTTTCTATACTATTAAATTTATTTTAACTACTTATCGTACAATACTCGTAGGATATTTTTGGAGCTATAAAAAAGAGACTTCAATTTTTAAGTATATCTGTTTCTAATCATCATATCCGTATTTCAAAAAATTCTGCTATTAATCTATTTACATATGTAAACAATCATTACCTCACCCTAATCATTATTTTCTTAGTCTAACACTTTTTCGTATTTTAAAATTTTACCGTCTGCTCACTTTTTCTACATATTTTTATAAGTATAAAAGTATATGATACCATATTTTACACATAATTTTTCTTTCATCTATTTCAATATTTTGAGCAATATTTTTGTCCCATCCAACCGGCTATCTTCTCATCCTCGCCTTATCTGACCTCGTTCTTTTCGATCTTGTTTCGTTTCGCTTTTGGTTTCGGTCTCCTTTCTTTTATGTAGACATCAACGCATGTAGTTGCCTATGTCATCTCTAGTTAGTAGTGGGCCCATTGGTTTATGATGTCGTCGTGGTGTATATATATAGGTATAGTGTGTAGACATGTATAAGTGTGTTACCTTTAGGATCTTGATGATTGTCTCTTGTGTCTTGTATGCATACTCAGTGTGGTCCATGACATACATATGGAGTTGTCTGAATGATGGTATTCATATTTGTGTGGATAACGTCATAGCAGGCAAATTCCTTAGACCTAGTCTTCCGTATTATAGTTTAGCTTATTTTGCTGCTTATATATGTTTCAAAACCTAATTGTTTCCTTTAAATCAAATCTCTAAAGTTTTGAAATAAGCACACAAGTTCACAACGCACCTATTTCTTCCTCATCTAATACCTCAACCCTACACATTTTTCCAAATGTTTTAAAAATCTGCCTTTGGCCTTAAACTTCTTCTTTTCTTCGAGAGTGTTATCTTTTTGATTGTTATGATGTTATTAGTACTAGCTATTTTCTTATAGGATTATGTTGCGGGTAGGCATAGAGTGAGATGAGATATACTGTAGCGGTGATTGGTTGATTTTGAACACAAAGATATTAGATTAGATTTCTTCCGGATGAAAAGAACTCTGATTGAATAAAATTATGTATAGGAAGATGAGTACTTAATCGATCTGAAACTTGAACGAGTGGTAGATAGGAGTATCTATAAAGGTATGGTATGATTTAGAGTGACCATGAAATGATGAAAACATTTGAAGCATCAAGACATGATTATTAAGTTAACGTGAGAAGACATTGGGAATAACACGATGTGTTGAGATAAATGGATGGATAGGTAGTCGGACTTAATATTGGTTGGGATTAGTTATAGTGAGTAGGATGAGATGTGGTTCTGATAGTTAAATTATTTGGCGGATAAATTTATGGGAAGATATGACAAGGAATGTATTGAGGACACGGCGATTGTTGATTTGTGAAAGGTGTTATAAGACAGACAAAGTTTTTGTCTTAGATTGGTGATCGACTAGAAAACCATTTTGGCGGTTGATAAATAGTGGGAAGAGATTGAGAAAATTAAGGATGTTATCGAGTGATGGTGTTTAATGGAGTGGTATGGTATGAGAAGATGATTATTATTCTTTTATGAGAACTTGGGGTTGGAAATTTGAACAGCCGTGATGGGTCTATAGTTAAGTGTTAAGATGTGAGATTAGTCGTGGCTTTATCCAGTGAAAAGAAGGATTATGATGGATTATTAGAGGAACGATGTTGAAGTTATAGGATTAGAGACCATTGTGTGGAGGATGAGAGTTATAGGCTTAAGTATTTATGGATTTTATAATTATTCTTAGTATAAGTGATTCCGAGGACGGAATCATTTCTAAGGTGGGTAGAATGTAACGGTCGCTTTTCGACCTTATGATTTTTCTGCGTGCACGTGCTTTATCGTGCACGTATTTTATTTGGTACTTTCTGGATTCCGAAATATGAGATGTGATATGCCGTTATGATCGTATGTGAGTGTAGAATTTTATAGTAATTCTTGGGAACGTCATTTCATGGCTCGTTTTCTCGCAAAACGACTTGGAGTGGTAGGGGCGTTTTAGTCTTTTATCTCAAAATGCAGTTCCCGATTTTACGTAAATTCTTGGTAGGCATAACACACGATCAGACTCCTTAGTTCCGTGCGTCTCGTCTCCACGATCGTCCCGGTATTTTCAGATTAATTTTCCGACGCATGTAGCGAGAGATATCTTTCGGTTAAATCTCGACCGTTGTTTTGCCCTAGTCAAATTCAAATTTCGAATTATAATCTGATCTTAGAAATCCCTAGATTATCTCATACGTATCAACGGGATAATATTCTGCCACTAGAGGCAACCTTCCTTTTTCCTTAAGTACACTCTCCCTAGTTCTATCTCTCACCCACACAACCCATAATCTAGAGGAGTTTAGCACCTAGAAATTATTTTAAATCCCATGAAATCAGCCCCCACCCAAAACATTTCCCCCACGTCTGCACTCTCTCTCCCCCTTATAAATAATACAATAACTAGCCTACCCCCCCAAGAGATCACAGCCGCACGTTTTATCTCCTCTCCCAAATATTTCAAAACACCTAGGGTATTTTGTGCTCAGCCGCCGCAAGCTAAGACTCCCCGAACGAACTTCCTCTCTCGCATCTCACCCTCTTCCTTCAGCCTCGCCGCCGGCACATCCCGTCGTCCGAACCCCCGCCTCCGGCTGCCATCCCGACGGAGCCCCGCCATCGACGAGCCCAGCCCCGCCATCGCTTCGCCTCCGTTGTTTTGAGAAGCGGGGCGTGACAGATGTGGCCTCTTGGAACACATCGATCAGCGCATCTATGCAAGAGACTTTTGGCTGATGCTTTCTTTAAAGACCAAGAAGAAGCCATTATTATTGAGATCAATGGAGGATGGATGCGATATTTTTTACAGTGGTTAATGGAGGAATACTATCAACAGATAAGTCAACCCCACTTTTTAGCTCCCTCCTCCTAAATGTTCCTTCTTTGGTCATTTGTTAGCTATTTTCGGATCGTGATCGTTTCTTAACAAAATCAACAGTAATACAAAATCACATCACCCGATCACCCAATTGATCGTCACCAAGTCCGAGAGCTCGGTCAATGCGTAAACCCTCAATACGCCAAGCTTCAAAAGGCATCTTTGCAAACTACAAGGAGTTCATACCACCGGAAAACCACTTCGGCAATCCCCAAAGACCCTAGGAAGCTCGTCCATACTCCACCAAATAGAGTCCCGGAGCTCGACCACTTCTGCCCACCAGAGCCAGTACTGATGTTGATGCTAGCGGCTGCTCGTATTCATCGATCGCCAACCAGGATGAGCCATTTAGCTTGTGCTTTTCTCAAATTGCAGAACGGATCCTACCGTAGAATCGACCTGCTTGCTAGATCCAAAGCAAGACTTACCGTAAGCAACGGGATTAGTTCCAAGGATTCCCCTATAGAGGAATGATGCCCTCAAGGCTATTTATCTCTGTGTGAATAGCACAAACGTCTTGTTCGAAATAACAGTAAGCTGTTTGGTAATAATTTATCTAAGTTATAATGTAGTAAACATTAGATATTAACTTAGGTAAAGTCCTGAGACTTTATGCAAGGTCAAACATGTATCGAGATGAGTATCTCGATCATGGAGAAATGTTTGACCGTTTGTAGCATAAGTCTAAAAGGGTTCGTGGTCGTAGATGTTTCGAGACAAGGATATCGAAACATCGGATAGACCATTGTGTCTTAGTCATCACCGTTTAGCGGTGGCGATGATCTCATGATCGTTTGACTTGGTGAAGTCGAAGACGAGACACAGGTGCTCATTAGAGAATGAGTTCACTGAACGACCTACAAGAGTTATCATATGGTTACATTGACCAATCTGTCAATGATAACTCTTAGTGATGATAGACAAGTTGGTCTTTTGACTTGAGGTCAATTAATAGACTCGTGCGTGAATGGTGGCACTTAGATCACTGACCTAGCTTCGAGGCTAGGCTTGTCGAAATGTCTTTGATTGGGTGTCACTTGCAGCGTACGAGGAAAGTAATGACCAAGAGAGGATCGTCTCTCCCGGTCATTGTGAGTTAGTGTCGTAGAGTTAGTTCGGTCTTTAGTAAAATCTCTGCACAGATTATGTTGGAAGAAGTCCAACATTAGTTGACTAAAGATCGATGAAACTAACCTGAGTCAAGTTATTATGGTTGACAGTTTGACCGTACCCTAGACTTGATCTACATGACTTAGTTTAGATGAAGAGACTAAAACTGCAGAATTCATCACGGAAATAGTCAGGGTGTTCCCGACAATACTCATGTCAATGAGTCAACCACAAATGATGATTCTTGAATCAGGGACGGCAACCACTGCTAGTGATCACTGCCGTATAGGGCTTCGAGCCCAACCTGTTGTAAGGGTCAAGCTGTAGGGTCTCACACAGAGTGTGACCTTCGTCTAGTAATAGGTAGAAATTAGTTAGGGAGAATAACTTGCATTTGATGCAAAGGAAAGAGAAAATTGCATTTCGATGCAAAAGACAATTTAAACTTAGATACGGACTAATTTGCATATGATGCAAATGAGATTAAATGTGTCTTAAATTGTTTAAGACCATATTTATTATAATAAACGGAAGGAAAAGTTCACGGGTATGACGTGAATGTCCCGGTCTAAACGCAGGTTCAAACCGCGTCAAAAACGGAGTTCAAAGGAGCCCAAAAAGTCCATTTGAAAGCGTTTTAAATAGGACTTAAATAAAGCCCAATAGATTTGACAGCACAAAGTTTTTTAACCAAAAAAATCCTGGCCTTAATTGGCCCGGCCCAAAGGGCCGGGCCCTCTTGTTTGCAAACGCCCAAAGCCCCAAATTATTTTAGGACGCTGCAAAGCAGCGCCCCAATTCTGGGGCGCGTGCTGTCAGTACCCAAGTGGGCTGGCACGCGCAAAACAAGGCAGCGGGGCCCGCTGGTGGGCCCAGCACCCCTAGGGTTGCGAACCCTAGGCAGATTGCATTGACGGTTGGTTTTGGTTGCGAAAATGTGATATTGGGCTGATATTTGGACACTCAATTGGAGGGTCAAACGAACTCCGATTGACGAACCGTTTTTTCATATGCGTTCACCGTTGAACGCCCTTCGTATTGATAGGTTGTATCAATCATGAAGCTTAACGGTGAGTGAGTTGAAATTCACGGAAGTTTGCACTTTGTGAAGAGCAAACTAACTTGATTTAATTAACTCTAATTTAATAGGCCCACATCGGTTGTGCGGAAAAGGGGAGAGTCCGCCGCCTATATAAATAGGGGCCTCCCCCTTCCTCCAAGGTCGTCCCAAGCTCTAGATCTGAGCGGCTCCTGTAAATGTTGGAGCACTCTCGGATCTAGGCTTAAATTAATATTTCTCTATCTTCCTATATTTCTGCCTTACTCCTGAGGGCTCTAGCAAAGCCGCAAAGGAGTTCGGATTCGGATCCGTAATCTTGGCGCAGGCTTTCACTCGCGTGAAACTTTCTTCAGCGCGTGGTTGGCTCAGCGACACGAGGATTGCTCGCCTTGGGATGCGGAGCGGTTCGAGGAGCGGCTCGGTGTGGGATGGGGAGCGGCTCGGAAGACGGTGCGGAACATCTCGCCTGCCCCAGGGTTGAGATTCCGGGTATGTGTTTTAAGCATTAGTTTAATTTAATCACAGTAGGTTAGATCCTTCTTGGGATGGTCAGATCCATCCCGAGTCGGCATAGATCTTGGCTAAGGGTCTTGTCCCTTAGGGCTAAGTTAAATTGTTCAACTGCATGTTAATTAGATTAACTTGTTTATTCTTCTGCTATGTATTTTTATGTCTATGTTCCGTCCGACTTAGGACGGGAATAGAGTTTTTGTGCCCTAAGGGTCCTAAAAACCCTTCAGTGGTATCAGAGCTTAGGTTTGCATAACGATCTAGCACTACGATTTTATTAAACATTGAAATGTTTTTTTAGAATACTTTTAAAATGTTTTAAAGTTATGAGATAATTTTAAAATATTTTTGGATGCCCTATAAAATGTTTTTAGATGTTTAAAAATTTTATATGATAAATTTTAAGCATGAAATTTTTTAAAAACATGTTTAAATATTTTATGTGATAAAAATTTAAGCATGCAATTTTTAAATGATTTTTTAAATTTATATGATAATTTTAAAACTGATTTTAAGACTTTAAAACTTTATGCGATAAGTTTAAAATGTTATTAAATGTTTTAAAATTTTATGTGATAAATTTTTAAGCATGGAATTTTTTGAAAAATGATGTTTTAATTTTATGAGATATTTTAGAACTGATTTTAAAAGGTTTAAAATTTTTATGCGATAAATATTTTTTGTAGCATGCAAATTTGGTGATCTTTTAAAAACAAGTTATTATTTTTATGAGATAAAAATAAAATGTTTTAAAATCACAATTTTAAATTTAAATGTTAAATTTAAGTATGCATGCTAAAATTGTTTATGTGATAAACATTAGCCTATTTAATTGTTAAATTGTTGTACACTTTTATTTTATGCGATAAAATTTGTGTAACTTTATGTTAATGGCTATGACATCTTGTCCCTTATTTGATAACACAAGACAAACCTCTTAGGTTAGCCATTAAAGAACTCGTTAAAATTTATGAGATAAATTCTAATGACATGCTATGTTTTAATAAAACATTAACAACACTTCAAGACCTAATTCCTGATTAGGGTAGTCCCTTTAATGAATTTTTAATTCTAATTGTTATGAAATTAATTCTCATTAAAGGACTTCGCTTTTAGCGATGTTAATAAATTTATTAAAATCCTAATAATGATTAGGATAGCACGTGAACCTTGTCGTTGATAAGGATTTAATAAAAGTTATTAAACAAATCCTAAAATTTTGAATTTAAGGATTCAACTAGTTGATAGGATTAATTAGTTGTTAATAAAAGCCTTTTAGTCTATGGCACGCATATAAAAAATGACAAGCTTCATTAAATGGACCATGATCAAGTCAATGTGCTTGGCTAAGTTTGCTGGTTCACCGTATAAGGGATAGTGATCCTGGCTTAGTCAATTCCCTGGCTGTGTTCCGCTGGACCGCAATGATGCGAATTATGATTGTATGACACCCTGGACTATATCTAAGTCAAATACGTTAATAATCTTCTTCAAGATTAGTCGTAGCCCTCCTTATTTTAAGGGTTGGCAACTATAGGACCCGTGTTATAGTTGTTGAGCTACACTCAAGTTGTAACATGGCAACCTTATAGAAACCAACTCCTTAAATACATAAGATGAAATCTTGACTAGACCCAAACCATCGTATTACCAAGCGCCGGCGTAAGTTAGGTCAATGATGTAGTCCGGTTAGATGTAGTCTAAGACCAGACCAAAACCGACGGGTCGTGAATATACCGAGCGCCGGGGCAAGTTAGGCTAGACACAAAAACAAGGGTCCGACTAGACTAGACATTGTGATTTGGATGAGTACACTCATGATCACAAATGGCTAGGGATAAAAACCGAATAAGAGGGTCATATCTGATATGATCGATGAAGAGTCATCTTTCGATTACAGAGTCAAGCAACTTGTTGAGCTACACTCAAGGTTGTTAAGGCTCAGGGTGATTGGATATCTTACCCATTAATTTAATTCGATTAAATCGTTCATTGTTAAGGCTTCAAATGATAGTAAAATTAGTGGGAGGATCTAGATAGATAAAAGCCAATCTCCTATATTTAATATTGAACATATGCTGAACTAGGGCAAGACTATGTTTACCAAAGGAATCAAAATATAATATTTTAATAAGTTAACTGGTCAAATAGGTTGATTAATTGAATATGAAGTTAAATTCTAATTGATAGAATTAAACTATATTCTCGTTGACATTAAACTGACCTTCTAAAGAACAGACTTAAGAAATATGATTTCATTAAGTTCTGGGTCCAACAAATGAATTCACGCTACATGTCACTCGTCTCTATATGAGGCAACTTGAACATATAGGATATTCGAAGTATGTTTCTCCCTACAACTTGTCGAGCTACACTCAAAGTTGTATGGACAAACAATTTTGATCCGCAAAGTTCGAAAATTCGATCAAACTGTTTGAGTCGAATGCGAGTGCATGAACGGTGCAAGGCTATGTTCCCAACCGGATCTTGGGACAAGCAATTTGTTGCAAAGCTATTCATTTAATGTTGGGCTATTTAGTGTCTAAATGTGATTTAGAAAAGGAAGAAGGCACTCCAGAAAGTTAATTGAGAAAGTTAGTTATATTTATCATTAGTAAAGGCATTAGGGGTGGGCATCCTAATATTCGGATCGGATTACGCCTCAATCCACCATCCGATCCGATTGAATCGGATGATGAAAAATCTGATCCGCATCCACTAATAAAAAAGTTAATCTAAAAATTCAGATGATTAGAATTTCGGATCGGATACGATTCGGATCGGATTAATATTAGCTTTATTGAAATTTTAAAGTTATTGATGCCACAATTTGTACTCGTTTCATTAGATTCTGAAAGTTTAACTTTTAAATACTGAAGTCAATTCCAATGTCAAAACGAAATATCCTTACAAAATACAAATTGCTAGAATAACATAAAGAAGCTATCTCTGTTTGCATTATCTCCATACTAGTTTGGCATCAACTTCAAGGAGGATGAGCTTGACAACCAAGAGCTCTCCTTCCAGCCAAAATTTTAAATTTATATGTAAGACAATATGTGTACATGAGGATTGCTATTTGCTAGCCTTGAGTCCTTGACTGAGCATTCAAATCAAAATCAAATCCGATTACTTTGCTTGCTGACAATCTTCAATTCTTCATGTGTAAAAGCTTTGTTGCTTGGCAAATGGCAATGGCCCAAGTTCATGTTGAGACGAGGAGAGCATGCTTTATGTGTACTGTTGTGCAATACATGAATGAAAACTGAACAGACGTGAGAGAAGAGAGAGACGAGGAGGCACTGCATCTGCATGGGTTTAGGGAACCGGATGGGACCGATGGAGGGATGTAATTGAGTTTGTTAATCTTCTTAAACAATAGGCATGATGCATTGATTCAGGGGCTTTTAGGTAGTAGTGAAAGACAATCGGATCGGACTGAGAATCGGATATTCGGATGAACTTAGACCTCAAAACCTAATCGGATTGGATCACATTCTGTCGGATGAAAACTAAAATCCGAATCCGAATCAGTTTCAAACGGATCGGTCGAATCTGCTTATTAATAACAAGCCACTTTCATCGGATCGGATATCCGATCTACTTTTTCGGATCGGATCGGGTGGATTCAATCGTTTAATCGGATCTTTGTCCACCCCTAAAAGGCATAAGGAGGAGGAAATGAAAATGTGACATATTTTGATGTCACGATTTCAGAATAATTGTTATACAAAAGATGTCTAACACATTTTGACGAATGTCATCACTGCTTCTGAAGCAATGTTTTGTGTTAGTAATTTGTGATAACTATAATATATTAAATGTTAATATATAAATACACAAGAAAGTAGCAAACTTATATGGCAAAATAGACTAGGCCGTATCGAGAGACTAAGCTTCACAAGTCACATAAAGAGGGGTCTGACCTCTCGTATTATGAAGTCTGCGGACACTTGTGAGTCTTACCCTCTTAGATATAATGGCCGAAACCCATCTGTAAGACAGTAGGAGAATGAGTTGTCGAACTCAGTCTCGTACATACTAATGTACCCGAGTCTAGATTAACCAAAATAAGTTATTCTTATATTTTATTAAGACACGTGTTCTTGATGAAACACAAGTCTGATAAAATAAAGAACGAAATAACTAAAGTATTTAAACTGATTCGATTAGATCGAATGGTCAAATACTTAGCTAATTAAATCTTGCGTAATTAAAAGAAAATATGATTTTCTCTCAGGTCAAGTCTGTTAACACATCGGTGTGTTAAAAGGTATGAATCACACTTAGTTAGACTTGGTGCGATCCATGGCCAGTGACTCTGAGTTAAGTCCTCTCTCTAGGTTAAGACCCAGATAGTAATGCCTATATTTTGATAATGTTCTATGAGGACATTATCAATAAGATATTCATTAAATCAATCGTAAGGAAGTTGTATAATTACTCGAATCTCGTGAGACGAATTGTCGAGTTAGACATCATAACTGATGATGACTTAGTCAACTTCCAGGATGAAAATTCGGAGTAGTAACTCCGATTTATAACTTGATGCAATTAGAATAGGTCCGTGTGCGTAAATAAAATTTTGGAATTTAGTTTACGTGCCCAAGGAAAATGTTTCCTCACTTTCTGCAAGTAAATCTTTAAGATGAAAGAATGGTGCAAAAAGAAAATAGTGAAATACAGTCATGTTGGTCGAGAACGGTTTTTGTCCTAATTCCTATAAAACGGATTATGTTGAAACCGTCTCGCCAGCAGATGTGTACGGATCTACACGGACCGAACTCAATGTAAATGCCCATGATGACCATGAAAACTGGAACATTCACTTATAAGTTCGTTTTTTCTAAATATGATTTAGATGAACCAACTTATATGAATTAGCCCGAAAGTTTTCAAGGTTAGTGGGAGCGTATAAATTACATGCAAGACATCAAAAGGATGGAACATATATTTTGACAAAGTAATCAAAAAGTTTAATACTTTATCAGAAATAGATATGAGCCATTTGAAATGACCAGTAACAAATTTAAATGATTATCGTAAGGTACGATGAACTGGATAAGATCCATGGAAATAAAATATTATGGATTTTGACAGACCAAATGAATTATTTGAATGAGATTCAAATGGTTGGTCTAACATGAACATAGAAACCCCTTAAGTCTATAGTGTAAATGGTTTTAGCAGATCCACTCATGAAGGCTCTACCACATGAAGTCGGGAAAACTTATGTGTAAAAACGATATAAGATACCGAGATAATTGGGCCTGAGTGCAAGTGGGAGATGTAGAGGAATGATGCCCTCAAGGATATTTATCTCTGTGTGAATAGCACAAACGTCTTGTTCGAAATAACAGTAAGCTGTTTGGTAATAATTTATTTAAGGTATAATGTAGTAAACATTAGATATTAACTTAGGTAAAGTCCTGAGACTTTATGCAAGGTCAAACATGTAACGAGATGAGTATCTCGATCATGGAGAAATGTTTGACCGTCTGTAGCATAAGTCTAAAAGGGTTCGTGGTCGTAGATGTTTCAAGACAAGGATATCGAAAACATCGGATAGACCATTGTGTCTTAGTCATCACCGTTTAACGGTGGCGATGATCTCATGATCGTTCGACTTGGCGAAGTCGAAGACGAGACACAGGTGCTCATTAGAGAATGAGTTCACTGAACGACCCACAAGAGTTATCATATGGTTACATTGACCAATCTGTCAATGGTAACTCTTAGTGATGATAGACAAGTTGGTCTTTTGACTTGAGGTCAATTAACAGACCTGTGCGTGAACGGTGGCACTTAGATCACTGACCTAGCTTCGAGGCTAGGCCTGTCGAAAGGTCTTTGATTGGGTGTCACTTGAAGCGTACGAGGAAACTAATGACCAAGAGAGGATTCGTCTCTCCCGGTCAATGGGAGTTAGTGTCGTAAAGTTAGTTTGGTCTTTAGTAAAATCTCTGCGCAGAGTATGTTGGAAAAAGTCCAATATTAGTTGACTAAAGATCGATGGAAACTAACCGGAGTAAAGTTATTAGGGTTGACAGTTCGACCGTACCCTACACTTGATCTACACGACTTAGTTTAGACGAAGAGACTAAAACTGCAGAATTCATCACGGAAACAGTCAGGGTGTTCCCGACAATACTCATGTCAATGAGTCAACCACATAATGATGATTCCTGAAGCATGGACAGCAACCACTGCTCGTGATCACTGCCGTATATGGCTTCGAGCCCAACCTGTTGTAAGGGTCAGGCTGTATGGTCTCACACAGAGTGCGACCTTCGTCTAGTAATAGGTAGAAATTAGTTAGAGAGAATAATTTGCATTTGATGCAAATGAAAGAGAAAATTGCATTTCGATGCAAAAGACAATTTAAGCTTAGATAGGGACTAATTTGCATATGATGCAAATGAGATTAAATGTGTCTTAAATTGTTTAAGACCATATTTAATATAATAAATGCAAAGAAAAGTTCACAGATAAGATGTGAATGTCCCGGTCTAAACGCAGGTTCAAACCGCGTCAAAAACGGAGTTCAAACGAGCCCAGAAAGTCCATTTGAAAGAGTTTTAAATGGGACTTAAAATAAAGCCCAATAGATCTGACAGCCCAAAGTTTTTTAACCAAAAAAAACCTGGCCTTATTTGGCCTGGCCCAAAGGGCCGTGCCCTCTTGTTTGTAAACGCCCAAAGCCCCAAATTATTTTGGGCCGCTGCAAAGCAGCGCCCCAATTCTGGGAGGCGTGCTGTCAGTACCCCAGTGGGTTGGCACGCGCAAAACAAGACAGCGGGCCCCGCTGGTGGGCCCCGCACGCCTAGGGTTGCGAACCCTGGGCAGATTGCGTTGACTGCTGGTTTTGGTTGCGAAAATGTGATATTGGGCTGATATTTGGACACTCAATTGGAGGGTCAAACGAACTCCGATTGACGAACCGTTTTTTTCCTATGCGTTCACCGTTGAACGACATTCGTATTGATAGGTTGTATCAATCATGAAGCTCAATGATGAGTGAGTTAAAATTCATGGAAGTTTGCACTTTGTGAAGAGCAAACTAACTTGATTTAATTAACTCTAATTTAATAGTCCCACATTGGTTGTGCGGAAAAGGGGAGAGTCCGCCGCCTATATAAATAGGGGCCTCCCCCTTACTCCAAGGTCGTCCCAAGCTCTAGATCTGAGCGGCTCCTGTAAATGTTGGAGCACCCTCGGATCTAGGCTTAAATTAATATTTCTCTATCTCCCTATATTTCTGCCTTTCTCCCGAGGGCTCTAGCAAAGCCGCAAAGGAGTTCGGATTCGGATCCGAAATCTTGGTGAAGGCTTTAACTCGCGTGAAACTTTCTTCAGTGCGTGGTTGGCTCGGCGACACAAGGATTGCTCACCTCGGGATGCGGAGCGGTTCGAGGAGCGGCTCGGCGTGGGATGGGGAGCGGCTCGGAAGACGGTGCGGAACATCTCGCCTGCCCCAGGGTTGAGATTCTGGGTATGTGTTTTAAGCATTAGTTTAATTTAATCACGGTAGGTTAGATCTTTCTTGGGAAGGTCAGATCCATCCCGAGTCGACATAGATCTTGGCTAAGGGTCTTGTCCCTTAGGGCTAAGTTAAATTGTTTAACTGCATGTTAATTAGATTAACTTGTTTATTCTTCCGATGTGTATTTTTATGTCCATGTTCCGTCCGACTTAGGACGGGAATAGAGTTTTTGTGCCCTAAGGGTCCTAGAAAACCCTTCAGTGGTATCAGAGCCTAGGTTTGCGTAAGATCTAGCACTGCGATTTTATTAAACATTGAAATGTTTTTTAGATTATTTTTAAAATGTTTTAAAATTATGAGATAATTTTAAAATATTTTTGGATGCCCTATAAAATGTTTTTAGATATTTAAAGATTTTATATGATAAATTTTAAGCATGAAATTTTTTAAAAAGATGTTTAAATATTTTATGTGATAAAAATTTAAGCATGCAATTTTTAAATGATGTTTTTGTTGTGAGTTGAGGGAGGCCTTTGGCCTCCCTCCCCTCATCACTCTCCATTACTCCCCACTAAGTTAGTGGGGAGGCCCTTGGACTCCCAACTCAACATGAGAGTTTTATAAATATAGTACCATGGCTATTTGCCATGGTTAATCCTCTTCTAACACGTTATTAGCCCGAGTTCGCTCTAGAAATTTTTTTTTGAGCCAACAAAATTTCCCTCTTGCTTAGGAATCTTATAGTTGCGGCAAAGTTTTCGCGACGACGATCAACTGCTTTCTTTCTCGGATTGCGGGAGCGGGGATTTTTATCTACGGATTTTATTTATTCTTCCCTAGATCTTTGATCTAGAGGTAAAATTCTATTCCCGTAGATAAACATTATAGACCATATGTTGATTATTTTATACAAATCAACATATCAAAACAAAATAGAATAAATAAAAACCAATACGGTTTTTCACCCAAATTCCCCTAAATTGGGTTTATAACAGATTTTTTTTAATCAAATAAAAAAAATTTATTGTCCCCGAGTCTTCCTGGGCTCGGTCGCCCCACCTCGCCCCCTCCCCCCGGTCGGGAGGGGGTTTCTCTGGCGACGCCTCCTCCCCTACCGGCCCTGAAGCGCCGGTTCGGCTTCGTCGGCGTTGGCCTCCTCCGAATCACCCGCCTCGATTCGCCTCGAATCGCCGCTTCGGCTTAGTCGCCGAGTGAATTAAATTGAATGGCTGGCTGATTGCTTAGAATTGAATGGGGCTTGCATGATTAAACTTCATAGCATAACTGTTGTCGAAAGAAAAAAAATATTATTAAAAGCCTAGGTAAATTTTTTGTTCATTTCCATTTAATATAACAGCATGCAACAGCATGCATAACTGTTATCTAAAGAATTCCTTTGGACGTTCTATAACGATCCATTATCATTCTCCAACTTTCAATTAATATTGATTAATGGATACATATATGAACCAAACAAATACATGCTAAATTAATACACCTCCAATTTTGCATGTCATAATCGGATATCTCAAGGTTTTTCCTTGGAAATTAGGACCGGTATTACCTTGGAAATGATGTCGGCTTATAACAGCAGCACCCTCATCGTTATATGTTTAAGTCCATGTCATAATCCAAGTGAACTCCAATTTTGCCGATTACAACAAAAGATGAAACATTTGGACATATTAGAATAATAATTAATTTTGTGTTCCAATTTGGGCCTGAAGCCCAGTTTATAACAATGAAAATTAGTTTTCTATTTCATATGGGCCCGAAGCCCCAATCAAATCAATAATTCATTTTATCTTCTAATTTGGGCCTGAAGCCCAGTTAATCCAATTGCAATATCAATTTGTTAATCAAATTTTTGCAAATGGACATGTAGCCCAAATATTAATAATATATTAATTTAGCCATTTTTTTCTTCCTTATGGGCCAGAAGCCCAGTAATTACAAAATCCTAATAATAAATTGGATAGCCTGTTTTTTTGGGCCTGAAGCCCATTTGTAGCAATGAAAATATGGTATATGGGCCAGTAGCCCCATTCATATTAATAATTAATTTTGACTTCTCAATTGGGCTAGCAGCCTAGTAAATCCAATTACAAAATGAATATGTTAATTAAACTTTTGCAAATGGGCCTGCAGTTCAAAACATTAAATTAATTATTAAATTATTTATGGGCCTGCAGCCCCAATAAAAATAAGAATTCATTTTAAATTCTTGTTTGGGCCTGTAGCCCAATTAGTCAGATTGCTAATATTATAACACTCTCGCATTATTATTAATTTATGGAATATTAGGATTTTTTTTAAAATAAAATTATCTTAAGGATCCTGCGACCGCTCTGCTGTTAGTCAACTAACCTAACGGTGTATGACGTCTCCCCGTGGTCCTAGAGATTATTATATTTTTAGTCTCTTTTTCCATATTATATATGCCTGTGTTATATGAACTGCGTGGTTGCTTATTTTGTGCCTGTAGCATATTATAAACTGCGTGATTGTTAATATAAGCTAAAATGTGATTTTTGGGATCGGCCATTTTGATACCCTTTTTAAATTCCTTGCAATTTTATTTTCTTTTTGAGAGAATTTGTAAGTGAGGATTAAATGTATTAATGCCAAAGACCGGTGTACCGATAAATGAAGACGGAGGCGAAAATTGGAAAATATAGAGACCCTTCTGGGTTTCCAAGTTGTATTTTTCATTTATTTATGGACTGTTTATTCGGACTTTGGACATTGTATGTCTTTGGGTATCTGGCCGATCCCCACATTTTACTTATTTTATTGTTTATGCATGAATTTACACTTTAATTAATTCATGCTTATTTTAAATTGCATTGATAAATGGTAAAATTGGCAAGCGTCGATTTCGAAGTTCTTGATGCTGCAGTAAATAATTACCTGAGTTGGCGAGTGGACCTGAAGTTCCACTTGCGTTCGATGGCCCTCCTTGGCTCAATTTTGGCTCCTTCATCGGTCCCAGCAGCGACCGATGCTTCTGCTAGTAAGGCCCCAGAAGCGGAACAATCATCTAGCAGAACTCCTACCACCGTCTCTGATGTGGATAAGGCGAAAGCCATTATCTATATTAGGAGACATATTGATCGGACCTTAAAGGCCGAATAACTAACGGTAGAGGACCTAATGGAGCTGTGGACAGCGCTGGAGGCATGGTATAAACATCAAATTGATGTAATATTACCGCGGGCCAGTTATGAGTGGGAAAACCTCAGACTTCAGGACTATAAGTCCGTCGCTGAGTATAACTCTGCACTTCATAATATCACCTCACGCCTGAAGTTGTGCGGTGAAGAAGTGACAGAACCACGCATGTTGGACAAGACATTTACCTCGTTTCACGAGAAAGATACAATCCTCATGCAGCAGTATCGTGAACGTAACTTCATGAAATTCTCTGATTTGATCTCATGCCTACTTAGGGCAGAGCAGAATCAGCCCCTCATAATTTACGTCCAGCTGGCACTGCACCTATCCCTGAAGCCCACCACGTTTCTCCCCAGAAGTGGAAAAACAAGAAGAAGGCTAATAAAAACAAAGGGAAAGCTGTGATGAAGAATGGACGAGGAGCAGCACCCCCGTCCAATAACAACAATACAGGAAAGAGTAACTTCACATGGAAGCAAAAGAACACTGACCAAGTGTCACTTCCTAAGAAGAACTGGGAGGATAAATGCCATAGATGCGGCATGACTGGCCATTGGTCCAGAATCTGCCGCACTCCTCGCCACCTCCAGGCACTATATCATGCGAGCCAGAAGTCTCTGCTTGAAACAAACTTGGCGGCTGTTCAGCCACCAACGATGTTCACTGCAAAAGACTTCGAGAACGACGACCTGCTCGATTAAGCTTCATCTTTTATCTATGCATTTAAAATTCAATGTTACTTCATCTTTAATTTTCTTAAGTTCGTCTTTTTCATTGACTTAAATAAAATTTCGTTTTAATTATAGATGAAGTATGGAATATTGTGGACAGTGCCTCGTTGCACTGATGTAGCATTGATATTGCTCCCACATACAACGAGACTATAAGATGCAAATTCTCCTCATAAACATATAGGAAATCTCCAATTTTCAAGGATATTTCTTTTAAAGAAAATAACTTTAAAATTGTGGATAATATATATTGAATATCAATATGTAACTCGTCAAGAAAATGGCCAGAAGACCATCTACTTACGATTTCATTGGACCCCCGTCGGGCCCCTATAATTACAGATATTCATCCTATAGAAAGCCAACTTGACTAAGCACCAGAAGTGCCTTTCATTGCCATAGTTTTTAACTCTGGCAAAATGGACTTGGTCATCCTGGATCAGCGATGATGGACGCATCATCAAATGAATCCATTGGAGAACCTGAAGATTCTTCAAAAGGTTGAGTTTCCTTGTCCCCCTTTGTCATATGGAAAAACTTAGAGAGAGACCTTCCCTCCTGAAAGTGGGTTTAGAGTCTCCTGGCTTCATTGAGAGAATACATGGTGACCTTTTGCGGGCCTATTCACCCCGCAAATGGACCATTTTCGGTACTTCATTACTGTACTGATATATGCATCTACTAGATGGTCTTCTGTGTGCCTTCATATTCACTCGCAACATAGCTTTCTCAAAGCTAATAATGAGGGTGAATTCACTACTCATATCATTCAAGACTTCTGCCAAGCAACTGGCATTGAAATTGAACATCCTGTAGCATGTTCATACTCAGAATGGGTTATCAGAGTCTCTGGTAAAGAGACTCCAATGGATTTCACGTCCATTGTTAGATTCCAGTTGCCTATTGATATTTAGGGACCAACAAGCTGCACTCCGCATCGCTTATCACGATACGGCCCGCTTGTGGCCATATCTTATTGCTGATGCCGCTTCCTTATGGTTTACCACCATGTCTGGATAAATGTGAATTTGATGAGTAAAGTCTCATTGTAATAGGCACGTAGTCTAAAGAAGCCTGAAGCTTCTGAGACCATATCATGTGACACATAAGTCCTCATCTCGTTATGATCGCATACTTTTTCTGTGTGACGTTGAGATCCAAAAGATCCTTCACATTCAGACTAAAGTACATCAATTGACGGATAAAATTGCGGACAACCAGAAGATTGTTCGTTCACACGTCCCTGCTGCCAACACGCCAGCTAGGATTGACATTCTCAAAGATGGATGCAATCCACCGGCAGCAGAATTGGCTGTACCTCTTTTGAAAAGAGGACGCCGGCCAGGTTCAAAATAAAAATTTCCTCATAATAGGAAAATTCCTGGATATATAAAAATGATCCAACCACAGGATGCTGAGCTCAGACCAGCAACCTCTCCCCTCCTAATTTCCCCTGCAGAGGAAACAACAGGAGAAACATCATTATATTACGTACGTACTGGAGAGGTACTGGACAGATATAGCACAGTCGTCGACGACGGTTTTGCTTTCGCTATTGCCATTCACGTCGCTGAATACGACGATGATGTCTACCCACTTTTCTATAGCGTAAACGCATAGAATGGCCAAAGTGGGACGAGGCAATAAGAGTAGAGCT
This sequence comes from Scilla litardierei, assembly GCA_030789695.1. Taxonomy (NCBI): domain Eukaryota; kingdom Viridiplantae; phylum Streptophyta; class Magnoliopsida; order Asparagales; family Asparagaceae; genus Scilla; species Scilla litardierei. The sequence goes on from CM061132.1 coordinate 41,852,917, forward strand.
GGACTCACTCTTGAAAAGCAAAGTCTTTGGACCAGTAGTTCATACACCTGAATGTGTAAAAACCTGTGGAATATAATTCGAATTTCATAAAGAAATTGAAATGAAGGAAATGTGATCATTTTCCTACTAAGCCTACACTTCTCTGTAAAATCCAATACATGCAGCTCATGGACGTTGTGACTGCATATATATACGGCAATATAGATATAGAGATCTATATAAAACTTCCAGAAGGGTATACTCTACCCCCAGAGATGAAAGAGAAACGTAGAAACGTCTTCTCCATAAAGGCTACAAAGATCATTAGTTGATCTTAAGCAATATTCTGCCATTGTATCTTTTTCGAAAGATCGTTGACATGATTTGTTATATTTGCCTTACATATGGTCGACTTAAAGCTAATAAGATCTCCAGCAGAGACCATTGAGATTTCAGATAGCTTTAAAGCGTACCTTGGAAATGAAAAACCTAGGTATAACGATCATCCTGACGATGACATTAATCATCCTGAAGATGGCAATAATCATCCTGAAGATGAACTATCATCCTGAAGATGACATTAATCATCCTGAAGATGAACTATCATCCTGGAGGTGAACTATCATCCTGAAGATGACATTAATCATCCTGAAGATGAACTATTATTAATCATGCCGAAGACGTCTCGACTTACATATTAAACACCTTCGTGGTGGAACCCTTTCATATTCTTCATACACCTGGAGTTTATGAAGAATGATGTCCTTTTGCAACCTATTAAAAATGGATACTTATTCATGACACCTTTCAGTAGCTGAAAGAGGGGGAGGACATCCTAGGTCCCGAAGAGCCTAGCTCTAGTGTATTATCTGGCCAACTGCACGTATCTTTGATAGAACGTCTCCAGTAAAGTTGTTAACCAGATACAGTGTTGTCCTGGAGAGCAACACTAGACCAAGGATAAGCTGCTTTTACGCAACATCCAAGGGTCAATGAATATATATTGCATATGCAGGTTTAAAGATCATCGCGATGACTGAAACACAATAGGCCGGCCACCTCCTAAATATATACACATCATCATCCAATGTCTACATCTTCTGAGAAGCTCATCATCCAAGAAGCAAGTATTGAAAACGCTCAGCCAGGTCTAGCAGTACCTTGCAGAAACCCTGAAGACTGATTCAAAGAATACTTTAGTGGAGTCATCTACTAACTTCGAAGAGCATTACACTCCAGAGCGACGCTGCCTTCCAATAGCCGCTAGATGAGTGAAACTTGTGTAGATTAGTGATAATTGTATTTTCTTTCAGAACATGATGGATGTATAGATGAATAGGAGATGATTGTATAGATACATAGGAGATCTGCAAGCCTGAAGCTTGTACATATCAGGGGGAGTCCCTCAATAGTTGTACTCTTTTCCCTTAAGCTGCTGGTTTTTCCCACTGGGTTTTCCACAGCTAAGGTTTTAACGAGGCAACCACAGTGACTCTGGATCCAGAAGTATCCACTCCATTGGCATACTGAATCCTGAAGTATTCATATGCTTAACACAAGGTAATGGAGAGATGAGGGGGAGTGTTGTGAGTTGAGGGAGGCCTTTGGCCTCCCTCCCCTCATCACTCTCCATTACTCCCCACTAAGTTAGTGGGGAGGCCCTTGGACTCCCAACTCAACATGAGAGTTTTATAAATATAGTACCATGGCTATTTGCCATGGTTAATCCTCTTCTAACAGTTTTAAATTTATATGATAATTTTAAAACCGATTTTAAAACTTTAAAACTTTATGCGATAAGTTTAAAATGTTATTAAATGTTTTAAAATTTTATGTGATAAATTTTTAAGCATGGAATTTTTCGAAAAATGATGTTTTAATTTTATGAGATATTTTAAAACTGATTTTAAAAGGTTTAAAATTTTTATGCGATAAATATTTTTTGTACATGCAAATTTGGTGATCTTTTAAAAAAAGTTATTATTTTTATGAGATAAAAATAAAATGTTTTAAAAATCACAATTTTAAATTTAAATGTTAAATGTTAAATTTGGTGACACCTCAGCAAGATGAAGATCGAACGCGGGATATAGGCGGGAGTCGACATCAGCTTACTCGAGAGCAAACATGGTGCCGATCTTCAGGGAGAAACCTATGCCGAGCTGCTCCCTCAACCAAGTATGTCGGCCCACCACTGTCACCCGGCCAAACGGCTTCCTTGGCTAGGCTGCCATCACACCGGAGTGCCTCCTTGTCGCACAGCTCCCTCTACCGAGGCCGACACTGCCTAAGTTTACCGAGCTGACTTCGGGAAGCTCGGATCACCACCGCCAAGGTTAGGATGGCGTCGACGTCAACTTTGAGCATACCAGGGTCACCGGCGTGTTCACATGCTCGGATGGGATCCCAATGAAGATCCACTAGGTACGGACGTGATCCGATATCGTCGCCAATCACCTCATCCACCACGAACAATGGTGGCTGATGTTTGCCTCATCGCATCCACTCCCGATGCCACCAAGCTCTAATCTCATCGAGTTTGATGACTGCATCAAGATCAGACAAAGGGGACCTTTGTGTATTCGAGCTTGAGGTCTCGCTGCACATCGGCTGGTCCTACACCGATTCTCCCGAGTGATCTGGTGGTGATATTGGCGGCATATACGACATATTCATTACCGCGGCTGCTATTGATTTCTAGGAAGAGGTGCTCAGTCGTAGTTAGATCAACTACCAAAACCTCGGGGGAGAAATTTGAGGGACAAGCAAATGGCCACGGGCGCATCTGAGGACATCATCTCCTCATGGGCATCTCCAAGTTCATTCCACATACAAGTTGTCGGTCGCGCCGAGCTCTCTCTACGGAGCCAGGCCGAAGTGATCTGACCGAACCACCATCTCCGAGTTCGAGCATCAAAGAACCTCCTCCGACCGCGACCGAGCCGATCTGGCCGAAGCACAGTCGTATGAGTTCGAGCATCCAAGCAGCTCCTCCGATCGTGACCGAGCCGATCTGGCTGAAGCACAGTCGTACGAGTTCGAGCATCCAAACAGCTCTTTCGACTGCGACTGAGCCGATCTAGCCGAAGCACAGTCGTCCGAGTTCGAGCGTCAAAGAAGCTCCTCCGACCGCGACCGAGTTGATCTGGCCGAAGCACAGTCGTCCAAGTTCGAGCGTCCAAGCAGCTCCTCCGACCGCGACCGAGCCGATCTGGCCGAAGCACAGTCATATGAGTTCGAGCGTCTAAGCAGCTCCTCTGACCGTGACCGAGCCAATCTGGCCGAAGCACAGTTGTACGAGTTCGAGCATCCAAACAGCTCCTCCGATCGCGTCGTTGGGCTCCAGCTTTTCGAGCTATCAACTCCACCAACCAATCCGACCAAGCTGCTCGTCCAGACTTCGTTCGGACATACGAGCCGCCTTTCCGAAGGGCCGCCAAAGCTACCGCTAAACGAATGGCCCCAACCTGGCTGCCAAACTGCCCCCGCATCCACCCGAGCCGGATGAAGTAGTTGCAGAGCGCCAACATGGAACCTTCGAAAGTCTTCACAAGGTCCTCACCCCTTCGTCGACCATAAGTCGAGGGGCAACTGCCCTCGCAACCGAACAAATGGATCAGTCGTAAGGCAGGGGCAACTCCCCCAGCTGACCGACCCACTCACTCATCGGCCATAAGTCAAGGGGCAACTCCCCTCACAATCGAACGAACGGATCGGTCATAAGGCTGGGGGCAACTCCCCCAGCTGGCTGATCACTCGGTTGAACATAAGACTGGGGTCGCCCCCCAAGCAGGCCAATCAACCCGTCGATCTTAAGGCTGGCAGCAACTCCCCCAGCAGACTGGCCAGATCGACCGTAAGGCTGGGGGCAACTCCCCCAGCTGGCTGATCACTTGGTTGACCATAAGACTGGGGGTCGCCCCCCAGCAGGCCAATCGACACGTCGATCGTAAGGCTGGGGGCAACTCCCCCAGTGGACCGACCATATCGACCGTAAGGCTGGGGGAAACTCCCCCAGTAGGACGATCACTCGATTAACCATAAGACTGAGGGGTCACCCCCCAGCAGGCCAATCGACCCGACGATCGTAAGGCTGGGGGCAACTCCCCCAACAGATCGAACTCATCGACCGTAAGGCTGGGGGCAACTCCTCCAGCTGATCGACCCACTCCTTCGTCGATCGTAAGTTGAGGGGCAACTCCCCTCGCCACCGAACAAATAAGATCGATCATAAGGCTCGGGGCAACTTCCTCAGCTAGCTGACCAAGCTCCTTCGTCGGCCGTAAGTCGAGGGGCAACTCCCCTTGCCACCGAACGAATCTCAGACCGACGATCTATCGTCACTAGCCAACTCCGCAAGTCGGACCAATTTTACAAAAGGAGCAACTTCTCCCCCTTATACTACATCTCCCGACCTCCACCTCAACAATGGTATAGCTCAGAAGATGGGGGCAATTGTTACGATCATTTTGACCGGGCCCGGAGGAGCCAAGTCAACCACGACCAGTCAACCAGCCTACTACGGCCTTGGGCTCCGACCCAAGGATCTCACGGGCAGGTCGCACTTCTCCACCCAAGACGAAGGCCCAAAAGACTGCCCACTTCCATAGTGGAGGAAATCGTGGCCCAAAATGAGGAAGCACTCGCCAAATATGGCAACCGCCCAATGCCATCACTCCAGCCATCATGGCCTACCAAATATGGCAGCCGTCCAATGCCATAACTCCAGCCATCATGGCCCACCAAATATGGCAGCCACATTCATGGCCCACCAAATATGGCAGCCACATTCATGGCCTTAACTCGCCAATCATGGCCATGTTCATGACATTCATTCCCTCATCAAACGGGCGCAATTAGTGGGGGTCAACACTTCCCCATTTGCACGTCCCCATGAATAACGGCCATGATGTCATGTCACATCATGGCACATTATTAGGATGATTCGCCTATATGACGGGAGGAGTTGCGTCATCCACAGGGGCGGATCTCCGAGATCTACAGAGGAGGTATTGCACACAAACTCTCACCTTCTTCCACCTAACATATTTCTCCTCTATAGCTCGGCCCGAGGATCGGTGCTTGGTCTCTCTGCGAACCAAGTCCGATCCCATCGAGCATCTATCAGACCAGATCTAACTTTGACATCGGAGGGAAATTGGTCGGAACTAAGGTCCGACCCCCGTGACGAGCTCTCTCGTCTATTCAGGTCCAGGAGATCCAGCGACGCCGAGGCCACCCCTTAGCGTCTTCCCTGCCGAAGACGAGCGCTCTCGTCCCCGAGTCCTCTCATCTCCACCACCAGGAGGTCATTGCTCTACCGAAGCTACCCTTCGGCAATCCGGCGCAAGGATCCGTACCTCCCTCACCGAGCGACTCTGCCTTCAGCCGATCCCGGAGGTTTTCGTCCTGCCGAGGCTAACCCTCGGCTCACCAAAGAATGGATCTGCGCCTTCCTGCTTAAGCGAACACGCCATCGATCGACCCCAAGGGTCATCTCCATATCACGTGACAGCTACGACAATGCAAGTTGGGATGAAGCCCAGACAATGCAAGTTGCGCACAGTCGACTGTAGAACAATTCACAGGCGACTGTTGGAAGACAGACGACTGTAAATTGATAGTCAGTCGACTGTTCCAAAGGCTTAAGTATGAGTCAATAAAATGTTGACTTGAGTAGTGTACAACAGTCGACTGTAGAAGGCACGACAGGCGACTGGAATCACCCAGTCAGCTGTAAAACCTTCATCAGGTGACTGTTGGAGAGCCAGAGACTCCAATTGAGTCTTTGGGCAAGATGAACCTATTGGGTTGGATTTTGTGATAATCCTAAGGCTCACTAAGATGGTTAAATGCATATGCATGAATGAGTAGACCATCTATCAAGGCATTACATTAAACTTAGACTCAAAAAGAGAAAAGCAATAAATGAAATAATATATGGATTACATTGCTTTTCTTAGGGTCTATGGATTCAATCTTGATGCCTTGATGCTCCACATCATCTCTAAGTTTTGGCACCCCTTGAGTCCAAGCTTTGGCTCTTCTCCTCTTGATGTCCATCCTTACACCAAGTGTTTAGTATCCAAAATGATATTCTTGAAATGTTAACTATGAGACTAAAACAAGAGAGTCATTAGCAACAACATAATATTGTGTTCATCATCGTAATAACATTGGTATGAAACACCAATACTCAACAATTTTTGCTTGTTAAACTATGAAAATCATTAATGCTTGGTGCCGAAAATCTGCAGCTAAAGCCCTTTAAATAGCGCATAAATCCGTTGAAAAACTTTGGACGAAAAAGCCCTTTAACGGTCAAATTCGACAACATTCCGTAAAACACGGAGTTACGTAAAACCCAGAAGTAGTCGGCTACCATAGTGAAACTAGCTAGTCGGCTACTTCTGTAGTAGCTGTTGACTACTTCATATGCGGCGGTCGGCTACTTTCACAACGTAGGCTGCATTCTCTTATTCAAAATAGTTGGCTACTATTGAAAATTAACCGGCTAACTATCTAATATTGAGTTTTAAAAAATTTGAAAACTCATGAAATTAATTCTAAATGTTTTTTTATCTTTTCTAAAACATTTGTGAAGTATAAAATCTTATTTAGAATGTGTGTGCAAGCTTTATCTATGACCTTAACAATCTAAGACAAGAATAAAAAAATGATACATCATCCACTGATCTTGGAGTCTTGATGTATCTTCAAAACCTTGCATTCCTTGTCTTTGGAAGTTTGCACTCGAAGTGAATCCTTTGTTTTGATCTATGAGTATTAAATATGAGTTCTTCTTTCATTGACTCTTTATAATCACTCTCTGGCTTCAATCTTCTTGCAAAAATTAAGCTTTGACATTATTGTCTTCAATTAGCACACACTCACATTTTTCCTCAAAAACATAATTAGTAACATTAAAATGTTTGCTTAATCATTAAAACTCACTTAGGAGTGTTGCAATACCTAACAGAGGTTACATCAAAGGTGACATGACAAAGAACATCTTTCCAAAGTTCTTCTGGACACATGATTTGCAAAAGAATGGCGAGATCGACGTGAAGCAAATACAGTCTATTGAAAAACCTGATGGATATTATCACGTCCCGCTTCCCTAATATGGAAGGCGAGACGTGAGGAGGTCCGCTCAGACGTGGAGCTGTGAAGCTGCAGTCTGATAAGCGTCTGTAAAAATTACGAAAAGTAGCATGTCCTTTGCATTGCAACAAAACAACAACAATAATATTAATGAAGCAGATAAAAAGAACATCCACCATCAAAAAAATCCAACAATTTTTCTCAACATCACAGAAAAGTCACCAAAAAGTACGAGTCTGAACAAGGCCTAACGCATGGCCAACAAAATAAAAGAAGGGTGCTATGCACCGAAACCTAATCAGCAACTACAGAAAACTACCACCAAAAGAGACTCCAAGTGAGCCTTCCTCGAACTCAACCTCTGGAGGGACCTCAAACTCGGCGTCAACGAACTGCTCGTCCTCCGCTACCTGCTCTGTCTCAAAACCTGACATGTGACACCCAAAGAGAAAGGGCACATGTCAGCAAAAGTCTCCCAAAAGAAGGCTGAGAACTTTTGTGCAAGAATACAAATATAGAAAACGTCTAGCAGTTCTAAATATAATGAAGTGACATGACATTTAAAGAATGCAACATTTTAAGATGACATGATGACATGCACGCACGTCGTAACAGAACTACGAAAACAATATTTCACGATTCATGAACACTAACTTGTCACTTTGTGCACATGGTTTACACCTTTTGGCTGAAGTGGCTGTATGGGCACACTTCTACGCTCAAGTGATCGCTTAACCCTACCCCTCCACGTGTATCGAGCGTTGGTTTCACAACAACACTGTGCTCGTTTCTGGATCACGAGCCAGGAAGTGTTTTTCAATATGGCATAGGGTTGTGCCCGCAAAAGCAGGTGCCTAGCCTCAATAGCAATAACATTTGTAGCGTGTGCTACTCAATCACGAAGAAACATGATGCATGACATGACACGGGATGAGCAGTTAAAGTGCGTACTGTTAATGAAAATTAAACATGACATGCAACATGAATGGAAGCAAGTAAAAGTGTCGGATCTAGTTTCGTTGTCAAACTAGTTCAAGAGGCGTCTAGACAGCTATCATTTCACTGTCTAGTCTCTTTTACGCTAATCAAGCAAGTTGGCCTAAAAACATGGCCTAAAACATTTACTGGCAAGTATCACTTGCCTGTTTCCGATGATATCGGTTGTCGCGGGTTCATCTGGGGAGCGCGGACAGTACGAAATAACCGGTTCTCTGTTTTGATTAAACACATGTTTGAATCGGATTCGTCCCAAAATAATTAAGCAGTAATTCATTATCTTTATTTAGGTTCTCTACCCTAGGGTGATATCCATATCATATTATCAAACTAACTATCATATAACATACGGCTAGTTGAATTATTTATGTCATACGCTAACAGTCACTTACATGAATAACCATAACTATATAGGTTTGTAAAAACAGTGGATAATGTGCTACCAACTTAAACAAAGTGTACCTTTCGATCTCATCAATAACCATTTAATTAAAGTTAGGCTAAGATATGCAGGTGTATTCTGACATATAAGGGTACCAACTAAAAATGTGGTAACTGTTACACTTATCTTCTATTAGCTAATAAACTGAGGTTATGAACTAAATAAATTATGTATAACTAACATATCAAAATATATATATATAATTATAAGTACGTACTGAAATATTAAATTAGCATTATCAAACTAATATTAAAATTAACTTACTAACAACTACCTGATACCACTGTATCTAACTTTAAGCCAATATTGCATGCATAAATACTTACTGCATCTATATACAAGTATGTAAACCAATAATACACTGATGTATGCATGGAAGCATGCATTAAAACTCACGTACCCACAAAATACCCCATGTTCCCTGAGTTAGGGGCTTATGGCTAACAACAAACTACTAATAATAATATAAATAACATGTATAATAAACCTACATACGAAAAAAACCCATGTACTCACAGAATAGGATTACAGACGTACATGTGTATAAATATATACTCTAATATATATTAACCAAAATATCATATATACAGATATAACAGTAACTCACGTGTTGGTTAATTTGCAGGCTGGCAGCGACAACGGCGAGGGGCAGCAAGACTCGGATGGTGGCTACATCAGCGAGGGGAAGTGCAGGCGGAGGGATCCCGATGGTGTCAAGCGCAGCTGCGCGCTTGGGAACGGCGAGCGTCGGAGATCGGAGGGAAGAGGCCAAGCGGCGGGGGTGCACGCGATGCGAGGCGCTGCGCTGCGAGGGAAGCGCTGCGCTGCTGGGCTGAGTGGGTAGGGTCGAACAGGGCAGCGCAGTTGTCGTACGCTGGTAGTGAAGGCCGGTGATGGCCTGGGCCAGGGGGTCGAAGGGGAGAGGGCGAGAGGAAGTCGGGGAGAAGCTCGTGAGACGTGATGGCACGGGGAAAAGGGGTCTGCGTTTAAAAAAACGACGGGCGGCGCTCGTTTTAGTGTTTGCTGGGAGAAAAAGAAACCTAGGTTTCAATTTAAATAGGGGAGAGGGCTGCCTCACGTGAGTGGGGAAAACTAGGGTTAGATTTTATAAGTTTTAGTTTTATTATAAATTAGTATAAATTATTATAATATAACAATAAGCCTATCACCCTCTCTCTCCTGTGTGTGCGCAGCAAAGAGGGGAAAAATAGTGGGCTAGGTCAAAGTTTTAAAAAGAAATGATTATTTAAGTTTTTTTTTGCATTAACAATGAAGAAAACGCACAGGATCTTTTATAAACAAAAATTGTTTATTAACAAAAATATTTTTAGAGACTAATAATGGGTTATTAGCAGGTAGGACAAACGACATCCTAAAATTACAAGGAAAATACCGGGGCGCTCACGCCTCCGAGAGGGTTACGGAAACAGAGATCGGTCATGCGCCTGAGCTACGAAAAGCAGTATTAAAAACAAATACACAAAATGCACACGAAACACGGCTACACGCGAAATGTGTACAGTCAGAAAGTGACCGTGACAGATATGTTCTCTGAGTCTCTTCCTACGGACACTTTCAGGAAGTTTGTACAAAATATTGATATGATGCGTCTAAGAGATCTGAAAGCCTAAGAGCTTGTACCGATTATGGAGAGTTAAAGGAGTATTCTACTTCTTTTTCTTAGCTATGTCGTTTTGTCATAGGGGTTTTCATAAACAAAGGTTTTAAGAGGCAAATCTTATAAACTCTGGATCACGGCGTATCCGTCCCGTGTGATATTCATATGATGCTTAGAATCTCGAAGTATTCATGAGCATAGTCCACACTTATGACGGGATAAGGAGAGTGTTATGAAAGCATTACGTAGGCCCATGTAAAGGCCCATATAGGGTTTATCCTATCCAATAGCAGATTAGGAGTTTGTATCCTACATGAATACTTTATCCTACTATTGTATGAACTCTTCCTTGTTCCCATATAAATAAAGGCCAGGGATCTCCCCCAGAGAGCAGTTCACAGCAACATGTAATTAATTACAGGTATAAAAATAAAAGAAATAAAATTAAAATTTCACTTGTAGGCACGTTATCGCATAACATAATAGATATGAAAAAATTTAAAATATAACTAGAATAATTCTAAACTTTCAAATTTTATAAGTAAATTTTTTAAGGCTAAATCTAATTCGAATGCATGAAATTTAATTTACAGAAAATTAATAGAAGGTAACTGTTACGACCATTTTGACAGGGCCCGGAGGAGCCAAGTCAACCATGACCAGTCAACCAGCCTACTACGGCCTTGGGCTCCGGCCCAAGGATCTCACGGGCGGGTCGCGCTTCTCCACCCAAGATGAAGGCCCAAAAGATCGCCCACTTCCATAGTGGAGGAAATCGTGGCCCAAACCGAGGACACACTAGCCAAATATTGCAACCGCCCAATGCCATCACTCCAGCCATCATGGCCCACCAAATATGGCAACCGCCCAATGCCATAACTCCAGCCATCATGGCCCACCAAATATGGCAGCCACATTCATGGCCCACCAAATATGGCAGCCACATTCATGGCCCACCAAATATGGCAGCCACATTCATGGCCCACCAAATATGGCAGCCACATTCATGGCCTTAACTCGCCAATCATGGCCATGTTCATGACATTCATTCCCTCATCAAACGGGCACAATTAGTGGGGGTCAACACTTTCCCATTTGCACGTCCCCATGAATGACGGCCATGATGTCATGTCACATCATGGCACATTTTAGGATGATTCGCCTATATGAGGGGTGGGGTTGCGTCATCCACAGGGGCGGATATCCGAGATCTACAGAGGAGGTATCGCATACAAACTCTCATCTTCTTTCACCTAACATATTTCTCCTCCATAGCTCGGCCCGAGGATCGATGCTTGGTCTCTCCGCAAACCAAGTCCGATCCCACCGAGCATCTATCAGACCAGATCTGACTTTGGCATCGGAGGGGAATTAGTCGGAACCAAGGTCTGACCCCCTTGACGAGCTCTCTCGTCTATTCAGGTCCAGGAGATCCAGCGACACCGAGGCCACCCCTTAGCGTCTTCCCTGCCAGAGCCGAGCGCCCTCGTCCTTGAGTCTGCTCATCTCCATCACCAAGAGGTCGTTGCTCTGCCGAAGCTACCCTTCAGCAATCCGACACGAGGATCCGCGCGTCCTTCACCGAGCGACTCTGCCTTCAACCGATTCCAGAGGTTGTCGTCCCACCGAGGCTACCCCTCGGTGCACCAAAGAACAGATTTGCACCTTCCTGCTCAAGCAAACGTGCCATCGATCGACCCCAAGGGTCATCTCTATCTCACGTGACAGCTACGACATCCGGACATCCAGATTATCAACATATGGTGCGAAAACGCACGTAAACATCTGGCGCCGTCAGTGGGAACAAGTCGACACCTACATCATCAACCACATCGGTAATGACTCGTTTCACTATATTAGAGGCCTGAAAGGCCAGGAGACGAGGAATGCGTCCGAAACATAAGTGAAGCAGAGCAAGTGATTCGGCTCCACCATATGGTCCTACCCTGGCCAAGTCGGCCCTTCACTTCCCAAAGAGGATTGCTCATCCTGTCCTGGACCTCCGTCACTTCCCTTTCCACACAAAGCTCCCAACAGATCCCTAATCGGATCCAGATCCACTTCTCGACGACCTCCATGTTGCTGCTATCAAGGACCTAATCAACGAGTTCAACCACGACACTATAGGCCTCGTCCTCCTCCTTTACAGGCCGCACAAAAATGTTCCCAACGCTGATGGGGAAGATCGTTGATCGGACGGCTAGAGCAACGGGGAATGGAGCAAGTCAACCTAGAACGTGAATCCGACGCCGAATCACCAAGGATCCGCAATGGATCTCGCAGATCTCGAGTTCTGACTCGACGATCCAATGGCGATGCGCCCTGCCTGGGGGCTCTTCCCTGACAACAAGCCCTTAGCCAAGAAGCAATGGCAATCCCAATCAGATCTGGACCCGAATGTCAGCTCCGGCAGATCCACTCCCTCACCGTCGGAGAACCCCGAGACGTCGAAGCATAGGTCGAACACTCTGTCTGAGTCTGTCACCTTCAGGTACTTGACATCGCTCGACAGATTCTTCACCAATGGGTCGAATATAGGCACGTCCTACTTGTAGCATTCGACGCAGGGCTTGCACTGTATCCAGGAGAGGTCACTGCTGGCATCGACGATGGCCATGATCTTAAATAGAGGGGTACCTACGTTGATGGTTGATTCGGATTGCAAGCCCTCTTGGGTCGAATCTAAACCTGAATCCAGATCCGGCTCCCAACGGAAGCTGATCCTGATCAGCTCCTCGGAGCTCCGATCGCGTACGACCCGCTCCAACCTCTGGATATCCGTAAGTTGGGAAGCTTTTGATGTCACCCACTGGGTCAACTCCCTTCCCAGAGGCGATCTCCCACTGCTCAACCATGCCGACTATAGGAATGGCGAGCAACATCCAGTGACCCCCCAAGCCGTGTTCGCCCTTGTCGGCTATGTCGGGGAGCCTCCCTCTTGGGCTACCGAGCTGTAATTCAGAGCCGATCTGCCGTGTCGCCCTGTCGAACTGTCGAGGAAGCTGTGCAGCCCTTACCAAGCATACAAAGCAGGCCCCCCTGTTCAATCCCCTTTGATCAGAGACGCATGCCGACGTCCTCGACACTACCGGTGGAGACATGGAGGAGCTAGGAGACACCCCTGATGGAGTTGCAAAGTGGGTGGACAACCTCTTGAAGGCAGCCTTAAGGAGGAAGGCGTTGATCGACCTCCTCCAGTGCCTCGTCCACGACAATCCTCTCCTTCCAGCGAGGTCCATCCATGCCATGATCATCCGACCCCTGCTCTTTCTTCATCAACAACCGCCAACCCATGGCCGAACGACACCCACAAACTGTTCGATGAAATGCCTGTGCGAGAGACTTTGGGCTGATGCTTTCTTTGAAGAGCAAGAAGAAGCAATTATTATTGAGATCAATGGAGGATGGATGCGATATTTTCTACAGTGGTTAATAGAGGAATACTATCAACAGATAAGTCAACCCCACTTTTTAGCTCCCTCCTCCTAAATGTTCCTTCTTTGGTCATTTGTTAGCTATTTTCGGATCGTGATCGTTTATTAACAAAATCGACAGGAATACAAAATCACATCACCCGATCACCCAATTGATCGTCACCAAGTCAGAGAGCTCGGTCAATGTGTAAACCCTCAATACGCCAAGCTTCAAAATGCATCTTTGCAAACTACAAGGGTTCATACCAACGGAAAACCACTTTGGCGATCCCCAAAGAACCTTGGAAGCTTGGTCATACTCCTCCAAATAGAGTCCCGGAGCTCGACCACTTCTGCCCACCAGAGCCGGTACTGATGTTGATGCTAGCGGCTGCTCGTATTCATCGATTGCCAACCAGGATGAGCCATTTAGCTTGTGTTTTTCTCAAATTGCAGAACGGCTCCTACCGTAGAATTGACCTGCTTGCTAGATCCAAAGCAAGACTTACTGCAAGCAATGGGCTCAGTTCCAAGGATTCCCCTACCTTCCCAATCTGCTGATCCCGTCGAGCCACCGTGCATGCCAGCCGTAACAGAGCACTGAATTTCCACCTAAGCATCTCCCAGAGCTGCCTATCGAGCCGATCCGGGCGCTGCCTATGGAGCCGATCTGCCCTCGTCGCCCTGCCAAGGAGGGCGAGGAGGCTAACCTGCCACCATTACAATCAGCATACGACGCCCGGTGACACCTCGGCAAGATGAAGATCGAACGCGGGATATAGGCGGGAGTCGACATCAGCTGACTCGAGAGCAAACATGGTGCCGGTCTTCAGGGAGAAACTTGTGCCGAGCTGCTTCCTCAACCAAGGATGCCGGCCCGCCACTACCACCCAGCCGAACGGCTTCCTTGGCTAGGCTGCCATCACACCGGAGTGCCTCCTTGTCGCACAGCTTCCTCTGCCGAGGTCGACACTGCCTAAGTTTACCGAGCTGACTTCGGGAAGCTCGGATCACCACCGCCAAGGCTAGAATGGCGTCGACATCAACTTTAAGCATACCGGGGTCACCGATGTGTTCACATGCCCGGATGGGATCTCAATGAAGATCCACGAGGTACGGACGTGATCCGATATCGTCGCCAATCACCTCATCCGCCACGAAAATTGGAGGCCGATGTTTGTATCATCGCATCCACTCCCGATGCCACCAATATCTAATCTCATCGAGTTTGATGAGGGCATCAAGGTCAAACAAAAGGGACCTTTGTGTATTCGAGCTTGAGGTCTCGCTGCACACTGGCTGGTCCTACCCCGATTCCCCCGAGTGATCTGGTGGTGATATTGGCGGCATATACGACATATTCATTACCACGGCTGCTATTGATTTCAAGGAAGAGGTGCTCAGTCGTAGCTTAGATTAACTACCAAAACCTCGGGGGAGAAATTTAAGGGACAAGCAAATGGCCACGGGCGCATCTGAGGACATCATATCCTCAGAGGCATCTCCAAATTTTCCTCAGAGGCATCTCCAAGTTCATTCCACATACAAGCTGTCGGCCGCACCGAGCTCTCTCTGCGAGCCGGGCCGAAGCGATCTGACCGAACCACCGTCGTCCGAGTTCGAGCGTCAAAGCAGCTCCTCCGACCGTGACCGAGCCGATCTGGCCGAAGCACAGTCGTACAAGTTCGAGCTTCCAAGCAGCTCCTCCGACTGCGACCGAACCGATCTGGCCGAAGCACAGTCGTACGAGTTCGAGCATCCAAGCAGCTCCTTCGACCGCGACGAACCGATCTGGCCGAAGCACAGTCGTACGAGTTCGAGCATCCAAGCAGCTCCTTCGACCGCGACGAACCGATCTGGCCGAAGCACAGTCGTACGAGTTCGAGCATCCAAGCAGCTCCTTCGACCGCGACGAGCCGATCTGGCCGAAGCACAGTCGTCCGAGTTCGAGCGTCAAAGCAGCTCCTCCGACTGCGACTGAGTTGATCTGGCCGAAGCACAGTCGTCCGAGTTCGAGTGTCCAAGCAGCTCCTTCGACCGCGACCGATCCGATCTGACTGAAGCACAGTCGTACGAGTTCGAGCATCCAAGCAGCTCCTCCGACCGCGACCGAGCCGATCTGGCCGAAGCACAGTCGTACGAGTTCGAGAGTCCAAACAGCTCCTCTGATCGCGCCGTTGGGCCCCAGCTTGCCGAGCTGTCGACCGCACCAACCAATCCGACCAAGCTGCTCGTCCGGACTCCATTCGGACATCTGAGCCGCCCTTCCGAAGGGCCTTCAAAGCTACCGCTAGACGAATGGCCCCAACCTGGCTGCCGAACTGCTACCGCATCCACCTGAGCCGGAAGAAGTAGTTGCAGAGCGCCACCATGGAACCTTCGAAAGTCTTCACGAGGTCCTCACCCCTTCGTCGGCCATAAGTCGAGGGGCAACAGCCCTCGCAACCGAACGAACGGATCGGTCATAAGGCTCGGGGCAACTCCCCCAGCTGACCGACCCACTCACTCATCGGCCATAAGTCGAGGGGCAACTCCCCCTGCAACCGAACAAACGGATCGGTCATAAGGCTCGGGACAACTCGCCTAGATGGCTGATCACTCGATTGACCATAAGACCGGGGGTCGCCCCAGCGGGCCAATCTACCTGTCGATCGTAAGGCTGGTGGTAACTCCCACAGCGGACCGGCCAGATCGACCGTAAGGCTGGGGACAACTCCCCCAGTTTGCTTATCACTCGGTTGACCATAAGACTGGGGGTCGCCCCCTCAGTGGGCCAATCGACCCGTCGATGGTAAGGCTGGGGGCAACTACCCCAGCGGACTGACCATATCGACCGTAAGGCTGGGGGAAACTCCCCCAGCAAGACGATCACTCGATTGACCATAAGACTGATGGGTCGCTCCCCAGCGGGCCAATCGACCCGACGATTGTAAGGCTGGGGGCAACTCCCCCAGCAGATCAACCACATCGACCGTAAGGCTGGGGAAACTCCCCTAGCTGGTCGACCCACTCCTTCGTCGGCCGTAAGTCGAGGGGCAACTCCCCTCGCCACTGAACAAATAAGATCGGTCGTAAGGCTAGGGGCAACTTCCTCAGCTGGCTGACCAATCTCCTTCGTCGGCCGTAAGTCGGGCAACTTCACTTGCCACCGAACAAATCTCGGACCGATGATCTATCGTCACTAGCCAACTCCGCAGTCGGACCAATTTTACAAAAGGAGCAACTTCTCCCCCTTATACTACATCTCCCGACCTCCACCTCAACAACGGTAGAGCTCAAAAGATGGGGGCAATTGTTACGACCATTATGATCGGGTCCGGAGGAGCCAAGTCAACCACGACCAGTCAACCAGCCTACTACGGCCTTGGGCTCCGGCCCAAGGATCTCATGAGTGGGTCGCACTTCTCTACCCAAGACAAAGGCCCAAAAGACCACCCACTTCCATAGTGGAGGAAATCGTGGCCCAAACTGAGGAAGCACTCGCCAAATATGGAACCGCCCAATGCCATCACTCCAGCCATCATGGCCCACCAAATATGGCAGCCATCCAATGCCATAACTCCAACCATCATGGCCCACCAAATATGGCAGCCATATTCATGGCCCACCAAATATGGCAGCCACATTCATGGCCTTAACTCGCCAATCATGGCCATGTTCATGACATTCATTCCCTCATCAAACGGGCGTAATTAGTGGGGGGTCAACACTTCCCCATTTGCACGTCTCCATGAATGACGGCCATGATGTCACATCATGGCACATTATTAGGATGATTTGCCTATATGAGGGGAGGGGTTGCGTCATCCACAGGGGCGGATCTCTGAGATCTACAGAGGAGGTATCGCATACAAACTCTCACCTTCTTCCACCTAACATATTTCTCCTCCATAGCTTGCACGGGGATCGGTGCTTGGTCTCTCCGCGAACCAAGTCCGATCCCACCGAGTATCTATCAGACCAGATCTGACTTTGACATCAGATGGGAATTGGTCGGAACCAAGGTCCGACCCCCTTGACGAGCTCTCTCGTCTATTCAGGTCCAGGAGATCCAGCGACGCCGAGGCCACCCCTTAGCGTCTTTCCTGCCGGAGCCGAGCGCCCTCGTCCCCGAGTCCGCTCATCTCCACCACCAGGAGGTCGTCGCTCTGCCGAAGCTACCCTTCGGTAATCCGACGCGAGGATCCGCGCCCCTCACCAAGTGACTCCGCCTTCAGCCGATCCCAGAGGTTGTCGTCCCGTTGAGGCTACCCCTCGGCGCACCAAAGAACGGATCCGCGACTTCCTGCTCAAGCGAACGCACCATCGATCGACCCCAAGGGTCATCTCCGTTTCACGTGACAGCTACGACATCTGGGCCTCCAGACTATCAACATGTGGTGCTAAAACGCACGTAAACAATAACAATTTGAAAGTGTTAAGAAAGTTTTAGGTATTTTTATAAACAAACAAAATACAAGATATTAATTTGCGAATGATAGGAATCATATGATATATGATATATGCTAGTGCTTTCTTATATACGAAAGAGAATCCTTTACGAAAGAGAATGCGTTAAATCATTAAAAAGCATAGAGATTTTTCATATATTAAGAGCAATTACTCAGATGACATTCTTTTTTCACACATTACTAGAAGGTTGAGACTTGGCCGACGTAGGCTTTGACTGTTTTTGATGTATCCAAAAAAAAAATTTCATTAATTTAAAAGAGCTGGAAGGGACTGCTGGATAATTTTTTTATGAGCCGGACTCTCTACACCGATGTTTCGGTGTAGAGAGGTGACTTTCCTTCCAAAAAAAGAAAGATACAAGGAGAGTAAGAGAGTGATTGGACAGATTTTTTGATTTTTGTTTCCAAAATGGGAAAGATGTCCCATCCCTACACCTCCCTTTCGGTGTATATAGCAACTGTCTTTTTTATTTTTACCTTGTATGGCTATTTTACAAAGAAGCCCTTCTGTATTTGTTCGAATTGTACGAGAAAATTGGGTAAATAACACTGGTCAACGATGAGTTTTAATATTTACCACCCAATTTAAAAAGTTTGCTAGAATACCATCCCCTTAAAAAAGAGACTAAAATACCCTCTTCTTCCCAAACACTAAAACCCAACAAAACGACGTTCTCCCTCCGGCGAACGAACGACGTTCTCCCTCCGGCGAGCGAAGCCCAGCACCTCGCACCGCTTCGAACTCCTCTCGACAGCATCGACACCGCTCATCGCCGCCATCCCACAACCCAACGCCGACAACACCCCCCATAAACGTCTACGTCGACGCCGAACTCCGACCACCCTGCTTCGCCGTACTCCGACCACCCCGAATCTACGGCAACGCCTCACCGTACTCCGACAAAGCCATATGAGGCAATTTGCGCCAAGTTGCGCCAATTTGCGCCAATATACGCCAATATACGTCACGAAACGTGACGTATATTAGCGTATATTAGCGTATATTGGCGCAAATTGGTGCAAATTGGCTCGTATGGCTTTGTCGGAGTACGGCGAGGCGTTGCCGTACATGCGGGGTGGTCGGAGTACGGCGAAGCGAGGTGGTTGGAGTTCGGCGTCAACGTAGAGGTATTGTCGGCGTTGGGTTCCGACCACCCCGCTTCGCCGTACTCCGACCACCCCACATCTACGGCAACGCCTTGCCGTACTCCGACGAAGCCATATGAGGCAATTTGCGCCAATTTGCGCCACTAAGCGCCAATATACGCCAATATACGTCACGAAACGTGACATATATTAGCGTATATTGGCGTATACTGGCGCAAATTAGTGCAAATTGACGCAAATTGACTCGTAGGGCTTTGTCGGAATACGACGAAGCATGTATGGTAAGTTCATATGATGTGTGGTAAATTCCAAGTCCAAATAAAGAAGGCCATTGGATCCATAACTTGTTGCGGGCGTGCATCCAAAATATTTGGTCTTCTAGTGTTTTTTTCCTATATTTGGTCTGAAAAGAGATTCGGTGCATGACGATAGGGTTTGAAAAGGGTTGGCCTTTTGTACATGGTATTTGGTGGGATGGAAGTGGATGGTTAGGCCATCTATTTAGTATCAGCTGAGGTTTATGTAAAATTCCACTACTCTGGGCTGATATGTAAAATTGTTAAGTAAATAGGATAAGATGAACAATGGAAGAAATCATATCTTATTGCAAAGGGATTCATTTTACAGATATCTTATTGCAAAGGGATTCATTTTACAGGGAACAACATCGAAGTGTACCTTAACACCCACACAATTTCACACTCGTCCAGCCAATCACCTCAAAATTTTGGAACAAGTTCAACTCTAATAAATAACATACAATCTGCATTTTTTTCTCAATGAATCTACCAATATGGATTATTGCCTCCCCCAAAAACTTGGGGGGCCTCCTAGCAGGGGTAAGCCAAAAAAATTGATGCATGGTGAACTTGTGGCGCGGCGCTTCACCACAGACCGATATTAAAATAAGATGGAAAGAGAAGATAAGACGGTGGATTCATTGGGTTGACAAGTTGAAATAATTTTTTTGTGGTTGATTATTGAGTTTTATTTTTTTAACTAAAAATAAAAGTTGAAATAACCCAACGCCGACAATACCTCTACGTCTACGCCGAACTCCGACCACCTCGCTTCACCGTACTCCGACCACCCCGCATCTACGGCAACGCCTCGCCGTACTCCGACAAAGCCCTACGAGCCAATTTGCGCCAATTTGCGCCAATATACGCTAATATACGCTAATATACGTCACGTTTCGTGACGTATATTGGCGTATATTGGCGCAAATTGACGTAAATTGGCGCAAATTGCCTCATAGGGCTTTGTCGGAGTACGGTGAGGCGTTGCCGTAGATTCAGGGTGGTTGGAGTACGGCGAAGCGGGGTGGTTGGAGTTCGGCGTCGACGTAGACGTTTATGGGGGGTGTTGTCGGCGTTGGGTTGTGGGATGGCGGCGATGAGCGGTGTCGAGGCTGTCGAGGGGAGTTCGAGGCGGTGCGAGGTGATGGGCTTCGCTCGCCGGAGGGAGAACGTCGTTCGTTCGCCGGAGGGAGAACGTCGTTTTGTTGGGTTTTAGTGTTTGGGAAGAATAGGGTATTTTAGTCTCTTTTTTAAAGGGAATGGTATTCTAGCAAACTTTTTAAATTGGGTGGTAGATATTAAAACTCATCGTTGACTATTGTTATTTACCCAATTTTCTCGAATTGTACAGTAGCATTCCAACTCGATCGAGGTCTTAAAGCAACGTGATGGGATCTTCTACTAGGCGCTCAAGATGGCGTTTGTTCTTCTACTGTCGTTACCTGTTCCAGTTCAAACAAACATACCCAGAACACGCAGAACCCTTAAAAAAAGTCTAGCTTTCAATCCCTCAAATTGCAGTTCTAATCAAAATTCACTACATTTCAAGAGATGGGCTGTCGATTTCAGCTCCAAATCGCTCAAGCTTGCATTTTCTGGCGCTCTTGCCCTCGGCGTCGCTCTCTCTGGTACTTCTTTTTCCATGTAATTTCCCCCCCACCCCAACACAACCAAAGCAAAAGAATTTAAATGCATTTTCTATCATGGGTATCATTGCCTTTCTTCCCCAAGATTTTAGTTCGAGTCCTCGAATTGCTTTTGCCACCAAAATTGATAATTTGGGCAGAATTAGGCAAAAAATGAAATAAATTGTGATTAGCACGGAGGGCTACTGTTGTCTATGGTATATTTAATTTCTCTCGCTGAAATGTTTTTAAAAGATTAATTAGGAGATCTATCTCTTTATGTATATTCAGCCATGTAGGTAATATGAAAGGATATGCATGTATAGTTTCAGAATCGTCCACATATCTATATGTAGTTTGTTAGCTTACACTATACAGGGTAGCTAGGAAGTGTGCTATATAATTGATCATTTGCCATTGAGAGTGGGGGTATTGTTCCATAATCTTTAAAACTAATTCTATTGTTGTTGAGTTTGCTCCCATAAAAAGGAAAAGAAACAGGTAAGACAAATGCTAACTTTAGACATTAGTTGATGAAGGCGAAAAATAAAATATAAAATCGACTATCCAATGCTGCTCGGTACTGATTTGGCATGAAACCAAGATACTGTAAGCTCTATGGAAAGTCCTTACAAATTATACGATATGGAACTAATGATTTAAGTACCATTCCTATACTTAAATTTAAAAGACAATATAATCCTTGATCGGAAGGACTATTAGGTGTATTTAAGAATTGAAAGAACTCTGCATCAGTAAATTAAATAAACCAAATAGTGATCATTTACTGATATGAAGTAGCAAGGGGGAGAAGGAAGATGTGGGTTCCATCTGCGGTTGTCAGTCGGTTGGTAGCACAATTGCAATTGCACAATAATGAACTGCAACTTCAAGAGAGAAAATTCTAGTGTTTTTGTTCGGCAAGTGAAAAAGTTGGATTGTTCAGGGGATGTAGTTAACTTGTTGAGTGCAGATCCAATCTGTTATCTATAAAGAGGATTTGTTAAGGTATTAAGGTATGTGTTCCATGCTTATAGCCTTCTTCCTATCTTTCATGGGTGCTTTTATGAAAATGAAGATACATTGCTAAGCACAAAGAGCTATCCATTTGTCCATAGGTGCTATAATATCTAAAATGAAGATATATTAGATGATGGATCATTATTGTAACTTTCGGCGAACAGTTTGAAAGAGAGATATGAGAGAGGCTACTTACAAGTAACTAACCTGAAGGAAGGTTGTCAAACATGTGAGTTAACTTTCGAACAAAGAAGGGGTTGCACACAGATTTATGTTTTGACCAAAACTGACATGGTAATCTATTATAGGTAAGATTCAAACAAGGAAACAAATATATTTGCTTTTGCTGCTAAATTTTCAGCCACTTTTGGATTAAAGTCAGGAAGAAAGGAGGTAGATGGACAATGCTTATTGTTATGCACATTTTAAATTTCTTAGATTTTAAATTTTAACATGTTGTACTTTCACAAGGATGGCGATTAGAAACATGAAAATTTAAGGAGGGGGTATATTTGAACTGGAATCAAACACTGACATAATTTAAATGTTCTTTATGCAAATTTTATCCATGGTATCCAAGATTTTGTTCCACTTTCATATGCATTATAATATTATTCAAGGACATTGTGTTATGTCATTACTGTTTATAGCACCAATTACACAATGAACTATGATGTTGTTGGCACCTCAAGTGTATGTATTCTAGTTTAGTGCATTAGTTGTCAAATTTTTATTTATATGATGATATATCTTCTTTATAAATAGGGCAAAATTATCAATAACTGATGTAATATTATAATGCTCGTCATCTTATTCAATTACATATTTTACTTAACTGGTAAATTAGGGTAATAGTTCTAGTATTATTGCATGTGTTGCAAATAACTCTTTTCCACTGCGTTCTTCCATTTACCCCAAAAGGGAGTCAAGTGTTGATTTGTAGAACCCCTTAGTTTGCTTTTTTAAATTAGACCATCTTGCTCAAAAACCTACTAATTCTTTTTCTAATAAATAACTAATCTGTGAAGGGCTTGGGCCCTCACGATTGTCTTCTTCCTCTGGGCGACGTCCTTTCTTAGCCATTAGAGCTTAATTAGAACAAGAACAGAAAAGATCAAGAATTGCAGAAAAGAAGTAGAAAATAGAAAGCAATAGAAATAGAGACGAGAAGAAATTTAGTAGAGGAAAAACACAATTGAGTTTCATTCATTTTTCCAGAATAATGGTTTTGATTACAATAATGGCTTTTATAACCCTCAACCCAATTCGGTTACAGCTGGATGCGATTAGTTATTCCATTGGCTTCAAGTAGTTGAGAAACAACTGTCTGGGGCCAATCGTGTCCTGTCTTTTGATGGCTCAGATTCACGTACTTAGCTGATTGATGATTCAGATCTCTTTTAGGAATTGAACGACATCCACAGGTCAGGGAAAAGATCCAACATCCTCTTCAAAGCTCCAACGGCTGCCTTCACTCGAACTATTCATTCCTCAGCTGCTTCCTCCACCGCTGTGACGGCTGCATCGGGCGGAGTTCTCACAATTTCCCCCTTTTCGACCTTGTCTCAAGGTCGAAAGTCGGAAACCTTTTCACCAAAGCCCAATAGTCTTTCCAGGTAGCTTCGTCCTCGTTCTTCTGCCTCCATTTGATCAGTACTTGAGGGATCAATGACCTTCTTGCCTGTATGGTGCGACGATCCAAAATCCTCTCGGGCTCATCCACTATTTCCTCGATGTAGGTGGGCTGAGTCTCCTGGAGCACTGCTCGATTTCCCAACTTCCTCTTCAGCTGAGAGACGTGAAATACAGGATAGAACCTCGATGTAGTGGTCATCTGTAGTTTGTAAGCAACAATTCCAATCTTCTTCTCCACTTGGTAAGGGCCGTAATTTTTTAGGAGAACTTGCACGGCTTCCTCATAGCGGCGCTTAACTGACGATAAGGTTGCAGCCTTAAGTAGACCTAATGTCCGACCTCAAATTCTCTTTCCGTCCTTCGGATGTCTGCATACTTCTTCATTTTCTCTCTCGAGCCTTCTTCAAATTATCTTTGAGGAACTGGAGGGCCACCTCTCTCGAGAAAAGAGCTTCATTTACGGTCTGCACTTTGGCAGTCTGGGGAATGTATTTTAGCAAGGAAGGAGGCTTTCGTCTATCAACAGCCCCGAATGGTGTCATCTGTGTTGGAATCTTCCAAGTAGTGTTATGCCAATATTTAGCTAGCGTTGTCCACTTAAGCCACTCTTTAGGCTTGTGACTGCAGAAGCATCTTAAGTAACACTCCAGATGACGATTGGTAATCTCAGTTTGTCCGTCCGACTACGGGTGATATGCAGAACTGAGCACCAGCAATGTTCCCTGTAAGGTAAAAAGTTCCTTCCAAAATCGACTGGTAAATATAGGGTTCTATCGCTTACAATTATCCTTGGCAATCCATGGAGCTTATAGACACCATCGAAGTACACCTGGGCCACTTGTCTAGCTGTGAAGGGAAATTTCAGAGCAAAGAAATGTGCATATTTTGTGAGACGATCCACCACTACTAGGATTGCACTGATTTCTCCACAAGGGGGTAAACCAATAATGAAATCAAGTGATATGTCCTCCCAAATTTGACCAGGAATCGGCAAAGGCTGGAGAAGCCCCGTGGATGCAACATTTTCCGATTTACTCCTCTGACACACATCACACTCCTTCACAAATTTTTTTACCTTCAGCTTCATACCCTCCCAATAGAAGGACTCCCTCAACCTGTACAGAGTTCTGGTAACATCCGAATGCCCCCCAGTGGTGAACTGTGGAACTCCTTGAGGAGTATACTAATAATCTCCTTATTGTGAGGACGGATAAGTATCCGACCTTGGTAATAGTACAAGCCATTCACCTTGGCATAATGATTTCTAGGATCTCCTTCCCCTTGCATTTTTTGTTCAACTTCTAAAAAATCGGGGTCATCTGACACCATATCCTTCACTCCTTGCAACCAATCAGTTTGCACTGTTGAAATAGGATAGAGTGAGTAATAGTCCTGCAGAGCTTCAACATTTTCCACCTCCCTTGACAACGCATCCACTGCCACATTCCCCTTGACAGGCTTGTACTCCAATTTGTTGTCGAATTGTTGAATCTTGACGAACCACTTGCTCTGAATACCATGCTGCAACCTCTGCCCAAGCAATAACTCAAGCTCTGATGGTCAGTCCTGATGATAAACTTCCTTCCTACCAAATTGTGGCTCCACTTGGAGGTCGCAATTATAATGGTGAGAAGCTCTTTTTCATAAGTAGACAGGAGAAGATTCCTTCCTTTCAATTTGGAACTGAGCATATTAGAGTGTTATGCTTCGGGGCAAGGAATTGGAGCAGTTCTCATGCAAGATGGTCGTCCCATGGCAAGGCCAAGATCGGGGCTGCCACTAGAGCATTCTTCAACTTCTGAAAAGCCCACTGAGCTTCTCTGCTCCATTTGAACTCTCCTTTCTTCAATAGATTTGTCAAAGGTGTTGCTATACTCCCGCTAGACCCAGAAATCCCCGCAGAGATTTAATGTTCTTAGGAACACTCCATTGAACTACTGCTTTCACCTTCTTTAGATCCATGGCAACTCCTTTCCCTGAAATTACATGCCCCAAGTAATCTACACACTCCTTACAGAACTGGCACTTGGACATCTTCACAAAAAGTTGGTTTGCTCGGAGAATCTGAAAAACCTTCTCAAGATGTTCATTGTGTGAGCTGCAGTCAGGGCTAAATATTAGAATATCATAAAAAACTAAAACAAATTTCCTAGAATTGGTTTGAAGAGCTGGTTCATCAGTGACGGGAAAGTAGAGGGAGCGTTTATAAGGCCAAAAGGCATAACAACAAATTCATAATGACCGTCATGAGTTCTAAATGCTGTTTTATGAATATCTTCATCATTTACCCGGATTTAATGATACCCTGAACGCAGATCAAGCTTGGAAAAAATTTCAACTCCATGCAAATCATCCAACAACTCATCAATGACAGGTATGTGAAATTTATCTTTCACAGTTTGTTGATTAAGAGCACAATAATCCACACACATGCGTCATGATCCATCCGACTTCTTTACAATCACCATTGGTGAGCCATATGAACTAGTGCTGTCTCGGATCACCCATGTGTTCAACATATCAGCCACTTGCTTCTCAATTTCTCCTTTCAAAAAATACGTATGTCTATAAGGACATATACACATAGGTTTGGCCCCCACCTCCAGTGGAATCCGATCACAAGTCCTTGGTGGCAACCCTTTGGGTTCTTCAAAAATGTCAGAATATCTACTCAATAAACTTTGTAACTCTGGAGAATGATCCTGATTGTTCATAGAGTTACACGGGTCATTTTGAGATGTTAAGGATAATGATTTCAACTGAATCAAATATCCTTCTCCTTCTTGTCTCAGTGCCTTCCTCATTTGTTTGTTATTCACCCACTGAGTCTCTCCCTTCGTGCCCTGCCACACACACTCCTGCCCATGATAATTGAACCTCATTTGCAGTCTCCTGAAGTTCATAACAATATCATCTAACTGCTCCAACCACTGTACTCCCAAAACAATTTGATTACCCCCATTGGTAAGATCAAAAGATCTATGAGCACAGTTACATCCTTACATTTGAGTTGCACACCCTTGCAAATTCCCGAGCCTACCAACTTCTCTCATTGGCTACCCACACATTGAAACCTTTTGAATTCTCAACCTCCAGACCCAAGGAGTGATCTAATTTGCGGTTAATAAAACTGTGGGTTGATCCTGAATCCACCAAAATTTGAAACTTTGATGCATCCCTCAAGCCTCAAGGTAATAACAGTAGGAATTCCACACATAGCTTGTAAAGATATTGCTACCGGATCTGCCTCCAATTCTTCAATTGATTCTCCTAACATTCCCTTGTTCATGAGAACATTTCCCAGCTCATTAGTGATCTCACCATGATCTATATCATCACCATTCCACACCCTCCATCATAAAGGCTCGTTTACACTAGTGGTCTGGGCTCCATTTCTCATCACAACCAAAGCATAATCTATTTTTTCTTGTGTAGAATCTCTTCTTGCGTCAATTTTCTGGTATTACTAGGAAGATCTGAGGCTCCCTCCACCTTCCCTTGTACTGCATTGACCATAGATTTCCCTGGAATCAATGTTGCATTGGAGTGTTCGACAATTTTTCGAGTCTGTAAGAATTTCTCCTCAAAGTTTTTTGCCAAGTATATAGCAGTACTCAAATCCGGGGTCTCGCAGCCATCACTTCATATCTGATTTCATCTTTCAAGCCCCCTATGAATTTATATCTAATGTAATCTTTTGGTAATTTCTCCAAGAACACCATGATTTGCTCTAACTTCGTGAGATAATCTCGCATCGAACCCATTTGTCTAAGATTGGAAAAAGTTTGGAAGGGTCTTTCCATTTCAGGAGTTCCAATACGTGCCAAGATTTCCTTCTTAAAAACTTCCCAGTCAAAGAAATGCTCTAAATTAATCTTTGCCCACTTAAACCATTGCAGTGCTTCTTCTTTTAGGTAGAATCCACAAATCCTCACCCAACTTCCTTTATTAGTGTTATAATAACCAAAAATTTGAAGGGCCTGATTAAGCCAATGAACCACTTCCTCAGCTCCTTTGAACAATGGAAATTTGGACGCAAACCTTTAGGATAAAAATCCTTGGAGTTGCGCAATTCTCCATTAACGTTTCTTATATTATGACTGGATTCTACTTCAAAGAAAGGATTTCGAAGAATACCTCCTTGTAGCAGTCTTCTTGATTCAGGCCCCGTATTGGTCACCATTGTCAGGCTTCCCTCCAATTTGCTCATAATTCCCGCAAGCTGGACATTTAGACCGCTAAATTGAGTAGAGATGTTGCCAAATTGTGTCGAGAGGTGATTCTTGAGATCGGCCACTTCCGTCTTCATCTCCATCTGATTTGCCATCAATCTCTCCCAGTGAAGCTACATTTGGTCGCTGTGCTCTCGTTGGAAGTTCACCGTCGCCTCCATCCTTAAGAATCTTTCGGCCCAAGAATTCTCTACATTGTTGGCTCCAGTTTCTTTCGAAATCTCATCGTTGCTCAGCGACGGCTTTGATACCAATTGTGAAGTGCTTGGGCCCTCACGGTTGTCTTCTTCCTCTGGGCGACGTCCTTTCTTAGCCATTAGAGCTCAATTAGAACAAGGAGAATAGAAAAGATCAAGAATTGCAGAAAAGAAGTAGAACATAGAAAGAAATAGAAATATAGACGAGAAGAAATTTAGTTGAGGGAAAACTCAATTGAGTTTCATTCAATTTTCCAGAATAATGGTTTTGATTACAATTAGGGCCTTTATAACCCTCAACCTAATTCGGTTACAGCTGGATGCGATTAGTTATTCCGTTGGCTTCAAGTAGTTGAGAAACAACTGTCTGGGGCCCACAGTGTTCTATCTTTTGATGGCTCAGATTCACCCACTTAGCTGATTGACGACTCGGATCTCTTTTAGGAATTGAACGGCATCTGCACGTCAGGGAAAAATCCAATGATCCTCTTCAAAGCTCCAACGGCTGCCTTCTCTTAAACTCTTCATTCCTCAGCTGCCTCCTCCATCGCTGTGACGGCTGCGACGGGCGGAGTTCTCACATAATCCTAATTAAATATTCTAAAATCTTTCTGTAGAAATTCTAAATTTAACAACAACCCTCTTCCTCTTCACCAACACCAACATCATTGCTGTATTTTGTCATCACGTTCTCCACCATCACTACCTCTAGTTATCAATATCATATAATATAAAACTCCATCTTATTCTACAACATAGTCTTACCCTGACAATCGTTGTTACCATTGCCTCTTTCCACCATCATCTTCACCACCTTAACCCACTTCTGACCCCTAACCCTAAACCTTTTTTCCATCCCCAATACGATGGCCTACTACTATCAGCTTACATGGTTATGTTGATATGGACACAACATGGGACTCGCTGTAAATTTTGAACAATACATGGGACAAATGTATCATATTTGTGTTAGATATGTGTTTGATACAACACAGTTTCATGATAGGGTATACCATGCTACATAGGTTTTTCACCATCATCACCTCTTCCATTGTTACGAACACCTTCTGCTACCACTTTAATCAACACCTTCTTTATTCTGATGTTTTAGGGTGTTTATTTAGAAATCTTTACTAGAAGAAACTAGTTAATGAGAAAAATTGAGGTTAATAACCACTCAATGAGAAAATTAGTCACGCATAAGGAGATTATGTATTCCATTTGGATGGAAAACTTAACCCCATCTTTCGTAGAGGGTTAAGTTGGAAAATTATAGCATAGGGGTTAGCCAAAAAACTCTCTGTATTACATGGTTAATGTGCTTTTTACCCTGATGAATCGATTCTCTGGTTCAAGAAAGAAGCTTGTTAGGTATGGCTATATATTAACTAGACATGGTTCTTAAGAGTTGTTTTATTCTAAATGTGTAGGTTTTGAAGCAGCTGAAGCTAAGGTTGGTGTTAACAAGCCAGAATTATTACCTAAGGAATTTAGTACCGTAATTGATGTAGCTGGGTTTCTCTCTGCAGGCCAGGTGTGAATACTTACATAACTTTCCTTGGTTTTATTTCCACATATATTAGTACCTACAAAATGTAATCAACTTTTTATTAAATTACACTTATTAGTAGAATCCATATTTTCTCAAAGGCATGATGCAAGCTGCAGTTAATGTTTAAAAAAAGAGGGTACAAAATGAAAGAAATAATTAAATAAACAGTAGTGAATACCAATTTCCACATTATTAGTGTAACTAAACTTATTAATCAGTGCTAATCTCTCTTGTGGCTTCTACCAATGAAAAGATATGACAAGCAGGCATGCTCTTGAAGTTTCAGGGCTTCCTTTATCTGGTAACCATTATGCATATCAATGTCTTAATAAGTGGTGCTCAAGAGCTGAAAATGTATCACCTTCCATCTTGGTGCCTTTATTGCTGTTCTGATTCATTTCTGATGATCTAATACTTATTTTGGAATTTGTTGTTTAAGTAGTTTTACTGATGATGCAATGTATGCAGCAGTAAGAGAAGCAAGTATTGCAGATGACGTGTAATGTGAGCCCAGAATGGATCTATCTTTAACAACAATTATGTGCGTGTATGTTTAGAACAAAACAAACATTAGCTGCAGAAGGCATCGACAAAAAGCTGATCTAATTTTGTAACGCCCTGGACTCGGGTGCCGTTACACTCTCAATAATTATGCAGGTCCTGCAGATACCAGTGAAGACAATATAGAGATAAACAAGAGATATTATAAATAATTGGACATACTCATTTATTCATCCTTCAATGAGGGTACACTGTCTAATACAGAAAACAAAAATACAATCTCTCTTGACTACAAAGCAGTAAAGAAAAATAAATAAAGAAAAGCTGTAAATAGTAAATACTCTCCTACTAAGTCTGAAAACTCAAAACTCTACGTCCTCCACAGGAAACTCAGGCTCCTCGTACTGTGGAGCCTTCTCGCCAAGCTGCTCGTTACCTAGCGGAAACAATAAGAATTGTACCACTATTAATATAGTATATTAAATCTATACTAAACATTCAAATAATTTATCATGCAGAAATTTAAAGGCATGTAGCAGAAAATTGTAGACAAAGGGTACTAACCTGAACACAGTTTAGCAACAGTAAAAATCCATTAGCTAAAGGAAAGTAACTAAACAGTTTGTGTTGTGACTTATATATGAGAGTAGGATGTGTAACATGAAGTCTACCTTACACCGCGAGGTGCGACCTTGAGCCGAGTCTAAAAGGTCAACTGTGATAGGGACACGGGATCTATAAACAGAAATTCTCTCAGCTACGGATCGAAAGCATGACTCCAATCGCTCACGCACTCTCTCAATTATAAGTTTTCCAAACCCCCTGTGTCATGTCAAGTTTGTAGTTGTTCTAGTTCTAGGTTATGTCAAGTGGCATGTCTCTAGTCCCTAAATTCATTATTAAGTACTATGCATGAATTATATGTCACATTGGTAGCATGCCGTGTGTTAAATACATGTCCAGTTATATCTAGTTCCTGTTGCACAACTGTTAATTGATGTAATTTAATGAATAGTCCAATGTTCAAGTCATGTGATATGTTCAATTTCACGTCTCAGAGGCAGTTATCTATTTAACAGTTATCTCAGGCTTCCCGTATAAAAACCAACAATAATTAAAATAATTTTAGAAACCAACAAATAAAAATTTAAACAAAAGAAAGTAACACATTTTGGACTCTTTGGGATCATGTTTGGCAACCCATAATAACCCTACAATCTACCAGCTCAGTGGAGGATTTGTCACGTCCGGTATAAACCACACATTATTTAAAAATCGAACAGGTACAGCAAAAACAGACCCAAAAAGCTCAAAACAGGCATTGTTCCACAAGCCACCAAGTATTAAAATAATTCAGTCAACCAACAACTCAAAGCCCAAAAGGAACCCTCATCATAACCCACCAAGTGGTCTAACAGCAGCCTACAAAATGGAGCCCAAATAAATCAAACATCAAGGCCCTCAAGGAGCCCACATGGATAATCAACAGGAAAAGCTTGCAGGTTTACAGAAACCTTCTTCGGGTCTGCAACAATTCCTTCTTCCGACATCACGTGGCCTATAAAAGCCACATTGTTCAGCCAGAACTCGCACTTGCTGTACTTAGCATATAACTGATTTGGGCCTCTAGTATCGTCTTCAAATGTCCTGCATGCTCTTGTGCATCCGTCGAATATACCAGTATGCCATTAAGATAGACCACTACGACCTTATCTAGATATTCATACAATACCTGTTCATGAGATTCATGAATATCGCTGGTGCATTGGTTACACCAAACGACATTACTCCGTATTCATATTGCCCATATCTAGTACTGAATGCCGTCTTGTAAACATCTTCCTTCTTATCCTTCCACTGGTGGTATCCACTCCTCAAATCCAATTTAGAAAAGGCGCCCGATCCCCCACGTTGATCAAATATGTCGTTGGTGTGGGGAATGCGATACTTATTCTTCACTGTAACCTTGTTCAGCTCCCTGTAGTCAACACACATCCGTCTGGATTCGTATTTTTTCTTAAACAAATAATATTAGAGCATCCATGAAGATACACTAGGTCGTATCCATCCTTTTTGTAAAAGATCATCCAATTGTGTCCGAACTTCCTCCAACTCGGGTAGTGCCATATGATAAGGCTGTCTAGAATAGGGTTAAGCTCCTGGCACTAACTCAATTACAAATTCAATGCCGTGGTCCGGAGGTAATCCGGTAAGATCATCCAGAAACACGTTTATGAATTTTTGAACTATCTCTGCATTCTCTGGCTCAGCATCCATGGCAGTCACCACTATAGTCGTCGGTTTAGCTCTGAACTTTGTTGGTCTCTCTGTTCTGACAAATTCAAATCTTAGTTACTTGAGTATCTCTAACACTACTCTTCCTTTGTGACATTCGATTGTGGCGTGGTGTGCTCCCAGCCAGTCCATCCCGAGGACGACGTTGAAACTTGGTATGTTGACGATGAAATCCGCATAATGCTCACGTCTACATATTACTACGGGACAAGAAAGACACGTGTTGGTTGTCGTCAGTACTTTGTTGCCCGTTAACGTCCTAACAAGAGGCAATGGGAAAACATGGCTAGTGTATTGGTCGATAAATCGTTTCGACATGAAGCAGTTGGAGCTTTTGAGTCGAATAAGGCAAGGACGGGTCTACTAGCGATTAATACAACACCTAAGGTCACGAATACCAAGTCTAAGTACACAGGAACTAATATATGACTTGAAAGTTGGAAAAGCTGTAAATGCATACCCGTGATACCCGTGATAACCTGGCCATGTGGATTTGGCCTCCTTTGCAGTCATGGTAAAAGGCTGGCATCTGTGTGGTGGATGTGAGCCCTTGCCTGCTGGAATACTTTCTTCTGAGGTGGAAGTGGGGGCCTATGCTGAGTGTTATTTGCTCAAGATGGTGCAGTGGCTGGTGCAGTAGTCTGTGTTGCGTCCCCTGGTCACTATCTCCTCTGCGGACAATCTCTGGGGCATTGTGTTCTTTCGCACCGCAGAGAGGCACAAGTTTAGATAGAGTCAGCACTCTGGTGTGATGTGCCTAGGCTTGTTGCAGTAGTGAATTGGGGTCGGTCATCGTAATTGCTGATGCGATGCTGACCTCTTGAATTGAGTCTGTTATAAGGGTCGGTGTAGCTGTCTGGTGGGAGCAGAGGGCTGTCGATATGATCCTGCGAAAACTGTTGCAGATGAAGGTGGGAAGGTGGTTGTCGTCGGGAAGGAGCTTTCAGCTGGTACTCTCGTGCTTGCTTCCTCTGTACATAGTCGTACTCCTGAGTTGTTGAGAGTACGGCTGCATGTGGATCTTCAGATTGAATTCAACCATCTTTTCTCGAATGTTGATATTCAGGTCCTGTTGAAAATGCTTGTCTTGGTCAGAGGGGTGGACACCATATCTTTAGCAAACCTGTAATAACAGCTCGTTAACAAAATCACATGCACGGTATGGTTAACAATCATAAGTCAAATATGCACTTGCCGAGCTTAGAAAACTTAGCGTCGTATACTTCACGGTCATGGAACCTTGCTTCAGATTAACGAATTGTGACTCCATCTCCATCTGCGCCTCGGTGAAAAATATTGAGCGTTGAAGTGTTGGTTATAGCAACATCCCTAAGTTGGTCTTGATGATTAAGCAAACAATTAGTTTTACTAATTATGTTTTAAGTTGATTTGCGAGTGTAGGCCTTAAAGTCAACAATTGTCAACTCAAGCTTGGAGATTAATGAAGAAATTGACCTTAAGCTTAATGAGGAGTCAAGGGACTTGGAGCACACATTGGAGATCATAAGGTCAAGCCAAAGACTTAAGGGGTGCAAGACTTCAAAGACAATGAACTCAAGCTCAAAGGAATGCATCAAAATCAATATGTTGAGTGAGTGATCTATTTTAATTCAATTCTTGTCTGTAGAATGTTAAAGTCATTAGATGAAGCTTGCACACACACATCAAACTTTGTTTTAATCCCCTCAAATGATTTAAAATAGTTTTAAAATAGTTTTGAAGTAATTTCATGAAGATTCGATAGCCCAAAACCCTTATATCAGAATTAGAGCCAACTATTTTTTTTGATGACAGTCGATTGTTTTGAATGGGAGAAGAGCTTTGTTCTCTGGACCGTAAAGGAGTCGACCGCAGCTTTGTGGGGAGTCGACTATCGACAATATGGGAGTCAATTATCGCTAGGAAACCACAGCCCCAACTTTTGAACTTTTGCTGAGAGTGATCGATTTTTCCGTTGCAAGTGTGTTTTTGTCTACGATTTTCAACGGGATTTTGATGGCTATTTAAGGAAACTTAGCCAAGAATTTTTGGCATCAATATTGCTTATATTTCTGTGTTTAATAAGCTTTATATTTCTCGTTCAAGCTCTCAAGAATTTATAAGCAATAAAAATTCATTCTTGCTTTCAAAGATTTTAAGCACTTTGGATATTCGATTAAGGATCTTCTCAAGCTTCATCTTGAATTTATGATATTCTAATCAATTTTAATTCATCTCTCAAAGCTTTAATCTTCATTTCTTTTGAGATCAAAAATCTTTGTCATATCCATTTTCACTCCACATAAAAGCTTTATCAATTGACTATATGAATTTGTGAAGAACATCATTTTACAACAAAGGTTTGTAATACTACAAGAGTAGTAGTAAGCTGGTGATTGTTTTGATTTGGGTTATTGTAAAATCCTCTTGAAGAGAGGTGTTTGTTGTATTAGAAAACCTTAGCAAGAGAGGCTAGGTGTGTATGTTCTAGAAGTCCTCATTGGAGGCATTTGCTCG
Organism: Scilla litardierei; assembly: GCA_030789695.1. NCBI lineage: Eukaryota > Viridiplantae > Streptophyta > Magnoliopsida > Asparagales > Asparagaceae > Scilla > Scilla litardierei. The sequence goes on from CM061132.1 coordinate 41,887,879, forward strand.
CTTGTTTAAGAGAGTTGGATAGTGGAAAATCCCAATAAGAGGTTGGGAATTGGAGTAACCTAGGGTGGGTGAACCAGGATACTTCGTGCGTGTTTGCAATTGTCCGTTGTCTTCCTTTATTATTTGCACATGTGTTAATTATTCTGTTGTGCTCTAATCTTTATTTCATTGCAAGTATCTCATTGTGTTCATTAAGTTCTTGAGGAGGTAACACTCAAGATACTTAAGCTAAATTAGAGGGTGTAAATTTATAATTGTGCTTGAATTTTTAGAAACACTAATCGCCCCACCTCTATTGTTTATCTTGCTATCTACATGATCCAACAGAAAGTATCCTTGAAGGTGCTCTATGAGATCGACTGCGTCAGTCGGTGTTATGCAGAATCCTACCATATTCGGGCCTCTTTGATCAATTGCAACTTCGCCATGTTTACCCATGAGTCTGTCGGAACTCGTGTTGTCTTCAGGTCATCAGCGATGTAGCGTAGCCATTTCTCTGCTGTCAGGGGGTCCTCTCGTCCATTGAAAGTTGACATAAGTATCGCCTGAAATTGCTGCACTCCTTGTCTGGGTTCTCTCTGTATAACCCGTACCATCTCTCGGAGGACTTGGTCAGAAATCTAATACACCATCGGGGGTCGTCCAGTGTTGTTTCTGTTGCTGTCATCGTTATTGACATTGTTGACATTGTTGTTGGTGTTGTTGTCAGCATCATGGTTGGCATTGTTGTCGACATTGTCGCTGACGATGTTGTTGTCGACATTGTTGTTGTTGTTGTTGGTGGTGCCAGATCTACTCCCGTCGTCTAGGTTCCTTGCCATGTCCTCGTTGATAACAACAGAGTTGTTTCCAGTGATATGTGCACGACGACTGTATGCCTTCGACATTCTGTATTTCAAGGAGGGATATCGGTTTAGTTGAGTATTTCATACATATTTCTTGTTTATCCTATACTGTTCACGAGGTGTTGCGTGGACATGCAGGCAACTACTTGCAATGCCTCAGACTAAAGTCCCATTACACTTTTAATAATTATGCAGGTTCTATATGTATTAATAAAGACAATATATAGATAAACATGAAATATTATAAAGAAATGTAAATACTCATTTATTCATCCTTTAACGAGGGTACAATGTCTAATGCAAAAAGAAAAATACAATCTCTGGACTACAAAGCACTAAATAGAAATAAATAAAGAAAAGCTGTAAATACTCTCCTATTAAGTCTAAAAACTCAAAACTAGCACATGAAAACTCAGACTCCTCGATTGTGGAGCCTCCTTGTCAAGTAAATTAAATCGCTATTAATAAAGCTGCTCGTCACCTAGCGAAAACAATAAGAATTAAAACGCTATTAATAAAGTAAATTAAATCTATACTAAACATTCAATTAATTTATCATGCATGAATTTTAAGGCATGCTGCGAAAAAACTGTAGACAAAGGGTACTAACCTAAACACATTATAGCAATAGTAAAGGTCCATCAGCTAAAGGGAAGTAGCTAAACAGTTTGTGTTGTGACTTATAAAGAAGAGCACGATGTGCAACGTGAAGTCCATCTTGGACCACAGGGTGCGACCCCCGGTCGAGTCTAAAAGGTCAACTGTGGCAGGGACTCAGGATCCATGGACGGAAATCCTTCCAGATACGGACCGAAAGTATGGCTCCAATCACTTCCACACTGTCTCAATTATAAGTTTCCCAAAATCCCGTGTTAAGTCAAGTGTGTAGTCGTTCTACTTCTAGATGATGTCAAGTGGCATGTCTCTAGTCTCTAAATTACATAATTAAGTACTATGCAGGAATTATGTCACATTGGTAGCATGTTGTGTGTTAAGTACATGTATTAAGTCCGGTTATATCTAGTTCATGTTGCATAGACTTTAATTGATGTAATTTAGTGAATAGTCCAATGTTCAAGTATTGTCATATGTTCAATTTCATGTCTCGTGGGCAGCTATCTATTTAACAGTTACTCAGGCATTCCGTATAAAACCAACAATAATTAAGACAATTTTAGAAACCAACAAATAAAAATTTAACACAAAAATGAACACATTTTTTTGGACTCTTTGGGATCAGCTTCGACAACCCACAATAACCCTACAACCTACCAGCGCATTGGAGGATTCGCAACGTCCGGTATAAACCCACAAATTATTTAAAAATCGAACTACAACAAAAACAGACCCAAAAGCCCAAAACAGGCACTGTTCCACAAGCCACCAAGCAGTAAAATAATTCAGTCAACCAACAGTACAAGCTCAACAAAGAAACCCTCAGCACAGCCCATCAAGGGGTCTAACAGCAGCCCAAATAAATCAGACAGTAAAGCCCTCAAGGAGCCCACATGGTAATCAACAGGAAAAGCCCATAGGTTTACAGAATAGCCCGCAAGAAAACCCAATAGATAAACAACAGAGAAAGCCGATATTTCACCGAAAAGACGCAACCGACAGCAACCCTCCACCGGCGACGATGGGTTTAAACTATGGAAAACAACTATAGGAAAGTAAAGGAGACAACGGTGACTGTCGTTGACATGTCTCGGGCTGCTGGAGTTGTGGAATCATTGGGAAAAAAGCTCTTCGATTTCTAACTCTATATCGTATCTTCAAAACAAACAGACCAAAAAATGAACCTCAACAAGGGCAAGGATCACTGGAACCCTAAGATGGGTGGAACAATTCAACCGTCATCAGGGGAAGAACCCCCTTTCAAAACAAACCCAAATCATCATCCAACATCAACACTTCCAACATAATAATTGAAGAAAATTAGTAAGATGGAATCTACCGTTCACCGAAGTCGCGCAAAACCAAGCAAGAAAGCTCGGAAACCAACCAGAATCACAAGAAATCAAATGATCAAAGCCGAAAAATTGGAAGAGAGAAAAATAATTTTTGCATGAAACAAACCCTAGAATTACCATCATTTAAATAGGAGAGAAGAGTGGTAGAGGATGTAATTTGTTTCGGATAAGGGGTTCGAATCGGAAATTGCGGAAGATGCAGCGTCATCGGGTAGAGCTAGGGTTAGGGTTTTGTTTTGATGCTGTCGGCTGAGTTTCGCTCGCCGCGCCAGAGGGAAAGGAGAGAAAGAGAGAAAGGGAGTGTGGGGCGCGTAGAGTTGTGAAAGGAGTTGGGGGTTTGTTTAAGTGAGGAAGTGGGCCGGATCTTGATTGGGATGTTGTTCAAAGACAGTGCATTTGTGCCAAGAGATAGAAAAGAAAAGAAAAGAAAAGAAAATGGAGGGTAAGAAAGAAAAAAAGAAAGTTGGAAGTGAAGAGAAGGAAAAAAAATAATTAGTATTTTTAAAAAATATATAGGGAAAGTCCCAAAATCTTTCTAGAAAATACGGCCATTACAAATTTCCACACATATTTTCCCATGTTGATAGCTACAGGATTCTACCTACACTCTTTGCTATTTTAATGTGTAACTAGGTTAAGGCAGATTGCCCTTGTGTGGTTTGCACTTTGTACCCACGTAGATTGGTTTCTAATCTGGGTCAGTGCAAGATGGCATCCCCCGTCAAAGTAGATTTTCTTGTTTTTCTATATGACATCGTAATTTTCGCATCCAGATGTTCTTGAACTATGAAAACAGTTGCAAGAGATTCTCTGAATGCATCGAAAAATGTCACTGGAATATTATAATAACTATTTGGGATTAGAAGATGTGTATATATTATTCATCTCGTGTATTTGATCTCTAGCTTTTCATTTGACTATTTATTAATAATTTTAAGTTTAATGTGAAAGATACTTGTTCTGCAAGGATGCGTACCCTCAAAAATGGTAATACACACCCTCACCCCCCCCAAGTGCAAGGGTGTCAGAGCAATATATTCCCGATGAGTTCGGGGTCGAATCCACATGGAGGCATTGCTTATACTACCTATCGATTCTTAGGTTGATTGGACTTCGAATTTATTGGTGGAGGTGGATTACGAAGGAGGTCGTAATGGTGATGTAAGTGGAATGCGAGGGTGTCACGATCAGCAAGGCACGACCAAAGACTCCACCCAAAAACAAAACAAAAACAACAAAGAAAACGATCGAGAGAAAGATCGCTAGGGTGCCGGGAATCCCCGCTAGGGCTTTCGGGTTGTATAACGGGTCAAGGGTCCTTTCGGTGGACGATGGGTGAGGGTAGGAGTGTCACATCTGAGGATGGAAACGGGCACTCGACTTTCGTCGTCACACTCGTCTAACGCCTCCCTATGCAAAGCCGTGCTCTCGCAGTCGGCTTAGCACGGGGATGCGTGCATTACACTTGACACTTGGTTCCCGTATCACAAATCAGTATCCACTCTCGTGATCTACGGACTTTGTAACGCCCCGCCTCCCAGCAGGTGCCGCTACGATTGAAACATGAATGTGCAGGTATCACAGGTGCCAGTAAAATCAATGTGGAGCAGTGCAGAAAGTAAGGACACTCTAGATATGACAAGTAACACAGTTCTAAAATAAGGAAAGGACAGGAACAAACATGTACTGACAGTAAAACACGTAAGGCAGCAAAGAGACAAGTAAAAGCTACACTACTGCTGAAATGTAATTGGAACACGTAACTCCGCCACGTCAAGGCTCAAACAGTCCTGCACTAGAAGTTCTGACTACCCTCACGGTCCTGTACCGAAAGCTCCAACTCCTCGTGCTCAAACACCTCCGTGTGATCCTGTGCGTCGTACCTAGTGGACAGTAGAGGTCACATAATGCTCAATAGAGTAGACAATATCTAAACAAGGGACATGAAAAGTAAGTGTGCACAAAAAGAAACAAGACATCCACAGAAGTGATAGTACTGAATAAGAAGTAACCTGACCTGGTAATTCACGAACCCACACGACGGAAGAGTAAGGAGGTGCAAAAAGGCGATACGACAGCAGTAGAAAGGGTACAGAAACGAGGCATGTTTATAAAGATTAAAATTAGCACAAACCACTGTAAAGATGGTACGAGCTAAAGTGAACCAATCTTAGGCCGTGACTTATGAGGGGGAGCACAATGTGCATCTGGAAGCTAGCTGGACCGTGAGGGTGCGAACCCGGGCCGAGACCAAAAGTATAAAGTACCGGCCGTCCTTGTATGCCCCCGGACTCATGACCCCATCAGAATGATGGACGCCCCCTAACATGGGGGCTATAGATCAGGTCCCAATCGCTCCCGTTGTAATGGTCACTTTTCGGTCGTGCGTATCTAGTGCGTATTTTGTGATCGTATGTATATATTGCGCTTGATTTTAATAATTATATTCTATAGCTCTAATGTGTGACCGAACCCCGTATTCACGATCCTCTCGATGGCGCGATCGTCCCGATATTTCCCTTATAAGTTTTGGATGGCATCGAGTCGAGGGCGGAATCGTAGATATCATATATATATATTCATATACAAATACTTTCAAACTTAATTAATAAAATCTAAAGTTCTTAACTGTTAAAAATCTTTCGTATCTAAAATTTTAAATCAAAACTTTTGTAACTAATCTGTTTTTTAAAAACTAAACATAACTTTTTAAAAATCAAAACGTTTGAATTGCAAAACAAAACTGTTTAGAAATCAAATCATATCCCAACTTAACCTCCGCATTTTTCTCTCCCACGTCACCCATGCATGGGATCAGCACTCCCCCCACGTTCACGCAACCTCCCACACGTCGCCCCACCTTCTTCTTCTCGTTCTTCTTCTCTTCTCCTTAAAACCCCACGCACCCAGCGAAGACGCTGTAACTCGCACAAACACACCGGCCTCCCCTTCGAACTGCCAGCTCGCCAAGCCCATCGCTGATCCTCCAACCCATAGACAGCACCCCGACCTCGCCTTACCGTCGACAGCCCCTCGACCCGGCACCCCGACCCTCTCCCACCGTCATCTTCTCCTCCCCAACGCCCGGTCCCCAGACCTCCACCTCCGACGGCAGCTCCGCCCTAACCCTATCGACCACCGCCAGCTTGCCAGGCCCGCACACACCTCACCAGTCCGCCAACCTCGCCGTCGCCTCTCAGACCCTTCGACCCGCTCTTCCGACCTCCACGCACGCCCACAAACCCAGCCCTCTCCGATCATCAACCCACGCCCAGTACACCTCCGACCTCCGAAAACGTCCGCTCATCTCCCCTGCAACACTAACACCTTCGACCTCAGCCCTTCACCCTCCTCCGCTCGACACCAAACACCACCCGCCAACCTTCCTCCCACAACCGGCCGTCCTCTCCTCTCCTCCCTCCGACTTCTCTCCGACAACACCCCCTCAACGCCGCCTCCGAACACCCCAGCCACGTGCCCCTCTTTTCGAACTGCAGCAGCTCCCCGTCACCAAACCCACCGCGTCTCAAGAGCCGCAACCGCCGCCCACCTGAAGCCGCCGTCGTCCGCCTTCAACCTGCACACACATGTAAGTAAAAATATGTTAATTTTTTAATATATATGTTGTTAAGTGAACTGCATGTTAAGTTATTAGGTTAATATAGATACAAATATATATACATTTAAGTAATCTTATAACACGTCAGTTAGTTACCTATACTAGTATTATCTGTATATTACCATGATTAAGATGTTAGTAATGGGCGTATTTAATCTTGTCAGTAAGATACCATAACATGTATTATAATGAATAATAATGAGTAAGATATGTTAGCTAGTAGTGTTACTAAGTTACGCTATTTTAAAATCAGTATATAATGTTAATCAATAACATTAGCATGTTAATACCTAAAGTTAGTATATGTATGTGTATAAATGTTAGTAGTATATTAACAGAAGTTATAGTATGATGTTAGTATATATGTGGTGTTATATTATCAGTAATAATATATGTTAAATCCATTAATGTTTTAATTGATTTAGAACTTTAACCTAATGATTAGAATCTATTGACGCAGAATCGTCACGCCTTTCCTACCATCACAACGGCTCCAATCAGGCAAGTGTGCGAATTATTTAATTGCATTTTCATTTAAAACTGAATTATGGAATTTGACACATGAAATGAAGTCACGAACATTGCCACGATAACCTACACTCATTATGTGACACACATGTTTGTTAAATAATCATTTAGTTTCCTTGTCTTAAAATGTCTTAAATGTCATAAACTATTAATATGGTGTCATATTCCACATCATGCCTGTACACATTGTTAGAATTGAATCTTTGATAGATTATAATTGCATAGTATCATGGACATTAATGGAACTTCTTGAAAGAACTCGAATTCGTGAACTTGCGCCCTCGATGGCAAAATCTTGAATTCATGAACTCGTGAACTTGATTAGGCTGGCTCGTGTTACAGCACATCATTTGGGTGGTGTTAGGGTTGAGCGGCCACTAAGCATGCGTGCAAGGGTCCCCTTCAAGAGCACCACCTATACGGTGGGTGGCGTCAATCACGATTATACCCCCGTGAGAAGGATTGATTCACTCACCATGACTTAAAGGCGTGAAGCGTAGGCATGATAGAAAACATATACGTGGAACTTGAACAAATTGTTATTTTACTTGCACTTTAAAATTGCCATGTTCACAGCTACTCTGCTTTAATTCTTTAGAACTGCCATGCTCAGTAGTGCTTGCTTTAATTCTTTAGAACTGTAATGTTCATAAATGCCTTACTTTAATTGTCATGCTCCTAATTGTATTGCTGATTAAAATGTATAACTGTGACATTAAAAATGCTAACATCCTCTTAGTCTGTTTTAATAATTCGTACACCTAGCCTTGGGTCATCTCACCTCTTACTTGCCAGACCCTTGTAGACATACATTCATGTTTTTAGAATGTATGTCAGATCACAAGACAGAGTACCAGGAGCAGGAGTTGTTTGAGACGGCTGACCCAATGAGTTAGGAGTTTGTTGACCAGGAATCGCTCCCTGCGGAGGACTAGAGACTTGTTCTGTTGTTTTAGTTTTGCTTTCGTATCTTGTAGTAGGGTATGTTCCATGTTGTAGTTCCTTTGGCCATGCTGAGACCGTGTTGTTTTAATTTCGTGTACGAACTTCTGGATGTGACTTTGAATGAATGTACGTTCTATTGTTCTGAATGCATGCAAGAATCCTGCGATGTTATCACAGACGTTTAATGAACTCAAGCTTCATCGCTATAGTTTATGCGGACCTTTGTAGCGTTCTTGTTTCCATCGTTTTTGGGAAGCTGGACGTTACAGGTTTTTGTGGTGGCCCATGCAGGTCCATGCTTCTGTGAAAATTCAGAACAATAAGAATGTTAGCATTAGCCAAACATCTAGTGTAATCACGTGCACGGGATTAATTTTGGGGTTTTCTTGTCTCAGAATGGCAGAAAGACGTAATACTTGACCTAGAGCCGGTGCTGTCGGTGGCGGAGATGATGACATCCGCCAGATGCTTGGAGTCATGAGAGAGATGCTAGAGGTTCAGCACCATCTGGTCCAGCAGGGACAACATGCTGCACCGGTTGCACCACCTAACCCTCACTTTGAGCCTGGAGCCAAGCAATTTCGGGAGATGCGTCCGAAGAGTTTCTCCAGAAGAGGGTCCACTAGGAGCCCCAATTCCATGGGCTACTTTTCGACGGAGGTTTGACGCTCAGTACTTTTCCAAGGCTGTGAAGAGAGAGAGATGCATCAACGATTCATCAACTTGGTCCAGGGCACTATGACTGTGGATGAGTATGAGGCTGAGTTCGCCATGCTGAGTCACTTTGCCCCTACTCTGGTGGCGGACCCAGAGGACTGTGCCCACTGCTTCCTACAGTGCTTGGATCTGGACATTCAAGCTTCGATGTCCTTGGCCACTTTTACTACGCATGAGGAAGTCCTGATAGTAGCGAGGAAGCATGAGCTGATTGTGAATCAGAAGGCGCGTTAAACATGCAAGCGTCCGATGGAGTTGCAGAGGAGTGTACCTAGGCCTAATGTTTATCCAGTTCAGACTATTCAGTTCAAGAGGCCAGCTACACCCGTCTCCAACCGAACTCAGCTGACTTATCATTACTGCGGTAAGTCTGGACATGTGAAGAAGGATTACAGGAGGTTGCTGAATCAATGCCTAGTCTGTGGATCGCCTGGTCATACTGCAGGGGATTGCCCTTGCAGCACTCGACCTGTACCTACTGGAACACCTGGACCTGCTCAGCGAGTAGTACCTACACCTGGACAGCGTGGACCGCCTCTGGTTCCACAGAATCGAGCCTTTAGCAGGCCAACCAGCCGAAGCGTCGGGCATTCACCATGACAGCTATAGATGATGTGGCTGAGGATGATGTGACCACAGGTAACATCTAGACTTAGTCTGTACCTTGCTTATATATTCATGCTTGTTTAGTTAGATCACCGTGCTTAACTTAGTTATATTATATCTTAGGTATCATCTTAGTATCATCTCACCCGGCCCTGACCCTGTTTAATTCTGGGGCTTCTATATGCATCTTATTCCGGAGGTTTGTAGTTGAACATTCAATTCCCACTTTCACTCTTCCCAAGTGTTGGAATATTACTACTGGGAATGGTGTAGTGAAGGTTGCATTGGGATGTAGACCATGTCCGTTGGTGATTAGTGGACATGAGTTATATGCTGACTTCATTGTCCACGATTTATCCATCTTCAATGCAGTTCTCGACATTGATTGGTTAGGAGCTTTCTATGCCACGATTGACTGTCACAGGAAGAAGGTGGTATTCGAAATTCCTAACCATCCGGTGTTCGAGTTTGTCAGCGGAGGTCGTTCGCTTGGGCCTGTCAAATTCCGGGCCCAGCCGAGTGAATTATTGTTGCATCTTTGATAGCTAAACCTGAGAAGCCTGCAGTGGTGAGAGATTTTGAAGACGTCTTTCCTGAAGACATTTCTGGATTGCCGTCCGATCGAGAGCATTGGAGTTCGGCATTGACCTTATGCCAGGGGCTCAACCGATTTCGAAGGCGCCTTACCATATGGCTCCTGCAGAACTGGAAGAGCCGAGGAAGCAGTTGGATGATCTATTGCAGAAGGGTTTCAATAATCCCAGTATATCTCACTGGGGTGCACTTGTCTTGTTGGTACAGAAGAAAAACGGATCGAGGAGAATGTGCATTGACTATCGGGATCTGAACATGGTCACAGTGAAGAGCAAGTACCCGTTGCTTCGTAACGATGATATCTTCGATCAGCTTGGGATCGAGAGTATTCTCGAAGTTGGATCTCCGGAGCGGATACCATCAGGTGAAGATCAAGAGTGAAGAAGGTCCCAAAACAGCTTTTCAGACCAAGTACGGGCATTATGAGTTTGTTGTCATGCCATTCGGTGTGACCAACGCCCCCGCTGTATTCATGAATCTCATGAATATTATCTTCTATGATGTCCTAGATAAGTTTGTGGTGATTTTCATAGATGATATCTTGGTATATTCAAAGAGCGAGGAGGAACATACCGAGCATTTGATGATGGTCTTGGAGACGCTCTGTCGTCAAAGTCTATATGCCAAGTTCAACAAATGCGAATTCTGGCTGGACAGAGTTGTATTCCTTGGACATGTGGTATCAGGAGCTGGCATATCAGTAGATCCGAAGAAGGTCAAAGCAGTCAATGAATGGCCTATATCTCGATCAGCATCTGACGTTAGGAGTTTCCCCAGATTTTCAGTATATTATCGCAGATTCATCAAGAATTTCTCGAGGATAGCTGAGCCTATGATGAGACTGACGAGGATGTCAAGTTCAGTTGGTCAGATTCTTGTGAGTAGGCCTTTAGCACTCTGAAGGAGAGGCTGACTACTGCACCGGTCTTGGCTATTCCAGATAGAAGTGGAGGCTTCGAGATATTTTGTGACGCATCAGTCAAGTGCCTTGGATGTGTTCTGCACCAGCACAATCATGTGGTTGCATATGTTTCACATCAGTTGAAGGTTCATGAGAAGAACTATCCGACCCATGACATGGAGTTAGCCGCTGTCGTCTTTGCATTAAATATCTGGCGACATTTCTTACTGAGCGACATTTCTTACTGAGTGAGAAAGTGAAAATTTTCACTGATCACAAAAGTTTGAAATACATATTCACTCAGAAGGAACTGAATATGAGACAACGTAGATGGTTGGCGTTGATGGCTGACTATGACATCGACCTTCAATATCATCCGGAAAAGGTGAATGTCGTACCTGACGCTTTGAGTCGACTACCAGATGTGATGATTCTTACAGCTCGGTGGAAGTTATAGCAGGACTTGCGGGAGTTAGATGTTGAAGCTATTTTCTACCGGGAGTCACCTCATAGTTGATGAACATGCAGATTCAGTCGACGATTATAGATCAGATCAAGGCTGCTCAAGCTGGAGATGTTAAGTTGCAGAAGATCAGAGAGCAGGTTGAAGCAGGACTCCGAACTGATTTTCTTATTCATGAGGATGGATCCCTGAGATATGGCAGTAGGATCTGCGTATCTGCAGGGGATATCAGAGAAGAAGTGATGAATTAGGCACACAGTTCACCTTATTCCATTCATCATGGTGGTACGAAGATGTACAAGGATCTTTGCCAGAATTTCTGGTGGCACGGGATGAAGAGAAGCATGGCACGAAGCGTTGCCAAGTGTTTGGTGTGTCAGCAAGTGAAGGCTGTGCATCATCGCACTGCTGGACTGCTACAACCTCTGCCGATTCCGGAGTGAAAGTGGCAGCATATCGCGATGAACTTCGTGACTGATTTAGCTCGGAGCACCAAACAGAACGACGCAATCCGGGTCATCGTTAATCGATTGACTAAGTCAGCGCACTTCATACCATTCCGAGTGGGACAATCTACGGAGATATTGGCAAGGAAGTATATGAAGGTAATGATCTAACTCGTACCTTTATAGTTTCTTTCTAGTATTAGTTGTGATGTGAAACATGTCGTGTAAGAGATTGTACGACTGCATGTCCCTGTGAGCATTGTATCCGACCGAGATACGAGATTCACGTCTCAGTTCTGGAATAGTCTGCAGACCAACCTGTGTACCAGTCTGAAATTCAGCACTACGTATCACCCGCAGACGGATGGACAGTCAGAGCGTACCGTTCAAATCTCGGAGGATATGCTGAGAGCCTGCATGCTGGATTTCAAAGGCTCATGGGAGGATCATCTGCATCTGGTGGAGTTCTCCTACAACAACAGCTATCATGCGAGCATTGGCATGGCGCCATTTGCTGCTCTTTATGGGAGGAAATGTCGATCGCCCTAAGTTGGGATGACATTGGTGATTGAGAGCTATTGAGACCAGAGATGATAATCGAAGCGGTAGATGTTGTGCGGGATATCTGTGACAAGCTTCGGATTGCCCAGGACGGTTACAAGCATTGGGCGGATGCTAAACGGCGTCCTTTGAAATTTCAACCGGGAGATCATGTGTTCCTGAAGATCTTCCCGAATCGAGGAGTGATCCGTTTTGGGAAGCGAGGTAAGCTTTATCTGAGATTCATTGGACCTTTCGATGTCTTAGAGCGTGTTGGAGAAGTAGCTTATCGCTTAGCTCTGCCACCATCTTTAGAGGGAGTTCACGACGTCTTTTATGTGTCTCAGCTCCGTCGTTATATCAGCGACCCCTCTCATGCTGTGGACTATTCAGAGATTACAGTTCGGTCGGATCTGACGTATGAGCAGCAGCCAGTGCAAATCCTTGACAGACGTTAGAAGACGCTCAGGAACAAGTCCGTCAATCTGGTTAAAGTGATGTGGCCGCACGACTCGCCAGGAGAGTCCACCTGGGAGAGGGAAGAGGAGATGAGAGAGCGCTACCCTCATTTGTTTCATGATCAGTAGTTGGTAGAAATTCCGGAGGCGGAATTTTCTGTAACGTGGGTAGGATGTAACGGCCACTTTTTGGTCGTGCGTATCTAGTGCGTATTTTGTGATCGTATGTATATATTGCACTTGATTTTAATTATTATATTCTATAGCTCTAATGCGTGACCGAACCCCTTATTCACGATCCTCTCGATGACACAATCGTCCCAATATTTCCCTTATAAGTTGGATGGCATCAAGTCGGAGGGCGAAATCGTAGATATCATATATATATATTCATATACAAATACTTTCAAACTTAATTAATAAAATCAAAAGTTCTTAACTGTTAAAAATCTTTCGTATCTAAAATTTTAAATCAAAACTTTTGTAACTAATTTGTTTTTTTAAAACTAAACATAACTTTTTAAAAATCAAAATGTTTGAATTGCAAAACAAAACTGTTTAGAAATCAAATCATATCCCAACTTAACATCCGTATTTTTCTCCCACACGTCACCCATGCATGGGATCAACACTCCCTCCACGTTCACGCAACCTCCCCCACGTCGCCCCACCTTCTTCTTCTCGTTCTTCTTCTCTTCTCCTTAAAACCCCACGCACCCAGCGAAGACGCCGCAACCCACACAAACACACCGGCCTCCCCTCCGAACCGCCAGCTCGCCAAGCCCATCGCTGATCCTCCAACCCATAGGCAGCACCCCGACCTCGCCTTACCGCCGACAGCCCCTCGACCCGGCACCCCGACCCTCTCCCTCCGTCATCTTCTCCTCCCCAACGCCCGGTCCCCAGACCTCCACCTCCGACGGCAGCTCCGCCCTAACCCTATCGACCACCGCCAGCTTGCCAGGCTCGCACACACCTCGCCAGTCCGCCAACCTCGCCGTCACCTCTCAGACCCTTCGACCCGCCCTTTCGACCTCCACGCACGCCCACAAACCCAGCCCTCTCCGATCATCAACCCACGCCCAGTACACCTCCGACCTCCGAAAACGTCCGCCCATCTCCCCTGCAACACTAACACCTCTGACCTAGGCCCTTCACCCTCCTCCGCCTGACACCAAACACCACCCGCCAACCTTCCTCCCACAACCAGCCGTCCTCTTCTCTCCTCCCTCCGACTTCTCTCCGACAACACCCCCTCAACGCCGCCTCCGAACACCCCAGCCACGTGCCCCTCCTTTCGAACTGTAACAGCTCCCCGTCACCAAACCCACCGCGTCTCAAGAGCCGCAACCGCCGACCACCTGAAGCCGCCGTCGTCCGCCTTCAACCTGCACACACATGTAAGTAAAAATATGTTAAATTTTTTAATATATATGTTGTTAAGTGAAATGCATGTTAAGTTATTAGGTTAATATAGATACAAATATATATACATTTAAGTAATCTTATAACATGTCAGTTAGTTACCAATACTAATATTATCTGTATATTACCATGATTAAGATGTTAGTAATGGGCGTATTTGATCTTGTCAGTAAGATACCATAACATGTATTATAATGAATAATAATGAGTAAGATATGTTAGCTAGTAGTGTTACTAAGTTAGTTAGGCTATTTTAAAATCAGTATATAATGTTAATCAATAACATTAGCATGTTAATACCTAATGTACGTGTATAAATGTTAGTAGTATATTAACAGAAGTTATAATATGATGTTAGTATATATGTGGTGTTATTATCAGTAATAATATATGTTAAATCCATTAATGTTTTAATTGATTTAGAACTTTAACCTAATGATTAGAATCTATTGACGCAGAATCGTCACGCCTTTCCTACCATCACAACGGCTCCAATCAGGCAAGTGTGAGAATTATTTAATTGCATTTTTATTTAAAGCTGAATTATGGAATTTGATACATGAAATGACATTCACGAACATTGCCACGATAACCTACACTCATTGTGTGACACGCATGTTTGTTAAATAATCATTTAATTTCCTTGTCTTAATATGTCTTAAATGTCATAAACTATTAATTTGGTGTCATATTCCACATCATGCCAGTACACATTGTTAGAATTGAATCTTTTGATAGATTAAAATTGCATGGTATCATGGACATTACTGGAACTTCTTGAAAGAACTCGAATTCGTGAACTTGCGCCATCGATGGCGAAATCTTGAATTCGTGAACTCGTGAACTTGATTAGGCTGGCTCGTGTTACAACACATCATTTGGGTGGGGTTATGGTTGAGCGACCACTAAGCATGCGTGCAAGGGTCCCCTTCAAGAGCAGCACCTATACGGTGGGTGGCGTCAATCACGATTATACCCACGTGAGAAGGATTGATTCACTCATCCCGACTTAAAGGCGTGAACCCTAGGCACGTTAGAAAACATATACATGGAACTTGAACAAATTGTTGTTATTTTACTTGCACTTTAAAATTGCCATGTTCACAGCTACTCTGTTTTAATTCTTTAGAACTGTCATGCTCAGTAGTGCTTGCTTTAATTCTTTAGAACGGTAATGTTCATAAATGCCTTACATTAATTGGCATGCTCATAATTATATTGCTGATTAAAATGTATAACCGTGACATTAAAACTGCTCTCGATAATGTTCATTTTAATCTGTTTTAATAATTCGTACACCTAGCCTTGGGTCATCTCACCTTTTACTTGCCAGACTCTTGCAGACATACATTCATGTTTTTGGAATGTATGTCAGATCACGAGACAGAGTACCAGGAGCCGGAGTTGTTTGAGACAGTTGACCCAGTAAGCCAGGAGTTTGTTGACCAGGAGTCGCTCCCTGCGGAGGACTAGAGACTTGTTCTGTTGCTGTTTTAGTTTTGCTTTTGTATCTTGAAGTAGGGTATGTTCCATGTTGTAGTTCCTTTCGACATGCTGAGGCCGTGTTGTTTTTATTTCGTGTACGAACTTCTGGATGTGGTTTTAAATGAATGTATGTTCTATTGTTCTGAATGCATGCAAGAATCCTGCGATGTTATCCCAAACGCTTAATGAACTCAAGCTTCAATTCTCTAGTTCATGCGGACCTTTGTAGCGTTCTCGTTTCCAAAGCTGGGCGTTACACCCGTACTCCCCAATCATAAGTTTCCCCAAACCCGGTGAGTCAAGCTGAAGTAAATCATTTTATTAGTTGTTAGTGTCGTGGGATGAGTCAAGTTTAATATTACGTTAACTACGTAGCCAATGGGAATCCACATGTATTAGTAACTTGTCATATCAAGAGCCAACCTCAGGATAGTCCACTAGTCATCCAGTATCGATATAGTAATGTGCCATCACAAGAACATCCCAAGGCTACGCAATTTAACAATATTAAACTAACATGGTACTAATAAGCTCATGAGACATCACGATAATAATACTGGCAGGTGATAAATAGCACGGATGCTCCTCATGGCAAGACATTTCAAACTGAGCTGATATATAAAAAGAAGCAACACTAGCTGATTCTCGCAACGACCAAGAAACAAGAAAACATAACAATTGCTTTAATAAAGAAAGACCAAAAGTCAACTCATGATGGCGCTGGAGAGTCTAGGCCAGGGGGATCAGATTGGAGGTCTTCTCATCACACAGTGGGGGGTACTCATGCTAACGGCAAAGTCCACGGGGTTTCTAGCAAGGAACTGGGGCTAACAACCAAGACAGTTGAGGAACGAGACTCGGATCTCAAGTAATCTACTCAGAAACCCAAAACAGCGCGCAAGGGACACAACCGGACCCGAACTTTAGTTTCTGAGCCCAACCACAACCCAAGAAACCAAAGGAGCAAGTAACAGGTCCAAGTAACAAGCAGGGAGCCCAACCAGCAAGCAGAGAACCAACCGAACCCCATGCAGCAGCAAACCCTAAAGGAAACAACGGTAAAGAGAGCAGCCAACCCAAGATAGCCCCGCATCAAGACCCCGGGACCCTACACAAGCAGGCGAGGGCGTCCTACCTCACGTGATAGTAATAGGGACAATAAAACCCTACTTCTTTCCCTAAATCATCCTTTCCCAAAGAGATCGAAATCAAAGCAGAAGAAAGGAGGATAGAGTCTACCTGAATCGAAGCCGAAGAATCAGAAAATTAAGAACCCGAAGTCACGCATCAAGGAAGCCGATGAATCAGTCGAAAACAGCTTCGAAAATAGAGGAGGAAGCTTACCGAGCTTGTAGAAGACGATGAAGGAGAAGAGGGATCTTATAGGGTCGGATGGACCCTAGAGGAGGGCGGAAGGAGACGACATAAGGGTTGTTGTCGCCGTCGAGTGTGAAGGATGGAAGGGACGTGTCGTTGCCGCACGAAGAGAGGACGGAGGAGATGACGATGGGATGGAGTTGTGTCTCTAGTCAATTATAGCTTCGCCATGCTAACCCACAACGCTAGAGGTGCCTTTGTAGCCTTCAGCATGTCGATGATCGAGCACATCCACCCCTCTGCAGCCAAAGCATCTACTCTTCCATTAAAAACCGACGGCCGAAGAGATCGAAACTGCTGCACTCCTCCATCCTGCCTGGGTCTACCCGTATAGCTTGGATCAACTCTCGCAAGGCCTAGTCTGAAATCTGATACACCGTGTTAGATCTGGCGTCACCGGACACAGATCCTGATCCCGAAGCCATGAGCGCTCTCCTGGACGGTCTATGTCTTTAGCGTATATGCACCACTGCATCCACAAAGCAAGATTGAGTCAATCGAGTATCACACTTCTGCTTACTCTACACTGTTAGCGAGGCGATTGTGCAGACCTGCATGGGCCACCACTTTGTAACACCCCGCCTCCCAGCAGTTGCCGCTACGATTGAAATATGAATGTGCAGGTACCGCAGGTGCCAGTGAAGTCTATGTGGAGCAGTGCAGAAAGTAAGGACACTCTAAATATGACAAGTAACACAGTTCTAAAATAATGAAAGGACATGAACAAACAGGTAAGGATAGTAAAACAGGTAAGGCAGGAAAGAGACAAGTAAAAGCTACACAACTGCTGAAATGTAATTGGAACACGTACCTGCCGCCACGTCAAGGCTCAAACAGTCCTGCACTGGAAGTTCTGACTCCCCTCACGGTTATGTACCGAAAGCTCCAACTCCTCGTGTTCAAACACCTCCATGTGATCATGTGCGTCATACCTAGTGGGCAACAGAGGTTGCACCATGCTCAATAGAGTAGACAATATCTAAACAATGAACAATAAAAGTAAGTGTGCACAAAAAGAAACAAGACAGCCACAGAAGTGATAGTACTAAATAAGAAGTAACCTGACCTGGTAATCCACGAACCTACACGACGAAAGGGTAAGGAGGTGCAAAAAGGCGACACGACATCAGTAGAACAGAAACGAGGCATGTTTATGAAGATTAAAATAAGCACAAACCACTGTAAAGATGGTACGAGCTAAAGTGAACCAATTCTAGGCCGCGACTTATGAGGGGGAGCACGGTGTGCATCTGGAAGCTACCTGGACCGCGAGGGCGCGACCCCGGGTCGAGTCCAAAAGTAAAAAGTACTGTACTGTAAGAGCTGTAACACTGTGACATGTGGTGGGGCTCCAGGACCCATCAAGATGGCCGTCCCTGTCTGCCCCGGACCAAGAACCCATCAGAATGATGGACGTCCCCCTTAACTTGTGGGCTATAGATCAGGTCCCAGTCGCTCCCGTACTCCCCAATCATAAGTTTCCCCAAATCCAGTGAGTGAAGCTGAAGTAAATCATTTTATTAGTTGTTAGTGTCGTGGGATGAGTCAAGTTTAATATTACGTTAACTACGTAGCCACTGGGGATCCACATGTATTAGTAACCTGTCATTTCAAGAGCCAACCGCTGGATAGTCCACTAGTCATCCAGTATCGATATAGTAATGTGCCATCACAAGAACATCCCAAGGCTACGTAATTTAACAATATTAAACTAACATGGTACTAGTACGCTCATAAGGCAGCACGATAATAATACTGGCAGGTGATAAATAGCACGGATGCTCCTCATGGCAAGGCATTCCAAACTGAGCTGATATATAAAAAGAAGCAACACTAACTGATTCTCGCAACAACCAAGAAACAAGAAAACATAACAATTGCTTTAATAAAGAAAGACCAAAAGTCAACTCATGATGGTGCTATAGAGCCTAGGCCAGGGGGATCAGATTAGGGGTCTTCTCATCACACAGTGGGGGGTACCCATGCCTACAACAAAGTCCACAGGGTTTCTAGCAAGGAACTGAGGCTAACAACCAAGACAGTTGAGGAACAGGACTCGGATCTCAAGTAATCCACTCAGAAACCCAAAACAGCCGAACCCGAACCAGAAGCTGAAGAGCTAGCTGAGCCCAACCACAACCCAAGAAACCGAAGGTGCAAGTAACATGTCTAAGTCAGGGATTGAGGTATCGCCCGATACCTATACGTATCGGGCGTTTCGGATCGGTACCGCCCCATAGCGGTACCGAAACCACCATCTGTGATCGGTATCGGCCGGAACCCTAGGGTTCCGGCCAGTATCGCCCGGTATCGGGCGATACTGGCCGAAACCCTAGGGTTCCGGCAACCCTAGGGTGAAACAGACAGAAAAAAAGCAAAAAGAGGAAGACGACAACAACCGTAAACCCGTGAGTGAGCAGAATGCCTCGTGATTGAACAGAAATGAAAAGGAAACAGAAAAATTACCCGTGAGTGAGCAGAATGGGCTCGTGATTGAACAGAAACGAGAAAAAAAAGCTATAAAGAGATGAGGGTGAGTTGTTACTTATATTGCCGTCAAAATCATGAGCTTTGGTCGAAGTCCCTAGCTCCATCGCAAGCTCCATCGAAGTTCCTGATCTCTTCGTCGAGGACCCTGAGCTCAGTCGACGACGAAAACACCACGAAGCGGTGGCCTCGGCTGTGGTCGGAGTCGAAGGCGACAGCACAAAGGATCGGAGACGTGATCGGAGAAGAGGAAGCTCGAAGGCGCCGATCATAGCAGAGGCGAGAGCAAAGAGGAACATCGAAGTCGTCGATCGCAGCGGAGGCGCCATCGCCGTCGAGGTATTTTCGTTTTCATTTTTTTCAATCGATTTCTCGCAGCGAAGGGAATTTAATGAGAATTTTAGAGCACCGACCATTTTACCCCACACAGAGACAGTTATTTACAATCTTGCCATCCCATTATCACGTGACCCGTATAGAACAATGCATTCTTGTTAATAGTTGATGAGATCGGGGATAGTTTAGTAATTGAGTTAATAGTAACTGACCGTTTTACACAAAAAAAACCAAACTATTTACATTTTTGCCATCCCGTTTGCATGAGCGCCGTAGAGTAAAATGGCAAACTTGTAAATACGGGTATGTGCTAGGATAAAATTGGTTGAGGGATTAAAAATATAGAAAATTGAAGTTTAAAAATTTTGTTACGGGTGTTGGTGCAAATGAAGGACTTTTATAGTTTTATTCCCTATCTTGATAATTCTATTATTCAAAGAAAAAATGGTTGCTTGAAACCCTCTTGTAATTTCATAGTTTCTAACTAACACCACATGTTTTAAACCCTAACAAATGAATACCTTGGCTACTAACGGGGTTAACTTTTTCATTAAATGTTCACCTTGCTTTGACTTAACATCCTAATTAACATTATTTTGTTCGATTATTGCCAAAATTATTCTTAAATTTCAAATTTAAGCGAGAGAAGGACCCACTTTTAATGGAAACCCTAACCCTGTCAATGGCCAAAGTAGTTAGCGTGGGATTTGAATGTACAGAAAGAAAGTAGTTATCATTTCAACAAACCATTGATAGCGTGATTAAAACTAATTTATTTTTTTAAAATGGGAAGTTGTATTCCACTAATCTTTAGTCCGATAAAACGTCTGGTTGTATCTAGATGCATTTTGCACAATACGTGTTTGGAGTAACTTAATTTTTTTTCAAAATTATTTTTAAAAAAAAAATTCTTGCTTCCGTCTCTCTGACTTGCATCACTTAGTGCACAATTTGTTTCAGAGAATAATTAAATTAGTTGATTATTGGTACTAAAATACTAATAATGTTAGATATTAATAAACGCAAATCATGATTATGTGACACCGTCGACTATATGTAAGTCTAATACGTTAATAATCTTTTCAAGATTAATCGTAACCCTTGGTTTATGGTGCAGTAATTAACATGTCTCGAAGAACTCCAAAGGAGAAGACGGTGGATATTGGGTGGGCTCACTGTAAAATGATCGCAGAAAACCATAGACAAGTAAGGTGCAACTATTGCCGGAAAGAAATGCATGGAGGCGTGTCTCGCCTTAAGGATCACTTGGCAGGAATTACGGGGGATGTGCTGACATGCCCCGAGGTACCTAAAGAAGTGCGTGAAGAGATGAGAGCGCACATATTTCAGAAGAAGGCCGAAAAGGTACAGGCCAGATTTGAGAAGAAGAGGATAGAGGAGGAGATAAGGGCAAATCAGACGGAGGCAATATCAGATGACTCAGATGAGGATGAGGATGAGACCGAGGAGGCGAGGGACCTTAGAAGAGCTCTTAGAAGAAGTAGGCAAGAACTTGTCGAAGAAGAGATTAGAAGTGAGGGCAGAAGGATGGGAGCAGGATCGTCTGGGTCTGGAGCCCCTGGGCTAGCCAGATCGGGTAGTCGTGCCGCCCGAATGGCCGGTATGTTCGCGTGCGGTTCTGCTCGCGATGTTCAGCCAACCGGTAGACCAGCCGGCGCTCTCAGACCCGGTGCCGACCCTTTTTCTCAGACAAAGAAGGGTAAATCCCAATCAACCATAAAGAATACCTTCATGAAGAATGCCAAGGCTTATGTCGGCCGAGCTATGGCCAAATTTTTCTACTTCAACCACATCCCATACAATGTGACCAATAGCCCATATTACAGGCCCATGGTGGATGCTATTGCGGAATCGGGACGTGGCGTTGCTCCACCCACTGCTTGGGAGCTGTCACACACATACTTGGACATGGAGTATGAAGAGATGAAAAATTATGTAGAAACTTTTCGTGTTCAGTGGGATGAGTACGGTTGCACACTGATGTGCGATGGCTGGACAACACAAAACAGAAGGAAGATAATTAACTTCCTTGTGTATTCGACCAACGGGACGGTGTTCCTGGACTCTGTGGATGCAACCAACCAATTCCAGAACGGTCCTTACATATTTGATCTTATGGACAAATATGTAGAA
This sequence comes from Scilla litardierei, assembly GCA_030789695.1. NCBI lineage: Eukaryota > Viridiplantae > Streptophyta > Magnoliopsida > Asparagales > Asparagaceae > Scilla > Scilla litardierei. Next base: position 41,909,775 of record CM061132.1, read on the forward strand.
CTAATTGGGGAGCATAGAGTAGTCCAGGTAGTTACCGACAACGGGGCAAACTACAAGTCAGCTGGGCAGCTGCTGATGCGAAAGAGACAGCATCTGTATTGGACCCCGTGTGCGGCGCATTGTATCGACTTGATATTTTCTGACATGGCAAAAGAAGAAGTAGTCAAAAATATCGTCGCACAAAGTCAGATGGTAACAGGATTCATATACAACAAAGGATGGGTGCTCAGCTTGATGAGAAGAGAGACGGGTGGAAAAGAGTTGATCCGGCCCGCGATAACAAGATTTGCGACCCACTTCATTGCTTTGGACTCTCTGTACGCGCACCGAGATGACCTGCGGAGAATGATCACATCCAGGGACTGGTCCGATAACTTTCCAAGGCTTAAACCAAAAGATAGGGAGGTTGGAAACAACGTGTACGATCTGATTCACGGCGATGAATTCTGGCAGACTATCTCTAATGTCATCGCCGTATTTGAGCCCCTGGTGAAGGTTCTTCGAATGGTCGACAGCGATGATAAGGCCGAGATGGGGTATCTCTACGAGGCCATGGACCGTGTCAAAGAGGAAATTCGGAAGAATGTTGGTAGGGGATACAGAAAATGGTGGGACATGATAGATAAGAGATGGGATAAGCAGCTACATCAAGATATTCATGCTGCAGGCTATTTTCTGAATCCTCGCTTTCAATACTCCTCCAATGCAACAAACGACAACGAGGTGCTGGTTGGACTCAGACGCGTGATCGAGAGGCTTGAACCAGACATCTCGAAGCAAATTGACATTGACAGGGAGGTAAATGAAATTCGGATATTTTTATTTTGATATATGATTCGATGTAGCAGTTCACATTCTAAAATTATGATTGATAATTGTAGCTGGAGGCCTATAAGATGAGAGTTGGTTATTTCGGCTCCGCTAAGGCGGAAATGGCGATAACAAGGGTCACTCCAGGTATCTATATGGATCTTAGATTTCTATATGTTTCCCATAAAACGGTTCATCTTTTCTGACCACTGGAACTTGTTGCAGCTCAATGGTGGAATAGCGTTGGGTTAGAGCAAGCTCCAACGCTTACACGATTAGCTGTGCGTGTGTTGAGCCAAACTGTCTCGTCGTCCAACTGTGAACGAAACTGGACCACCTTCTCCCTCATTCACACAAAGACCAGGAACAGGCTAACAATGGAACACCTTAAAAGGCTGGTCTATGTGCATTATAATATGAGACTGCGACATAGACATGCGAGAAGGAGCGAGAAGGCCGATCACCAGCTGATCGATTTGGATCAGATTTTTCACGAGGATGATCCATTGGAGGAATGGACCAGGGAGACAGAAGACAGGGTGCTCGATGACAGAGACAATCCTTGGTTGGACGAGGCGCTTGCGGAAGCAGAACGTACACGAAGCAACCAGCCGCGGCCAAGTCACGCCCCTGCGAATATCACGTACAAGCGAAAGAAGGCACTCACTCGGGCTCGGCACGATAGCGATGATGGTTCGTCTCCCGATGACCAAGGTCCTACAGACGGAGGTTGTGGTGCGTCGGCATCCGTTCGCCCTGCTGAGAGACGTGGAGACCATACTTATGATATGCATGGGTATAGAGAGCATGATAGGCAGCACAGTGAAGAACGGGGGGACGATGCCTACGGTAGACACTCTGAATATCAAGGGTATCAACGCGCTTCTGATTATTATGGAGGTTATGAATCTTATTCCGGTGGATACTCAGGAAGCCAAGGCGATTATTGCGCACCGTACAGACACTCTGATGTCTATGCTGATTATGATAGTCAATACAGGTACGGTCTGAACGTGACTGAGCAGTCCAGCAGTCAAGGCAGTCATGACACGCCTTTCATCGAGCAGAGCCGGCCCTCAGCATATGATAACATGATGATATCTTTTTTAGGCCCGGAACAGATGCAGTATTCATATCCTCCATACTACCATGCACAGCAGCCGGATGATGAGAACTACGAATGAGATTTTTGTATCTTTTTATTTATTTTCTTCATTTTTGTATCTTTTGATGTATTTTATTCAGCTTTTGTATTATGAAGGCAGATTTATGGTTCATCAATATTTATTGTTCTTTTATATCTATTAATTAGTTAATTGTTGTTACAAATGAGTAATGTGAACAGAAAAATACATGAAAATACATAAAAAATAAAGAAAATGCATAAAATACAGAAAAATACAGCAAAGTATCTCTGATACCGAAATACAGGACAATACAACAAAGTATAAAATACAGGAAAATACTGTTAAATACAAGAAAATACAGTAAAATACAGCAAAGTATAAAATAAAAAAAATACAAAAATACGGGAAAATACAGGAAAATACAAAAAAAATACAAAAATACAGGAAAATACAATAAAATATCTCCGATACCGATACCGAAACGAAACTACCGATACGGACGATACGGGCGATACCGAAACTTGCTTCCGATACCGCCGAAACGGGCGATACCGATACCGAAACCTAAATTTTGGGCAGAGCGATACCCTCTCCGAAACCGATACCTAAAACCTTGGTCTAAGTTGCAAGCAAGTGGGGAGCCCAACCAGCAAGCAGAGCACCAACCGAACGGTCCGAACCCCATGCAACAGCAAACCCTAAAGGAAACAACGGCAAAGAGAGCAGCCAACCCAAGATAACCCCGCATCGAGACCCCGGGACCCTACACAAGCAGGCGAGGGCGTCCTATCCCACATGATAGTAATAGGGACAATAAAACCCTACTTCTTTCCGTAAATCATCCTTTCCCAAAGAGATCGAAATCAAAGCGAAAGAAAGGAGGATAAAATCTACCTGAATCAAAGCCGAAGAATCAGAAAATTAAGAACCCGAAGTCACGCATCAAGGAAGCCGAGGAATCAGTCGAAAGCAGCTTCGAAAATAGAGGAGGAACGCTTACCGAGCTTGTAGAAGAAGATGGAGGAGAAGAGGGGTCTTATAGGGTCAGATGGACCCTAGAGGAGGACGGAAGTGAGGGGAAAGAAATAGGAAGGGGAATGGGCCCGAGCGGGCTTGGGCCGAACGAAAAAAAAGGAAGAAAGAGGGGGAGATAGAGAAGGGCCCGTTACAGACTTGGATACCACGCTACTGTTGGTTCGAGCAGTCAGGCTACTCTTGTAGTCGCCAACTAGCGGATCGAGGGTTAGTGATCGTCCCTAGTTCTCGAGTCATTTTCGTGATCGCGAGCCCTAGAAACGGCCACTAAGCCCAAATTAGATTCGTGGAGATCGTCCCTAGAACATGGAGCTACTTTCGCAATCCTCAAGTTCTAGGGCTAATCCCCCAAAATCCTTATTCAAACTGCCGTATGACAACCCTAGATTCATCCAACTAAGGTTAACCTATCATCCCAACCCTAGAATCATAGGATTCTTCCCTAATCCTAGCAATAGATCTACTCAATCATGGGGAAAGAGATATGAACAATAGAGATTAGCATCACAAGCATATAAAAGAAACAACAAAAGAGATTCAACACCGAAAACAATTGATAAAGACAACAAAATAGATATAACGAAGAACAATACTTAGCTCATGAAGATTCGATACATAAACATTGAAGAGGGGGCATATGCATAGCCTAATCTCTCAAAACCCTAAAAACTAGCTATCCTATAACCTAAGAGGAGATAGCCCCCAAATGGCTGCTCAAATACACATATATAGACCCCAAAAATCCCCAAATAACCCTAAATTGAGTTGGACCCGTGCTCTCTGCCCAGGTAGCTCAGGCTGGCATCTGGAGGTCGCTCGATCGAGCTTATGACACGTGTCTGCCCGGGCACATATTCGTCAACTTGCAGAAATTTCCTAGGCCTCATCCGACCTCCGATTGGTGCGTTCTTGGTGGCGTTGGAATCGTTATGAAGTCTACTACCTGGGAAAAATATGGGAAAAATACTGTAAAATCCCAAGCGATAGCAGATCTTCAAAGAGTGAAGTCCTGAAATCTGCACTTTTAGCCATTTCAACTCCGCTCGGCCGAGCGGCTTGGGTCGCTCGCATGAACGGATTAAGCGCTGAAATTCCAGAGAGTTGAATGCATATTTTTGGGCTCTTCTGATAACTAGCTCGGGCGAGCGACTTGGTCGCTCGCTCGGCTGAGCGACCAAGTCGCTCGCCCGAGCACCCCTTGAGCTCTTAGCCTCTCCTTCAATTCTTCTCTTCCTTCTCCTCTTTCTCTCTTCTCTTCCCTTCTTCTCTCCTTCATTTCTCCCTTACAGCAACATAAGCTCCTCAGATATGATGCCATTGACGCTCCGACGTTGACGATCATGTCCTCCTCTCCAACATGCTCCAAATTGCTTGATATTACCAAAAATGCATCAAAACGCTTTCGAAGTCAAATAGTTCCAATTATCGACATTAAAGCGTATAAAATTGGGATTAAAGAGATCATTTTGACGTGTAAACATGTAGATAAAATATGGAATATTATGACACATCAAAATCCCCCAAGCTTATCTCTTACTCGTCCTCGAGGAAGACTAGTAAGAAGCGAACCCGTGAGAGGAATACAATGGAGAGGTGAGGCGACGAAGTGTGATGACATCAAGGGGCTCAATCTCAAATTCAGCAATTATATGGACTCGTGGATGCAAGAATACGTGAACAAACACCAATATATAATCAGAACGCACATCCATGCAAGATACTTGATTCTCGCTCAAATGAGCATATAGTGGATTTCAATAAATGTAATGAACTTGATAATCAATGAAATGAAAATAGAATTACATCCTATCATAACTTATCATAAAATATGCTAAGTCCATAGAAATGAAACCGATGTCCACAACTCATTCTTTAAGCAGTATAAATATGTCATGATCAAACATTTTCAAGCATGCATGATGTTTTGTTAAGCTTCATGGGATGAGTTAGTAAATTCAATTAAGGTAAGGCGTCACCACACAACGCCCGTTTCATGACTCCTAGAACCCATCAACTTTGCCAAGTCTATATTCTATATAGCAGATGGGGGTAAGGATATGGAATTTTTGTGCTTTTATATTGTTTTGGCTATACAATTTTTTATATACATTTTTCTTTCTTTATATACATGAGATAACTCAATATATACAAAAAGCGGCATATGCATCCCAGACCAGACGGTCTTAGGGCATCGGGTTATGAGGAACCCATCGGGCCTTTTATTTAGGATATTTATTTGATTTTTGTATTATTGGGATTTTTGCAAACTCACGTAAACACGATGGACTGCAAAGCATGATCACGGATCATTTAATTGGCTATACACAAAAGAAAAGGAAAAAGAAAAAGCATAGAATCTAGACATGGCTCGGTTTCAAGAATTCTAATTATCACTACTTTGGTTGTCTTGCGGTTATCCTATCTATTTTGAATTACTAAACATCCATGAAGCAATAGAATTATCAATCAAATCACGCAAGAGTCAAATAATTTTCAGATTTTTGATTCATTCATTTTTAGCTCAACTGTTTTGAGAATATGGTTGTGAAACTATGGATTCTACTATGAAAAAATATATTAACAATGATACACTAATCAAGGAATTAAACTCTAATCTAATAGATATCAGAGTTCATAAAAAAATCCACGATATTTCATGTTAAAATGAAGCATATGAGACATAAATATAGAAGTGAACATGGTTCATCAGAAAATTTCGAAGTGTGTTTCACGACGAAGCAAAGCGCGTGCACTGTGCACTCCCCCAAGCGTAAACGTCATATTGTCCTCAATGTGTGTACGACAAGGATAGAGGACAACAGCAAAATAGGGAGTTACACAACAAAATAATATCTCCCCCAAGCTATTTCATATGGTGCCCGATGTGGACAGATGTGCATAAAAATTGGGGAGAGAGAGGCAAAGTAAGGATTATAATATGATGGTCGGTAATAATAGCATTTAGAGGGTTGGGTGCAAAAGATAATTGAGTAACCATCATATGTGGTAAATTTATTAAACTAGGAAAGCACATAAAATCCTATACGGTCCTCTCGCTGCCGAGAGGATTCATGTTTATTTAAAGCATAAAATTCTATACTATATCTGCACTACTGGATTGATACCACCTATAGAAAAGACGGATCCAATATCTTTGCCGGTGCAAGCAGCTGCTCTAACCGCACCTTCCGTGGCTCCGCCAGATGCGTGTCTCTACGGACTCCATCAGATTCCAGCAATGCGGCTTTCAGCATCTCTCTAAGGACTCCACATGTACCCTGAAAGAGATAAGCCGCATCAGTCTGATGTGGATAATTTTCCCCATAATAAAAGTTTTCCAAAGAATGGCATCAAATGAAATATGTAAAATAAAAAACGATTGAAGACACTTTCCTGAAAATGTATGTCTGCTCTCGTGTACCACGACAGGTAATTCCTCGTCGTTTGTGGGTTCTTCAGGCAACTCCAGCGTATGAGCGTGGGTCTCATCGGGCGACTCCTCACTGTGCTCCTCGTCAGGTTTCCCAAGCAGTGGCACGTCTAAGCATACCTCTGGTCCATAATCGTACGTGTTCTGCAAAAGGTACGACATGTCAAAAAGATCTGAATCAAAACAAATACCAAATGGAATACAAGATTCAGAAATGGAATGGGTAAAAATATCTCACAGAGTGGGAGCAGTGAGCTCTGGTGGGTGGTCCTCTGCCAGATGCTCAGCCATGGTGATGGAAGGTAAGGGCGGTAGAATCTTCTCTGTGGCCTCCTCCTAAACAGCAACCTCTGGCTCTGCAGTGATACTCCCGAGTGTCTCATCTCAGTTGTCTCATCAGAAGTATCTGCAATCACGCCAGGCGTCACTGTCTCTTTAGAGGTGACATCGTCCACCTCCTCACGATGCACTGCTTTGGCCTCCTCAATAGTAGGTGCAGGTGGCGCTGTGGGCTCAGGTATTTCCTCTACGGTGTAGAAATGGGTTTTGTTACCCTCAACTAGAGCAAATACTTCATCATTGATTTTACCTGCAGGAGAGAGACGATGAGTTATAAAATCTTGAAATTCAAGCTCAAAAGGATCACCTGCCGTTATTGTCAATGGGCTGGTGGATTGAACTACGTCCACGATGCTTCCCAATAGGCCCAAAAATGTGTCCTCATTCTGCTCAACCTGAGGGAATGCTTCAGGAACGGGAGACGACTCGGGCACGACACCAGAAACAATGTCATTGTTGCCTTCGCAACTCTCATCCTCGATGTAATGATGCGAATATTCTCCCCCAAGCTGAATGCCATTATCACTCTCCATAGCCAATACGAGTTCTTCATGTGCTTGTGATGTCGGGTGCTCATGAGACGCAAGAGTCCTCAGAGTTCATCGACCTCTTGTTGCAACCTAAGGGTCTCATTCTGCTGAGATCCTTAAATGCCACGCTCTCCTCAAACCACGCGAATGCCAAATTAATGGGATGTTCGGAACTCAAGAGGCAGACGCGGCTTTCGTAGGGCATGTGTCCCTCCATGTCACAAGACTCGCAGTAGGTATAGAACTCTGGGCAGTGGTCATATCCTTCCATCTGATAGTACGGGTCCCGTGGATAAAATTCGTATTCTTCCATAGGAACCTCATACTGCTCTGAATAATCTTCGCCTGAATACTCCTAAGATTGTTTCATTGTACCTGAATAGTTAAAAACAACCTGGAAAAGATATCAGTGGTACAAGAAAAAAGATAACAATAAAGCGGTGGCAGGAAAAATATCTCTTTATTTCTCTTTATAATTTTTCTTTTTATTCGAAGTCTAGCAACCTAATTGTGATAAAAAGATAATATGGCGGAACGCTTCCCCGGCAATAGCGCCAGTTTGTTGTTCTGCAAGGATGTGCACCCCCAAAATGGTAATGCACACCCTCACCTCCCAAGTTCAAGGGTGTCAAAGCAATATATTTCCGATGAGTTCGCGGTCGAATCCACTGGGAGGTGTTGCTTATACTACCTATCGATTCCTAGGTTTATTGGACTTCGAATTTATTGGTGGACGTGGATTATGAAGGAGGTCGTAATGCCGGTGGAAGTGGAATGCGAGGGTGTCACGATCAACAAGGCACGACCAAAGACTCCACACAGAAAGAAAACAAAAAGAACAAAGAAAACGATCGAGAGAAAAATCGCTAGGGTGCCGGGAATCCCCGTTAGGGCTTTCGGGTTTGGATAACGAGTCAAGGGTCCTTTCGTTGGACGATGGGTGAGGATAGGAGTGTCACATCTGATGATGGAAATGAGCACTCGACTTTCGTCGTCACGCTCGTCTAACGTCTCCCTATGCGAAGCCGTGCTCTCGCAGTCGGCTTAGCACGGGGACACGTGCATTACGCTTGACACTTGGTTCCCGTATAACAAATCAGTACCACTCTTGTGATCTACAGACTTGGATACCACGCTACGGTTGGTTCGAGCAGTCGGGCTACCTCGTAGTCACCAACTAGCGGATCGAGGGTTAGTGATCGCCCTAGCTCTCGAGTTACTCTAGTGATCGCGATCCCTTAAAACGGTCACTAAGCCCAAATCAGATTCGTGGATATCATCCCTAAAACATGGAGCTACTTTCGCGATCCTCCAGTTCTAGGGCTAATCCCCAAAATTTTTATTCAAACTACCGTAAGGCAACCCTAGATTCATCTAACTAAGGTTAACCCATCACCCCAACCCTAGAATCCTAGGGTTCTTTCCTAATCTTAGCAATAAATCTACTCAATCATGGGGAAAGAGATAGGAACAATAGGGATTAGCATCACAAGCATATAAAAGAAACAACAAAAGAGATTCAACACCGAAAACAATTGAGAAAGACAACAAAATAGATTTAACAAAGAACAATACTTAGCTCATGAAGATTCGATACATAAACATTGAAGAAGGGGCCTATGCATAGCCTAACCTCCCAAAACCCTAAAACTAGCTATCTTAACCTAAGAGGAGATAGCCCCCAAATGGCTGCTCAAATACATATATACATATACATATATACATATACATATACATATATACATATACATATATATACCCCAAAAATCCCCCAAAATAACCTTAAATTGAGTTGGGCCCGTGCTCTCTGACCAGGTAGCTCGGGCTGGCATCTGGAGGTCGCTCGGTCGAGCTATGACACATGTCTGCCCGAGCTCAGGTTCCAGCACAGATTCGCCAACTTGCAGAAATTTCCTAGGGCTCATTCGACCTTTGATTGTCACGTTCTGGGTGGCGTTGGAATCGTTATGAAGTCTACTACCTGGGAAAAATATGGAAAAATACTGTAAAATCCCAAGTGATAGCAGATCTTCAAAGAGTGAAGGGTTGTCCTGAAATCTGCACTTTTGGCCATTTCTACTCCGCTCGGCCGAGCGGCTTAGGTCGCTCGGCCTAAGCGCTGAAATTCCAGAGAGTTGAAGGCATATTTTTGGGCTTTTCTGATAGCTAGCTCGGACGAGCGAGCCAAGTTGCTCGCCCGAGCACCCCTTGAGCTCTTGGCACCTCCTTCAATTCTTCTCTTCCTTCTCCTCTTTCTCTCTTCTCTTTCCTTCTTCTCTCCTTCATTGCTCCCCTCCAGCACCATGAGCTCTTCAGATAGGACGCCATCGACGCTTCGACGTCGACGATCATGTCCTCTTCAACATGCTCCAAATCGCTTGATATTCCCTGAAATGCATTAAAACGCTTTTGAAGTCAAATAGTTCCAATTATCGACATTAAAGCGTATAAAATCGGGATTAAAGTGACCATTTTGACGTGTAAACATGTAAATAAAATGTGGAATATTATGACACATCACTACTTCTGGATGTTACAATTTTTAGCACACCAAATAATATAAGTTAATATTCTTTGCTTTTGGAAATGCAGGCCTAAATTATATGGTATCTATGTCAATATCTAAATTTTCATGAGAATATTAATTATTTAGTTTTTAGCATTCTGTGAAAATTATGCTGTACTTTGTACCATTTAGTTAATTTATTAGAATTCTGTGGGCCATGCATTGCAATGAGATGTGGATGAATTTAAATGAATGTGATTTTCTAAATTTGGTTGGTCCATGGTTGAATTTAACTGTACAAATTCTGCCATCCAATGTATTCCTATGTTTTCATAAATTTTAGCTTTCCCGCTTTCTATATTACCAATTAGTCAGCTTTTTCTATAGCCTTTAATTAGTTTCATTTACATCCCAATACGGTACTCTTACCTTGGAAACATTCCTCATGCATACATCTTTGACTCTTATTAGGAAAACCGACTTCGTCAAGAAATTGCTGATCTTGAAAAGGATACTGGGTTTAAATTGAGAATACTTGCACAGAATTATCCTGAGACACCTGGTATGACTTGAAGCCTGAAAATATCATCTAAATCATTCCTATTAAGATATTTGGGATGTAGCCCTCAGGTGGGAACATGTATAATCCAAGGTTTGAGAACTATGTTTCTGTTACAATTTTGGACCCTTTTTGGATTAACGATTTTGCTAGTTTTATTAGTTTCAAAGGTTTCATTTGTAGTTTCAATTCTAGTCTGTAAGAATATACAATATAAGTAGAATGTCCATAACCACTACATGTGTTCCCATTTTGTGTTTGAGTATGTAGCTTCTAAAAAGTATATAGTATAATCAAGTATGCTAAGTTGAGGTCTATCAAGAGAACTCAACATAAAGTCCTCAACCATTTAACCGAAATATGAATTGTTTATTTAAAGTTAAATTGAGGCCATAATCAAAGTATTATTAGAAGTACATCAATTAATGATAGGTTATATGGCGGTAGAAATTGGAGGAAGATGATATTATTAATAACCAAGCAAGTATACTAGATTTTCTATTTTATCCCTTACTTTTGAGTATTTTTGTAGATTTCGGCACGTTTCATCCGAAATTTACTGAAACTGCCGATATCAACTACGTTTTATCCGAAACTGAGTGAGATCGAAGAAGCTATATACCTGATTCGGATCGGAACTCAACCAAACAGAGATGAGACCGGCAAAACCAAGACACAATTGGTGAAACCCTAGTCCATGGTATTATTGGAGTAGATATGACAGATTGAAATTTGAAAATTCTCACTCCATGACACAGAAAGTCTATCATCTGGCGATTTGACAGCTTTTGTTTAGTGGATATTTTTGCCACTGTTTTTCTAGAGAGAACAAGCCAAGCTTACTTTTTTTTCCACGGTATTCCTGTTTTATAGATTGTCCCTATTGCTTCCATCTTTCTTATTCATTGCAGGATTAGCTATCAGGGACTTCTGGCAAGTGGATGATAAGACCATTGTCTTTGTTGCAGATCCAACCTTTGGTAAGATCAATGCAATCCAAATTTTCATTTGTACCTTTCTTCCTGATCAATATAATGCATTGTTTTCGATTGGCAGAGCCCAAACCTGATATATTCTTTTCCATTAATATCTTATTGTCCATGTTGGAAACTTACCACATTGAATATTCACAGCACATATCACTACTCTTCTATTACCAGGCATGTATATTGGCTGCACCATTCACTCAAAAAAGTTCGGAATATGAAAAGCCTCAGGGTTTTGTTCGATTCCCCATTATGACAGAGTGTTTCCACGTTTAGCTTTCCACGTAACATTATCCACATTTTGGAGGAGATCCATAATAACTTGGTGTGCCCACAGTAACTTGATGAGATCAAATAATTTGCTCTATTATGTTTGTGAATTCTAGAGTATGTTAAGTCTAAATTCATTGTTTTTACAGATGAAAGTTACTTAATTTATTATAATTTATCCGTTGATTAGAGAGTAGATTAAATTATACACTAAAGCTAATATCTATATATAGATGATCTAAACTTCAAGTTTTTCGCTACATCTTTGGTCTACACTAAGATAAGATGAGATACATTATAAACTTATTTGTTTTTTGTGAGCGTGCATGCATATGTGCGTATTCACATGTAATTCAAGTAACCTTTTGGAATTGTTTTCCGGTTTGCATGCATTGAACTGGTCCAAAATCTGCTAGTCTTTACTTTAATAGAATGCTGGAAATTCCTGTTATCTTAAAAAGTTCAAGTATTGAAGTTCATTAGTTGATATTTTGAAATCTGAACTACATTTTATCTTAACTGATATATTTCGATGCGGTAAAAATTGGTTTAACTGAAAGATCTAGGTAAAAATACATCACTCATTACTTAGATGCAATCAGAATTAATCATACGGACAAAGAATTTCTATACTGCCATATTAGTAAGTTTAGTTTAAAGTCACCGTATTACGAAATAAATTTTAAGAGTTTATTAGAATCTTAGCAAGAAATTGTATGGGGTTAGAAGCAAATAATTTTATGCCGCATCTTCATAAATTTTAGACTTCCATTCTTTAAATATATACCTCCATGCGTTTTTTTACTTCTTGACAGGCAATATCTTGAATTTCAATGTTGGTGCACTGGTGGATTTAGACATTCCTCGAAGCTTTTGGAGTCGCCTAGCTGGAAAGTATGGTAACATGTTTTACTGGAAAGAAAAGGTAAACTTTTAAAAGGTTCCTCTCTAATTTTATGGGGGATGAATATTAAAATGCAGTGCCATGTCACTGAGGCTCTGCCTGCAGTAGTATCATTTAAAGTTTGAACTTTGCTGCTGAGTATACTTCCACTGCAGCCAACTATTTAGTTCATGTATTTTGTCATCTTGATGTTATTCAATCAGTTTTGAAATATGTGTTCTCAACATCAGATTAACCTATAGAATTTTCCAAGGCGAAAAATCTTATTAGTGCAAAATGTCCTTAATTTGGATACCATTTGCTTTATATGAATTTTTAATTCTTTTTCCCTTTATTTGTTTTGTTTGGTAAGAATATGTGCACCTCAATCCACAGACTCTTTAGTATTTCACCCCTTCATCTCCACATTCCACGTAATTGCATTTACCACTAACCAATTTCCTCGTATATTTGTTCATGTTGGGAGCTGGATCGCTTGGACCCGACCTGCATCTGCACCGTGGGGGTTGTGGGTCCGACCCAATGGTAGCCGAACCTAACCTGTTCAGTGGGTTGTCTCTCTTATTAGGATAAGTTTAAACGCGCTTGTAGGCTGCAGATTTGGGATCCTATGGCTGATAGGATTACTTGGTGATTGAGCAACTCCAAGAGGACTATATAAATGGACCGGATGCCTATTCTTCTAATGCATTATTTGGTTCTTCAAGCTTTCAATATCTATATGATAACCATCTACGTTTGCTTAAGAGATTCTGTTAGATCCGGTCGGCCCAATAAGGGGGCCCATTTTGAGTGTTTTATGTTATTTACTTATTTATTAGTGTAGGGGTAATTTGGTAATTGGCTATTTTATGAAATTGTATTAGAGGGAGGGGTGCTAGCCGGCCCTAGTTTATGCTATTGATTTGATTATTTTCATAATATAGAGAGAATTCTCTTAGTCCTCGGGAAGGTGCAGATGTCCCTTATCAATTGACGTCGTGGGAGGGCGAGTACCCCTTTAAGCGTAATCATTCTATCTTTATTTTCAGTTTATATCAATAAAAATCGTATTTTTACCTTTGGTTCCTATCATTTTGGTATCAAAGCACGTAACGATTCATGGCGGCATCGACAAGATTAAAGGACAGGTTTGAGACTTTGGAGGAGAAATTCAATGGCGAGATAGAAGGTGTGAAGAAAACTCCAGCGGGGCCTGATGAATCAATGGTGAAGTTGACGGCTTCCGTTGATCGGATGACGGCTAGGCAATATAAGCAAGATGAGGCCCTCGCACAAATTATTTTTCAACTATCGATCCTCACGAGAAAGGAAGGAAACGACGGTGCAAACCCTAGTTCATCAAAAAAGGCGTCACCTTTGGATAAGGGGAAGGAAAAGATGGAGAAAATTGACGAGGGATTGCTTCCCGATGACGAGGAGCATTGCGAGGATGAAGATGAAGAGCCATGGGAAGATGATTATCGCGAAACAATTCGTCGTATGGCGAAAGAGGGACGGCTGAACCCTATATGCAACCGGGAGGACCGGCCGGCCCAAAACTGGGCCGAAACTGGCCGGCCGTCCCTCTCCGGCAACAACCAAAGCCGGCGGGCCATTGTCGGCCACTAGCAGGGTCGCTCGACCCTGCTAGAGCCTCCTAGGTGGCTCCGTCGAGCCACCCGGATGGCCACGGGCCACCACCATCCACCAGCAGGGTCGCCTGACCCTGCTGGAGTATCCAACAGCCCAGTCGGGCCACCAGGATGGCCGACGGGGTCTGCAGATGGCCCGACAGGGCCAGTGGCCTCTTTGGCAGCCGCTGGGAGGTGATTTCGAGCCCATGGAGTTCTGCACAGCAGGTCGGAGGCTTGGACAGGAGCGGTACGACATCAACGATGAATTTCAGCGAACAAACAGCCCTCCAGGACAATCGTACGATGATGGTAATGACTTGGTAGTGTTTCAGGATGGTGAGGATGGAGGGGGGTTTCGGGACCCTCCCGACCCACGATATGTAGATGACAGAGGGCGAGCTCCACCCCGAATCCATGAGGGGCACCCTGGAGAGTTTGGGAGAGGATACAGAGACTTCCAGGGGAGCACGAGGGCCGGTTTGGAGGCGACAGTGGAGGAAGACATGGGAGCCGAGGAGGAGGACCGCGAGGGGTCACGGTTTCCATAACGGAGGCCCATGTGGGGGCGCTATGAGCGGCACCATGAGAGGTGTCAGCACTACCACCAACCTAGACACGATGGGGGATGAGGAGACCAAGGGACATTCAATATGGACATGCTACGGAAGTTGAAGATGACTGTCTTCGAGGGAGATGTGACTCGTCTCAAAAGATGTGAGCGCTACTCCCAAGTGTAGGAGATCGAACAAGTAATAATCTGGGTGAGTCCAGGTATCGTATCCATGAGACAACTGACTTACAAAACCACGAATTTCGGTTTATAAAGAGTACAAAACGATAAGAAACGACCACCTTTCGAAGGCGAAAATAGTTGTGTAAAGGTTTTAAGAAATAAAAAGAAATCCTACGATACTGCGGGGAAGTCGATATTGGGGTACCGATGTGGAAAGGATGTGTTGGTTGTGATTTCGTTAGGGGTTTGCAATCAATGACTATTGATGTCTTGGTTAATCAATTGGTTCAATACGTTTGCAATTAAGATTCATAGATGAGCCTCGCGGATCATCGCCCTATCGGGTCCCTTCGGGTATGCACACATAGACGTATCCTCGCGGCACATCTTCCTCTCGGAATCCTCACGGTATGTGTGTGAATCAAGATCTAAAATAAAACATCTGAAACAATTGTTTAACTTAAATAACGCAACGTTTCACCCCACAAGGGTATGAGAACGTAGGAAGATTTAACGATAACGAACATGAAATAATGCCAAAAGTATCGAATAGATTATTAGTTTCGTAAAGAATATAGGCTCATGTGCCCGCAAGGGTCACGGCGATGTCCGCAAGGATCACGCCATGAATAAGTCTGCAAAGATCAAATTCGATCCAAGTACACCAACAACGAATATACTTGAATAATACGTGTAGGAACTAATAAAATACACGATTTTACATGCAAAATAGGACGCAACGACATCAAAATCAGAGAATACATAGCCCTAACTACATCATAACCAACACATGAGGGTGCTAGCCACGCATGGAGAGAAAAGAACTCATATTCATAGACAAATATATGTTCAAATACTCAAAATACGAGTTTTATACGCAAATACAAGAGTAAAGTTAAGAATTATATCACCAAAATTCTCCAATTAGCCCCAAATCTCCTTCAAAAGTTGCTCCTAGCCTCTGTCTCCAGGGCCTCCAAAACTCACGGCCAAATACGCTCTCTAGAGCTCAGAATACCCTAAAACCCTAACCAAATACGCCTATTTATACTATTTTCCTCTTAACGGGCTTGCGGGTTTCGTTTGGGTTCGAATCCGCTTCAGAACCGCTGCTCCGCTACCCGCCTTGCTTCCTGGCCGTCTGATCACGACGGGATGAAATGAAACATCGACGCGTGTCCGCTACAGCGCCGACTCCGCTTCGCATATGTGTGCAGCGTTCTCCGCCGTTCGATTGAGCCGGTATGGTCCCTGATGACGCCACGTGTACCTGTTTGGCTCTCATTCGCCCGCTTCAGCCCTCAAGTCCGAATCCAAATCAACCTTCGATATCACCCGTTCGATCGAGCGCTGATTCATCACGATAGTGCCACGTGTGCCCCAAATGACTTTGCCGCCTGCTTCAAACATCTGCATCCGCTTGGCTGTGGATCGTTCGATTGAGATCGAACGGTTGCAATGTTGCCGCGTCTCCGCTTTTGTGAGCCGCTCAATGAGGCGGGAAATCATCCAGATCATGCCACGTGGCGTTAGGCACTGGCTGGTCTGTGCAAATACGGTATTTTGCCGTATATTCTTCGTACTTCTCCATTTAATTAGTTTTCTGCAGTCAAAAATTTATAGAAATTAGCACAGATCTCAGAAAAATATAAATAAATAGTCGTTGGAATCGTGAGACTGAGATCTGCGCATTAAAAATATATTAGAAGGTAGAAATACTCAATACAATCATATTTTTGTGCGTAGATCACCAGTTGCTCTAATAATTATAATTATCTAAATACACTCGTATTAGAGGTCAAATAAGTGTCATATATGCACACAATATTACTAGATAAGAGGTTACATATGCAATATTTAACCCGAATCAATAGGACCGTGGATCTACAGGGCCGATAGATTTTTAGGGTCTCTCGTATGACAGAGGAGCAGAAGCTGGAGGCAGCTGCGATATGTCTGTATGGAAAGGCCCTCGCTTGGTTCCAGTGGATGGATGCGAGGCGTCCTTTTCGCTCGTGGGAGGATATCAGGGACCAGATGGTGGAGAGGGTCAAAGATCTCCATTTGGGCAATGTAAGGGAGCATCTGGTGACACTCATGTAGGATGGCACATGAGGGACTATTTGGGGGTGGTTTGAGGACCTATCAGGACATGTGCATGGGGTGTCTGACAAGATGATGGAGAGCACCTTCATGAAGGGGCTGAAGGCTACTATTCGAGCAGCGGTCCGCATGCAGAAGCCTCAGAGCCTGATGGAGGCCACAGAGTATGCTCAGATGGCAGAGGATTTCCAGTTGGAGGAAAGAAAGGCGAGAGGTGGTTGGAGTGGACCAGTTTTCCGTCGTGTTTCGACCACGATAGGAGAACAGAAGATAGCTACAGGGACGGATCAGGCGAGTATTGAGAAGACTGGGGAGAAAAGCAACACACCACTAGTAGTGGGTCAGTTTAGGAAGATGCCTAACGTCGAAATGAGGGAGAAGAGACAGAAATGGCTGTTTCAGATGCAATGAGCGGTTCACCCCAGGGCACCACTATGTGGTGCACAAGCTACAAGTGCTGATAGCCGGGAAAGACGAGGAGGATGACGTGGAGGATGAAGAGGTCGGAGTGGAAGACGACTCCCACTTAGAGTAGGATCGCCAGAAACTTCATGCACCACCTTGAGGATAAGGTGGATTTTCGGGGGCAGAGTAATGTTAGATCCGGTTGGCCCAATAGGGGGCCCATTTTGAGTGTTTTATGTTATTTTATTAGTGTAGGGGTATTTTGGTAATTGGCTATTTTCTGAAATTGTATTAGAGGGATGTGTGCTAGCCGGCCCTAGTTTATGCTATTGATTTGATTATTTTCATAATAGAGAGAGAATTCTCTTAGTCCTCGGGAAGGTGCGGACGTACCTTATCAATCGACGTCTTGGGAGGGCGAGTATCCCTTTAAGTGTAATCATTCTATCTTTATTTTCAGTTTATATCAATAAAATCGTATTTTTACCTTTGGTTCCTATCAGTTTCCTTAACCAACACGTTTTGAAAGGCTTTTGTGGAGATCCTATTGTGACTCCATCTACCGTTGAAGATTAACGAGAATTATAATGTATTAATCAAGGAGATCTAAAGCGTCCTTCGGGTATTCTTATTGCTTTCGCTGTTATATTTTAGATCCATAGAGCTACATACAATGCACTAGATCTAGATGATGATATCTAGCATATTTTTTGCATGGTATTAGTGACTTAAGTTATTTATTTTGTATGCTAGTACCCATGATGTAATTCCTCCATTGATTAATTGATTTTTCATGCAAATAATAATTTAAAATTTTAATCTTTATGATGTCAATTAATTTTGCATGAATATTTCGATCTGGGTTATTGTTAGTTTGATTTATTCTTTTTGGATGTAATTTCTCATATTAATCTTGATGAAGAGATTATTTTATGTTCATCCAAATCTCAAAACCTAGATATAGTAATTTCCAATTAAAAATCAATTTTTCCTTAAAACTCTAAATTCCTGTTTTTTGTAACTCAAAGATTACCTGAAAACCCCATGGAGGGGTCCATTACACATAACGGCCCGACAGAGTTGACGGTAGGATCCTCAACCCTACCCCACACAGGGGCGCATGCAGACGCACGACACCCCCTGTCACGGTTCATGCACATAGATGAAATACACGTGATGCATGTTGTCTCGCAGCGTACATGTGCAAGTCATGTACTGTGTTGCATCATACTCGTAGTTGCTTATGCCTAAGTTTTTGAGGCTAAGGTTTTTGGGCTACGGGTGTATTGTGGATTTGGCCAAGTGACACCCTGGATGGGTGAGGGCTGTGCACGCAACATACAAGTCGAGCCTGTGTACATATGCATGACGTGCTACCAAAGCATGTCAACATTGGTTCTTGAGGATGCACATGTGGTCTGTAAGGGACCCTGTGGGGCTACACACATTAAAGGGGAGGTGAATAGTGTAATGGCAAGCAAAGTGCTTGATTAAAAGTTACTAAAATTAAAGCACAATAAGCAGCGGAAAATAACAGAGTGCTCAACAACAACAATCGCAAACACAAGGATTTTACCCGGGTTTCCCAAAACTTGGGTACGTCCAGCCACACCAATATTCACTATATTCTCACACAGAGAAGTGAATACAATCTCAGACAGAGATACCTCACACAGAATTTTATCATAGACAAGGACCTAACCAACCCTACACATGGGTCAAACTCCCACACAGAAAATTACTAACTCACACACAGAGAATTAGGGTTAGCCCTATACTAGGACACCAAACTCACACAAAGAGAGTAACTCCCATAAAGAGAGTATCTAATTCCCACAAATAGAATTAGGGGTATCACAAAGGTGAAACGAAATAGCACTTACATATGCATTGATATGATCTTACCAATGCGATGAAGAAGGCATGCAAGTGAAACTCAAGTGCTTGAGATGAGGCTTTGATTGCAATTGATGACATTCTCTCTTCTAGGAATGAATCCTAACACTTTTCACTTGAGTGTATGAAATGAAGAGAAGAAAAATGTTCTCCAAGAAAGAAATGAGAATTAGACCCCTTGGAGAGAGCTAGCTTCCATGCATGAAGAGAAATATGCTCATGAGAGGAAAATGGAAGAGATTAGGAGTGGCTATTTAATCTCTAAGATATTCAATAATAACCAAGAGTTTTAAAATAACTAAGTCATCTCCTATATATAGAAAGCTTAAAGGAACCCATAAAACCAGCCAAAACCCCAAAGGGAAGAAATCTGCAACGACTAGATTTTGGCAGTTTATGGCCCAGACAGTCGACTGATTAACAAGTGACAGTCGACTGTTCAATGGCTAGAAAAATCCCAACGGCTATAATCTGAGCTAGGACAGTCGACTGTAGAAGACTACACAGGCGACTGTAAAACAGACAGTCGACTGTATATCCTTCATCAGGCGACTGCTGCAGGGGATGGAGAAAAACAGAGAGTTGCACTCTTACTCCCAGTATGCATACAAGCGACTGATGACCAAAGTACAATCGGTTGTAAAATAGACATGCGACTGTATATCTTTCATCAGTCGGCTGCTGCAGAGGATGGAAGTAAAACAGAGAGAGATGCAATTTTCGCACTTACGCCTTTCAGACGACTGTTGACCATTTCACAGTCGACTGTAAATATACAGGCGACTGTAAATACATCATCAGTCGACTGTCTTGCAAATTGGGATGGAGCACAGAAAATGCAAGTTGCGCTCAGACGATTGTTGAGCAATTCACAGGCGACGTAGAAGCACATGCGACTGTAAATTGAACATCAGTCGACTGATGCGAAAAAGCTCAAGTAGAGTCAATAAAAAGTTGACTTGAGCAGTGCACCACAGTCGATTGTAGAAGGCTCGACAGGCGACTGGAAATCACCCAGTCGACTGTAAAACCGTCATCAGGCGACTGTTGGAGAGCCAGAGACTCCAAATGAGTCTTTGGGCTAGATGAATCTTTTGGGTTGGATTCTATGATAATCCTAAGACTCACTAAGATGGTTAAATACATATGCATGAGAGTTAACTATATATCAAGGCATTACAATAATCCTAGACTCAAAAAAGAGAAATGCAAGTAATAGAAATTACATGGATTACATAAAGCATCTCCTAGAGTCTAAGTCTTCAAGCTCACAATACCTTGATGCTCCCCATCATCTCCAAGCTTTGGCACTCCTTGATGGGCTTCCCTTCATCAAGCTCCAAGCTTTGACAATGCTTCTCTAGATGTCCATCCATCATCATGCTCCAAGCTTTGGCTTCATTAGATGATCTTCATGACTTCATCCAAGCTTGAGCACACCATCACTCTTGGTGGTCTTTAAGATATTCCTTGCAATATCCTCCAAGCATTATGCTTTGTCTCATCAACATATAATCATTAAGATAAACTGAGACTAAAACATAAGATTGATTAGCATACTAACATAATGTATTGATCATCATCAAAACAACGTTAGTCTTGAACCCAACTAACATGGTCTTTTCAAGCAACCCTTAAACCCATTATAGACTGTGAATGAATAACATCAGTTTGGTTACACCGTATACTTCGATATGTAATGATACAGAGAACCACAAGCAATTATTGCATGAAGAAGGGAATATATAATATACTGCACCTTAGACGAATCAATGATTTCATATGTAAATGACTCTTTGCCATCATAGCAGACATTGGAGAAGCGCTGTATAGGTTGAAGGTGGCCTACGATTGAGTCAAAGATGTCGGCAAGTAGCAGTGGGTAAGAAATTATAATGGTTGGTATCGAAGACAAGTACTTGATTGTGATTATTTAATTAAGGAATATGCTTTTCATATAAAACCTGACACCGTTCACTATTCACACTTGGCCAAGTTAAAAATTGCCCAAGCTCGTTTGCTCAACTTAGCCCATGATGCGCACTCGTTTGCTCAACATAGGCATTTATTCGGCTAAGTCATTTTGATCGAAACTTTTCAAATCCCAATCAAGTTGGACATACACAAATTAAAATGTATGGGGTGATCTTAGACAAAAGATATTAACTTATGCTATAAATCAATAACAATATTTGATAACCTTAATACCTTATACTTGTTAGAGGAGTTAAGGTTGAGTATTGGATATCCCAATACATGTTTTGATGATCTAGAAACATTGTTTTGTGGTTTAATGAATTTCATTAAATGTGACTTGATAAATTAGATCAAGTGATTTTGCTTAAGATTTGCTCAAGCATTATAGATAATGATTTCATAATAAGGCTTGGCAAATGGTAGTGATGTGACTTCAAGGCATCAAGAGGAGAGTCATCAAGAGGATTTGGAGAATTCTAAGGCAAGAGCATGTAGCTAAAGCTACAACAAATCAAGCCTGAAGACATATTCTTTATGTATTTATTGTAATATAACATTTCTTGTTTTAGATATTATGTGATGCCTTGAAGATGTCACACACACACTTAGGAATACCAAAAAAATATTTTAAAATTATTTAGAGAGTCATTTCCCAAGTTTTGAGTGTTATATCGGAGTATTAGGATAATGGCCAACTAATTTTACCATTGTGGTCGACCATTATTGTCCTAGTGGTCGACCAGTGGCCCAGTGGTCGACCATTGGGCCTGCTTTGGTCGACCAGTGCCCTATAATGGTCATATTTGACTAGCCATTAGGGAGCCGTTGGGGATGCTTTTGGAGGGGTTTCTTGTTCGGGTTTCATTCCTTAGTTAAGTGAATGACCTCAGATGTTTGAGGCATGATTCTAAGAGGTTTTAGATTAAAAGAATAAGAGAAAAAAGAGAAAAGCGCAGGTTTGAGGCATGTTTGAGGCATGATTCACTTTATAGCTCATAGTTTTATTTCCCATTATTGTTAAGATTTATCATACTCATCCCTAGCCACACTATACTTCTATGTGTTCATCTTCAAGGCTTAGAAAAGATTGTAATCTTTATGTTTCAAAGTTGTAAGTATATTCTCACTTATGTGAGAGAGGGAAAATCCTTATTGTAGGCAAAATGGTTGGTGTTAATTTTCGTTGAAGGCGAAGTGCGTTGTAAAATCTTTGTTATAGGCAAGATGGGTTGAAAGTACTCTTGTAGGAAGACAAATGTACCTATTTATTGAAATAGTGGATTAAAAAGTCCAATATAGTTTTAGGGACTGGACTAGTCTTGGAGGGATCAACAAGGATAAGATTAATGTGTTTGTGATTGCTTATCTGTGTTGCTCAACTATATCTTGCTTGTTTTATTTTCACTTCATTCTCTATTGCAAGCTATAATTATTGTTAATTAAGATAAAATAAGGTAACTCTAATTGTAATCTTATGTAGATTTTATAGAGAGAATTTTGTTACTTCATAAATACTATTCACCATCCTCTAGTGTCTACTTGCCATCTAAGGGATCCTAACACGCGGTATAAGAGTTCGGTTATAGGATGTCATCAACAAGCAACACTTTTCTTCAAGGAGAAGATCTATTGAGACCATCAATGTTTGACATCTCATACGATCAATGAAAGAATCGAATGAAGTACCACATCAAATCCATTGAGTATGATATGTGGAATCTTGTGGAGGAATCATATCACAAACTTTTAACATATATCTCCAAGTGGTCAAGTGAAGAGAAACAAATGGCCAATCTTCATGATGAGGTAATGAAAATATTATTTTTCTCTTTATATAACAAAGTTTTAAGTTGTGTGTGAGGAGCTACTAGTGCAAATCAATTGAGGCACATACTATTTTGATGAATCCGCTTCCATAGCTCCAATCTCAACAGACAAAAAGGATGAATAAATTGAAGAAAGGGCTATTATGTGCTACATGGCACAAGGTAATGATGATGTAAATTCTACTTCCAATGGTGATCGTAATAATGATGAATTGCTTGATGCTTATAATGATTTAGTCAAGTATTACAAATTATTACAAAATAAATTTAGGCATGATCATAAAAGTTTTAAAAAGAATTATACTTCATTGATTATTGATCATGATAAGGTGAAGAATAAATATATTGCTTTAATGATGATGGGTTAAAAGAAAAGTATGATACTTTGATGCATAATCATGATTCTGTCCTAAGTGAGCATAGTATTAGTGTTTATAAATTGATTGATGCTAATTTGTTGATTGAGAAGCTTAGAATTGATAATGATAGGTTAGTTGTTAAAAATATTTTGCTCATGAATGATTGCAATGCTAAGATTGATGTGCTTATGAATGATTTATCTTTTAGAAAGTTAAAGCATGCGAAATTGTTGCTTAAGTTTGATAACATTATGAGCCATGTTAATTTAAGCAATTCTCCTTCATGTATGCATGATTCTATTTCTAAAAATATTTTTAAGGTAAAAAGAATCATGTTATTTCTTTTCATGCTAAGAAAAGGAAAAATTATGCTTAAATATTTTGCATGCAGAACTTGAAATCGAATGTTTCTAATAGTTCTATTCCCAAATTTGATTTTTACTAATTATGAGTTTATGCATCCTTTGTTAAGAAGTATTCCATGTCTATATCCGTCACAGTTTACCAGTCAGCAAGGTTTGCACATATTCTTTTCTTCAATAATCTTGATACATTCTCCTGGAGATTCTCATCTACACATTTATATTTTACCTCATTTTAAAGTTAGCGGAGGAGTCTTTACTAACGGGAGATTGTTGACTACTATTAGTTTACGCTCCCTTGTCGCCATTTGCCAGGTTGTGAAATTTTTTAAGCTGGGAAGAATGATATGGATCTAACTCCAATTTGGATTCAAATTAATATTTAATATTAAAGTCTTTTTTAGATTTTATTATTTGAGTTTATTTGCATCCTTTTGAGTTAGGTATTTGGGTTCTTTAGAAGTTCTTTTTCTAAAGAACTTTGCATCGTTTTAGAATTTTCTTTTCTAATAATTTTGAGTTTTTTTTTTGAGTTTTTTTATTTTAAGAAACTGTATTATTTATTTAGAAGTCTTTATTTGAGCTTATTTATAAACGTGAATACAAGTTAAATTAATCTTTATTTTTATCCATATACATGGCTTTATATTCAACATTTTAGTTATGAATGATTTATTGAATATAAAAAATCAGAGTTTGTAAACTTTGATGCATCCACTTAAAATCTTGAGCGTGAGAGACACAAGTGAGCTTGTTTGCTTGGGCATGAGGTCCAAAAAATCTTCACGTGTGAGGCGTTGGAGTCTATAATCGTGAGATTTTTGCGATGAGACCTAAAACCCTATCAAATCTTTAGTGTCTTATTCCCCAATTTCTCCATAATTTTTCTTCTTTTGGCCATCTTGCATATGCCAATTTGGCATCATCTTAAGATTCTCTATATTTTGCTTGCCACCTTCATTTTGTCACCAAGTGCACCATGCACCAAATGAGGTTGGCATGGAGGAGGGAAATTTCATGACTTCTATAAGAATATATTACTGAGATGTGAAGATAAAAATAGAATAAATGATATTTTTCACTGGACATAAGACAGTTCAATGGTTGGAGGTGTAAGTTTTTGAGACAAATGTACTGCGTGGACAAAAAATCTTCACGTGTGAGGCGTTGGAGTCTATAATCGTGAGATTTTTGAGATGAGACCTAAAACCCTATCAACTCTTTAGTGTCTTATTCCCCGATTTCTCCATAATTTTTCTTCTTTTACATGGCCATCTTGCATATGCCAATTTGGCATCATCTTAAGATTCTCTATATTTTGCTTGCCACCTTCATTTTGTCACCAAGTGCACCATGCACCAAATGAGGTTGGCATGGAGGGAAATTTCATGACTTCTATAAGAATATATTACTGAGATGTGAAGATAAAAATAGAATAAATGATATTTTTCACTGGACATAAGACAGTTCAATGGTTGGAGGTGTAAGTTTTTGAGACAAATTTACTGCGTGGACTATCCTTTTAAGTCTAGCACCCTTCAATCTTCTGATCTACTTTATGATGTGAATCTTCTTATTTAGTTTATGATGGCTTGGTTTCACTATCATGTTCCATACATATTGTAAATTAGTAGATTGTATGGCTCCATCTTCATGAACAATTGGCTTATTTGTCTGATACATGCATCTATGGATGGACCTTGGCTGGCAGGCTGTGTGAGGTTTCTGTCATCTATCAGCTTCTACATTTTTCTATATACTCTTGTCACATTATTCATGTTCTCTCCAGTCTAATTTGAATTTGGAAATAATACGAACTCTGATGGGATGATGATGCTGATAATTTGCTTAATTGATACAGGGGGAAGATGCATCTGTTGAAGCTGCTGTAATGGCAATATCAAGTTGTTTGAGGGAGCCCGTCGGACCAAATAACTGCTCTGAGGTGAAGTAAATCATCGTCATCTTATTCTGTCTGTATGTGATTTATGGCCATGGATTCACACGGGTGTAAGTCCATTAATATGTTTTCATTGTCATGATGTGGTGATGATCTTTGTGATTTACAAGTCTGTAATCTTCAGTCACTTTACAACAAACACTGTTCAGTCAAATTTACACATGAAAGTAGCAAACAAATTATAACTCATATCCTCTTCTCTTCGTTTTTTGCACCGGTGTGTGCCTATTGGACTGTCACTTGTTTGTGTACCTTAAGATCCCTTTGATTTCCTGCCATCCATTCACCCTTGTTCCAACTGTAGGAGCTGAAGGCCCACTGGTAGGAACTAGGCTCATAACTGAGATGAATATGGCTAATGTGGGCAGTAGACTCAATGGAAGGATTTGTGCTCACAATTTGCCACATGTTCAACCATCTCATTGCTGGCTTCCTTGAGTTTCTGTGACGAGGGCAGGCGTATGATTGGTTTCTGCTAACGTCTCCCGGTCTCTTCATTAAAGAGGGCATCTTTAACCATAGACATGGTAAGTTTACTGTTTGGAGTCGAATTACCAAGACCACAGTCGTCCTCTAGTTGCCAGGAAGAGAACTGAGAAGTAGGAGATGTTGTCATGTTGATCACCCCCAAGCTGTAATCTTAGCACAGATAGATAGCGGGGCTCTGTAACTCACTTGTATGCTTAGCAACTGAAGTTCCACTCCGTAACTTTAAATTTATTAAATTTATAATCGTCTCGTTAGCAAGTTTTTATTCCGAGCTGTCTTGACCTAATACATGTCCTAATTTTGCTAGAGGCCATATGCATTCATCTCATGCGTAAAATGGTGGAAGACATTTTGATCGATAGATTTAGCCAACCATATTTTTATTCAACTATTTTCAATCTGCTTCATTGCTTCGTTGCTGGATTCGTGTTTTATTTCTTTGAGCTCAAGTCGGTCGAATAAATCTTTACAACTGAGAAGATCTTCCATCTGATGTATACACAGTGGGTAATTTGTGGCCATCAGTTGTTTTTGATCGTGGCTCTTGAGGATGATACATCCATTGATATTTTTAAAATTTACAATGGCTAGTAAAAAAAATTCTCGCCGTGTCTTTGTTTTGTTTTTTGTCAAAATTCTCTCTATTTTTCCTTGCAGTGGCTCTAATATCACTTGTTGTGATTAATATACTAAACACGTAAAAGGAAATTTGATGGAAAAAATAAATACACAATGTTTCTCATTAGGAAACGCATAAACAGAAGTGAAAGAAAACTCACTTTACAGCTCTTTCGCTGGATTAGCTCACACTCTCTGGAGAAACTCTCTTTGGAGCGGCTCTAGTTCTATCTACTCTTTTATTAAGAAGTAATCGACTTCTTCTCTACTCCCCAAGCCTGTTCGGTATCCTTTATGTCGTGCTGCCGATTGAGAAAATAATACCACGGGTAACGGTTTTATGAAGAAAAATAGGAATTTGTCCCATGTGGACCGACATCTTGATGTATCCATGGGATTGATCTTGCATAGGCTCCTTTACGGTCTTGGAATTTCTATGCACCATGTTGTTATCATTAAAGTTCATTTCGCACTAGTTATGCTGCTTGCCAACTGTCTCAGGGACTAGCCCTCTGAAATAGTCGCACAAATTCGGGTGAGGTTGACTAGGATACATTCGGATGGATCAAACATGCGGATTCAACCAAGTTAAATTTAAAATTCGACATACTAAATGGAAAAACTGTTTCGTTGGATGTGATCTGACATGCCTAAACTACATACAGACAAAATATAAACAAAATTTTCAAATATTTGGTCATGATTTTCACATTCATCAAGTGGTTGCAAACATCAACGTTTTAGAATAGTCATTTTGAATGATAGAAGAAGAAAGAGGGGATGGTGGTCGTGAACGATCGGGGGAGGAGGAAGACATTTTGAAACGTAGTACGAAGAAGATCAAAGCGTCAATGTAGGAAGAGGACTCCGAGGAGATCATGGACTCGGAACAAACACAAGATAAAGCTGTGGAGGACATCTCTGTGGAGATTCAGGGAGTATGATCTATAGATGTTGTTAAGAAGAAATCATCCAAAGAAGCGTGCTTGGGATCTGGATCTTCGAGTTTGCAGGAAGTATGTATGGAGGAGGTTCCTACTGATCTGGATGATGACATCCAAGTGACTCAAATGGGAGAGTGGGATAGCATCTCTTTGTCCTCTGAGTTCAAAGAGCGACTCAGAGTTAGATGTAGACGGGCGGCAATTGTGAAGTTGTTGGGGCGTAACATTACCTTGCGTGTTTTGGAATCAAGGCTGATGGCAATGTGGAAACCAAAAGGGGAGATGGAGTTGATAGAGTTGGGTGAGGGGTTTGTGATGGTGAAGTTTGGATGTGAGGAGGATCTGATATTCGCTATGGAGGAAGGACCATGGATGATCTTTGGCCATTAACTTACGGTGCGTCGTTGGATCCCCGATTTCTGCCCGAAAACCTCTACTATTGAATCGCCGGCGGTGTGGGTGCGTTTCATGTTCCTTCCCGTCGAGTATTATGATGACCGTGTTCTATTCGCTCTGGGCAATTGTGTGGGGAAAGCGATTAAATTTGATTCGCATACACAATTGGTGTTGAAGGCCCGTTTTGCGCGTGTCTGTGTTGAAGTGAATCTGAACGAGCCGTTGAAAACACAACTTCTGTTTGAGGGACGGTGGCAGGCTGACCAATACGATGGGCTGAACATGATTTGCTTCAAATGCGGGCGAGCTGGCCATAGAGATCCCTGCCCCTTTCAGACGATAGATCCCTTGGGGAATGAAGCACAGCCAGAAGCAGAGAGACCTGATCATGGTGCTGAAGACATGCAAGTGAATGGTTTGGGGGTTTGTACACGAACAGAGAAGGTGGATGCTGATCGTATTTCTGGAAGATCACCGGCGGCTTCATCGGGGTTTGAAGCATGGAAAACGGGAGAAGGATCTGATCGAGCTGCGGAAACATTGCCGACTGCTTGGGTGGCAGATCAAGATGTAGTTCGGAAGCCGCCGACGGCCGGATTCGGGCCATGGCTGTGCCCAGATACTGCCGCAACCGTCGAAGCGCTGGAAAACAGATTGGAACGAACCGCGTCAAAGCTGGAGCGGTTGGAGCGACGGGATCCCGATTCACGATTTGTCGGAGAAGGTGGATCGTGACGAATCAGGGACGGTTGAGGGAGTTAGGGCTTCGAAAATCTCTGAGTCTTCAATCATTCCTTTTTTAGGCCCTGATATTTTACAGAACCCATCTCGAATTGGGGCCCAGATGAGCCAAATCGACAGAGTACCTGAGTTGATTTCGAACCCGACTTCTAGCAGCACTAATTCTCGAAGCCATTCTGGGCTTCTGGTTAACAAACTGGCGAAGCGGGCGGCCCAAGCTTCGATGTTACCTGCAGCGAGCTCGCAATCGGAGAGGAACTCGGACAAATTGGGAAGCAAGAGTTGTACCTCAATTAAATTGACCCTACCTTCTACATCTCGACCCTAATCCCCAAATCAGAACAGTGCATCGACGCCTCCTACTCGCCTTCCTCTCTCTAATCTCACCAACAATCCCTTGCAAGCGATGGGGTCTGGTTCGAAGCCGGCGGCAGGCGATGATCGGGCTTCCTTGTCGGAGATCAAAAGAAGGAATCTGCCCGAAGTTCGGCATACTAGGTCTTCCCCTTTGACTCCTGACGGTTCTAGTATGGACTTAGATGTTGCACATTTGGAATCAGATGACAGGACTTTAGCCAGGAGGGTGGAAGTGGACCTGATGCAGAATGACTCCTATCCTATGGAGGAGGAATCCCTAGGACCTCTCCCTCATATTTAATTAATGAAAACTGTATTCTGGAATTGCCGTGGAGCTGGTAAAGGATCTTTTAGGCGGAGAATTCGCGAGATTCTGGACGCTTTTCATCTGTCTCTTCTTGCTATTGCTGATCCGCGTATCTCGAAGAAGAGAGCACGCAATGTGGTACGTAAACTTAACTTCTCTAAATCTGTAATTGTGGATCCTTTGGGCTATTCTGGTGGCTTGTGGTTGTGTTGGGATGGCAGTGTTATAGACGTGAATTTATGTTTTTCCTCTCCACACTTGATTCATGCCTTGGTTCGAAGAAGTGGGTATCCAACATCCTTATTATCTATTGTGTACGCTCCACCGAATAGGTCTGCTAGATGGTGCTTATGGGACCAGCTAGAATATTTTGCACAGGGTGTGGATCTACCTTGGATGATCATGGGTGACTTTAATGATGTTGTCAACTCTAATGAAAAACTAGGAGGGGTTGTTGTGTATTGGTGTTTCATACCAATGTTATTTTGATGATGATCACAATATTATGTTGTTGCTAAGGACTTTCTTGTTTTAGTCTCTTAGTTACTTTTCAAGAATATCTTTTTTGGAGACTAAACACTTGGTGCAAGGATGGACATCAAGTGGAGAAGGGCCAAAGCTTGGACTCAAGGAGTGCCAAAGCTTGGAGATAATGGGGAGCATCAAGGCATCCAGATTGAAGCCATAGACTCTAAGGAAAACAATGTAATCCATGTAATATTTCATTTATTGCTTTCTCTCTTTTTGCGTCTAGGATTTATGTAATGCCTTGATAGATGGTCTACTCATTCATGCATATGCATTTAACCATCTTAGTGAGCCTTAGGATTATCATAGAATCCAACCCATTAGGCTCATCGTGTCCAAAGACTCATTTGGAGTCTCTGGCTTTCCTACAGTCGCCTGCTGAAGGATTCACAGTCGACTGGGTGATTCCAGTCGCCTGTCGAGCCTTCTACAGTCGACTGTGGTGCACTGCTCAAGTCAACATTTTTATTGACTCTACTTGAGATTTTCGCATCAGTCGACTGATGTTCAAATTACAGTCGTCTGTATATTTACAGTCGCCTGTGAAATGGTCAACAGTCGTCTGAAAGGCGTAAGTGCGAATATTGCTTCTCTCTGTTTTTCTCCATCTCCTGCAGCAGTCGACTGATGAAGGATAAACAATCGCCTGTCTATTTTACAGTCGACTGTCATTTGTCCTTCAGTCGCTTGTATGCATACTGGGAGAAAGTGTGCATCTCTCTGTTTTATTCCATCCCCCGCAGCAGTCGCCTGATGAAGGATATACAGTCGACTGTAACAGACAGTCGACTGTCATGGCTTAGATTATAGCCGTTGGGATTTATTTAGCCGTTGGACAGTCGACTGTCATTTGTTCATCAGTCGACTGTCAGTGATGTTTCTGCCAGAAACTAACCGTTGCATGTTTTTGTCTTTGGTTGTTTCCTTGGGTTTTGAGAGTTGATATAGGGTTCATATATATATGAGCGGGCTGAGTTCATAGGAACTTCTTGATGCTATTGAAAATCTTTTGAGATTAAATAAGCCACTCTCAAACTCTCTCATTTCCCTCTTAGAGCTCTGAATCTCCCTCATGCATTGAAGTCAAGCTCAAGGGAAATCATCCAAGTGCAATTCTAGCAATTCTCATCACTTGGAGATCCTCTTCCATGCCTTGCATTCATTAATGAGTAAGTTCATCTCAAGGCATAGGTAAGAGTATTTGTTTTACTTTGTTATTTCATTGAAACCCTAGCTTTCTGTGAAAGAGCTAGTTACTCTCTGTGTGAGAGTATAACCTTCTGTGTGAGGGTTGGTTGAGTTATCTCTGTGTGAGAGTTTGAGTCTATCTGTGTCAGAGCAAAAGTCTTTCTGTGTGAAAGTAAGGATTTCTCTGTGTGAGAATCCAAATCCTCTGTGTGAGGTATCTCTGTGTGAGATTGTATTCACTTCTCTATGTGAGAATTATAGTGGATATTGGTGTGGCTGGACGTACCCAAGTTTGGGGAACCAGGATAACATCTTATGTTTGTGTTTGGATTTTTGTGGTGTTTAAATTCCTCTTGCATTTATAATTCCGCATTTGGAAGTTTAATTTTTAAATACACAATTTGTGCCATTACACTATTCACCCCCCTCTAGTGTGTTGTTGTTAGTATTGCAAGGGTAAGGCGATCCTTACAATTGGTATCAGAGCGAGGTTGTAGCATACTGCAACGATGGCATTCAACGCTACATCCGCGTATCATGAAGAAGGTCACTCTACCGTTCGACCCCCGCTCTTCAACGGAACCAACTATCCAAATTGGAAGATCAGGATGATGATCTACATTGTAACGGCCAGTATTTTTAGGCGAGTTTTCGATTGTGCGTACTAGTATTTTCTTCAGTCATTCAGATAACTTTTTGTCCGTAAGTGTCGACGCGAGCGCGTCACTGATTTCGTTTTACCGTGTCGTCATTATTTACCATCAAGTTTTAACTAAAATAATTTAGCTTAATTATTCTGCTAATTACAATTTACTAATTACAAAATCTTAATTACTTTAATTAATTTCACTAATTACTTTTTCATTTTTAATGATGACTACTTAAACTTACTTAATTACGTTAATTACTGTTTTTTCTGTCCTCTGCAAAAAGACAACACACGTTGCATTATCAGATCCATCCCCTAAAATTTGTCAAACTTGCATTCTTTTCGTTTGAGCAAGACAACACGTCTCTCCATGCCTAATTTGTCTAAGTAGTAATAACTTCTATCCTAATCGGTTTAATGCTGCTTTGACGAAATGAAAGGGGGTGTCTCCCAGGCTCATCTTCTTAAGCCAATCTCCCTGATGAACGAACCCTGCAAACAAATTCTCTTCATCGTCTGCAAACAACTCCCTGCAAACAAATTCTCCAAGCCAAAATCCAAACCAAAAATCATCCTCCACAAACCAAATCCTTCCCAATAGTCCACCATCCTCGTACAACCCAAACCAACCAGAAATCAAAATCCAAAATCCGAAAACATCAAAAATCAAATTCCCAAACAAAAACATCAAACCCAAATTCTGAAAACACACACCCAAATTTTAGATCTGAAAACAAGTTCAGATCCTTACAAATAAAATCAAAAAAAAATCTACAAACCCTCTTCATCTTCCTCCTCTTTCCTTTCCCTCCTTCTCCTCCCTTGGCCGACCCCCTCACCCTCTAGCGCGTCGCCCTAACGCCGTGAGCCGCCGCCGCTGGAATCCGCCTGGAGCCGTGAACCGCCGGCCGACCGCCCTCCATCCTCCCCGTCGTCGCGTAGGTGAGATCTTCTCTCTCCCCTTTGATTTTTGCAAGAGTCCCATTCGCTTGGTTGCCTGCAAGTGTTTAGAAAAAAAACGAAATGAAAGAACAGGAGAAACGAAATGAAGGGGAGAAAGTGACAGCCTTGGGTTATATTGAAAATTGAATAGGAAATGAAAGAGGCAAAGTCAGAATGTTAGAGAGAAATGAATAAAGAGAAGGTTAGCCTAATAAAGAGAAGGATAGGGAGACAGGCCTATTGAAAGAATTAAGAGGGGAAGTGACAGAGGAAGTAATGGCCATATTAAGTAATAAAGAGAGTAAGAAAGGGAGACAGATAGATAATGAAAGATGTTGTTTTAATAAAAATAAAATAAAATGAGTAAGAAGTTGCAGCCTTGTTTTTTTATAGGTATGAAATTACAAAGGGTGATAGCCTAGTTAATAATAGTAAGTAGGTGGGGTTAGTTGACATTAGGAGGGGAGACTTAGCCTTATTAAAAGAACTAGAGGATTGATATTAAAAATAGGTGACAGCCTAGAGTAATAGCCATGTTAAACATTAATAATAAAGAAAGAGTAAGAATAATAAAGAGATAGTTATAAGAGAGAGAAACTAAAATAATAATAAATTTTAACATGATGCTTTTACCTAGGGTCAAATTTAGTAGGTGGATTAATAAATACTATGATAAGCCATGTAATTAGATTAGAGAGTTAATTAGCTTAATTAATTAATTAGTTGTTAATATTAGTTAATGTAATTTGTTCGTATTATTTAACTTCGGCATGTTAACATTGTAAATAATGTTAGGGTAATAAAACAAGAATAACATAAGACACGTCATGTTGTTGTAACACAATATAAACACCACCCTAGCCAGTGAACCCGATAAAATTAGGCGAACCCAATTCGGGCGTTATTTTAATATTGCACGTATTTCGCAATAGATCTAATTCAGTGATTTGTTTAACCAAAACAGTGAACCGGACTCACCGTAACGTAACGCTCGAACCAGGACAGCCGATACCACTGGAAACAGGCAAGTGATACTTGCCAGTAAATGCTTAGGCCATGTTTTAGGCCAAATTGTAAAATTGTGTAAAAAAGACTAGGTGGTGAAATGATAATCGCCTAGACGCCCTATTTGATCTAGTTTGACAACGAAACTAGATCTGACACTTTACCTGCTTTCATTCATGCTGTCATGCCATGTTTAATTTTCAATTAACGGTACGCACTTTAACTGCTCATCTCATATCATGTCATGCATCATGTGTTCTTCGTGATTGAGTAGCACACACTACAAATGTTATTGCTATTGAGGCTAGGTGCACCCCTACGCCAAATGAAAAACACTTCCTGGCTCGTGATCCAGAAGCGAGCACAGTGTTGTTGGGAAACCAACGCTCGATACACGTGGAGGGGTAGGGTTAAGCGACCACTCAGCGTAGAAGTGTGCCCGTACAGCCACTTCAGCTGTAAGGCGTAAACTCTGTGCACAAAGTGAAAAGTTAATGATTCGTGAAAATCGTGAAATAGTGTTTTCGTAGTTTCTGCTACGACGTGCATGCATCATGTCATTTAAACTGTTGCATACTTTAAATGTCATTTCATATTGTTTAGAACTGCAAGTCGTTCTTCTATATTTGTTTCCTTGCACAAAAGTTCTCCGCTTCCCTTGGGAGACTTTTACTGACATGTGCCCTTTTCTCTTTGGGTGTCACATGTCAGGCTTTAAGACCGAGCAGGTAGCTGAGGACGAGCAGTTCGTTGACGCTGAGTTTGAGGTCACTGCAGAGACCGAGTTCGAGGACACTGGTGACCAGTCCTAGACTCGTTTGGAGTCTCCACTTAGTTATTATCTATCCTCTGTTTTGTTTGGCCATGCTTTAGGCCTATTGTTCAGACTTGTACTTTTGTGACTATTCTGTGATGTTGTAATAATTATTGGATGTTGTTGGTGGATGTTCTTTTATCTGCTTTATTATTATTATTATTGTTTCGTCGCAATGCAAGGACCTGCTACTTTTCGAAATTTTTACAGACGCTTATCGGACTGCAGCTTCACAGCTCCACGTCTGAGCGGACCTCACGTCTCGCCTTCCATATTAGGGAAGCGGGGCGTGACATACATGAAGGGTCAAGACCTATGGGACATTACAGAGTTGCCATTTGAGGAGCATACTTCACCCACGGCTTCTAGAACTAAGGCAAAGAAGGACTCGATCAAAGTTAATGCGAGGGCTATGAATGCATTCCATTGCGCCCTCACTTCAAATGAGTTCAACCGCATCTCCATGTGCAAATCGGCCAACGAAATTTGGCAGACATTGGAGATTTCTCATGAAGGGACTTCGAAGGTAAAGAAATATAAACAATGTGTATTTAGATCTAAATACGAGTTGTTTAAGATGCATGAAGATGAAAACATCTCGGAGATGTTCACAAGGTTCACTGAAATTGTGAACGCTTTGGAAGGACTTGGGAAGGTGATTTCCCAAGAGGATCGTGTAGAGAAGATCCTTGACTCACTTACATCTCAATGGGAGTCAAAGGCCAACAGGATTTTGGAGTCAAATGACTTGTCCAAATACACCGTTGAGGAGTGCATTGGGAATCTCATGGCGTATGAAGTGAAACTTCAACATAAGAAAGAGATTCAACCAACCAAGCCCGAGAAGCAAAAGGTGGTTGGATTCCATGCCGAGGAGAAGCCAATCAAGTGGAGGAAGAAATTCCATCGGGAAACATCGAGTGAAGATGATGGAGAAGACGATGTTAGCGATGATGATTACATCGAGCTTGCCAAGCAAGTCAAGGTATTCCTCAAGGGCAAGCAAGGTAAATCTTTGTCAAAGTTTGCCTCCAAGTCTAACAATTCTATTTGTTTCAATTGTATATGAAAAGGTCATCGCTCTACCGAATGTCCTTCCAAGCCCGACAAAGAGACTTACAAAGGGAAAGGAAAGAAACATTGGAAAGGCAAGTCCAAATTCAAGAACCAAAAGAAGGGGCTTGTCGGTACATTTGATGATTCCGATGAGGACACATCAAGTGATGAAGAAGAGGATGACAATGAGCAAGCTCACATGTGCTTCGCGGCTGTTGATGATTCTTCATCAATCTCCTCAAGATCAAGTGATGAAGAGGTAGAGGCGTGGCTCAACTCCAACGAAGAAATGTGCTTCATGGCTAATGGGGAAGAGTCTTCGTCAAGCTCTAGCAAGGAGGAAAGCGATGAGGAAGTTGAGGAGGAGAAGCTATCATATGAGGAGCTCGAATACCGCTTCAATGTGGCCTCCAACGTGGCACGTAAGTGCATCGACTCATATGATAAATTGAAAGAAAAATTTAAGAATGCTATGAGTAGGGTGCATGTTTTAGAATCTACTAGTGTAAATAATAATGATGCTTTGCATGTTTGTGACACTAGTGAGAAAGACACACTTCTCTCTCAAGTTAAGGATTTGAGCATAACCAATGAAAAATTAGTAGCTCAAAACCTTAGCTTAGAAACTCGCATTCGTTGAAATGCGAAGAGGAATCCCAAAAGCTCAAAAGATTTGTTTATTCTAGGGATTCACTCCACGGGTTGCTTGAAAAACAACATCCGACAAACCATAGAGGAGGTTTGAGATACACTCCAAAGGTGGTTACCAAACCCACCTCTAATTCCTCTTTTGGTGCAAATTCAAGAAATATTGCAAAAGCACCTAAGAAGAATCACCATGCTTTCTTGTATAACAATAACACCAACAAGAAGCATGTAAATCACAAGGTGGTGAGGAAGAATGAAAATCCTTCATTTTTTGCTAAGAAGCAAAATACTCATACTATGCATGCCAAGAAATTTATTTCTATACCTAAGCATGTCACATCCACTCCTCTTGCTAAGGCAAAACCCTTGCCTAGGAATTCCTTGAGTTTATGGATTCCTACTAAGTGTAGTGTGCAAGAGAGGGATAGTTACATCAACTCTCTAGTTAGGGATGTGATCACCTCATGTGATTACATTAGGAAATCAAACTCCTCATGGGTTTAGTTCCCTAATGTTTAGGTTCCTTACACATATGCATATTGCATGTGTATTATGCTTAAATGTGTATTTTTAGCATACCCATTGTTTGTGTGTGTTTCATGATTTTGAAAATGTTTTCAAATTTAATTTTCATGAAATTAGGGACCTTGGGGAAAACATTGTTATACATGCAAGTTTTTAATCGTGTGTATGACAATGGGGGAGTTATTATATCTAATATGTTTAAAATATTTTAAAACATATTTTAACTCTCATTTTGGGTTTTGATAAAGATCATTATATACAATTGGTTATTATGGTCTTGATTTTAACCCATTGATATTGCCAACGTGTTTCATGTTATATTATGTTTTGGCAATGTTATTGTGTATCAATGCAGCTTGATTTTTTCATATCTATTGCTTTGATATACTTTAGGCACATGGCTCCAATTAATGTTTTCAATTGGTAAAGAAGATTATCTTTCAAGATTCTTTTTCTACAATTGGTATTTTTCTCAATTGTTAGAGATTGTTTATCTCCAACTTTACATTTGGTATTAGATCCTAGAAATCAAAAATTTGACCATTTCTATGATCTTGGGGGAGCATGAGATAGTGATTGATACCCACTAAATTTTACAAATTTGGTATCATACATCTCCTTATTTCTTGCATATTGTCACATCTTTGATTAAGATGACAAGGGGATATTTTTGATGTCCACCTTTTTGACGATGTCAAGGGGGAGAGATATATGCATTATGTAAATCTTCTATTTCATACATATGCATTTGAGGAGAGATATATCTATGGGGAGAGATATGTGGGATTATATAAACCATTCATGTATGCATGATTATTTTCTATTGCAACTGGTTTATGTAATCCATGCCTATTATATGTCATCATGGTGTCTCATTATTTCATTTTGTATAATGAGTATTTACCATTGTGTATCTTATTTTACAATTGGTGCATATAAGTAGGGGGAGCTCATTAGCATTGTGCTTTTCTTTATGTTTTACATAATGTGTGTCATCATAAAAAAGGGGAAGATTGTTATGTATTGGTGTTTCATACCAATGTTATTTTGATGATGATCACAACATTATGTTGTTGCTAATGACTCTCTTGTTTTAGTCTCTTAGTTACTTTTCAAGAATATCTTTTTTGGAGACTAAACACTTGGTGCAAGGATGGACATCAAGTGGAGAAGGGCCAAAGCTTGGATTCAAGGAGTGCCAAAGCTTGGAGATGATGGGGAGCATCAAGGCATCCAGATTGAAGGCATAGACTCTAAGGAAAGCAATGTAATCCATGTAATATTTCATTTATTGCTTTCTCTCTTTTTGCGTCTAGGATTTATGTAATGCCTTGATAGATGGTCTACTCATTCATGCATATGCATTTAACCATCTTAGTGAGCCTTAGGATTATCATAGAATCCAACCCATTAGGCTCATCGTGTCCAAAGACTCATTTGGAGTCTCTGGCTTTCCTACAGTCGCCTGCTGAAGGATTCACAGTCGACTGGGTGATTCCAGTCGCCTGTCGAGCCTTCTACAGTCGACTGTGGTGCACTGCTCAAGTCAACATTTTTATTGACTCTACTTGAGATTTTCGCATCAGTCGACTGATGTTCAAATTACAGTCGTCTGTATATTTACAGTCGCCTGTGAAATGGTCAACAGTCGTTTGAAAGGCGTAAGTGCGAATATTGCTTCTCTCTGTTTTTCTCCATCTCCTGCAGCAGTCGACTGATGAAGGATAAATAATCGCCTGTCTATTTTACAGTCGACTGTCATTTGTCCTTCAGTCGCTTGTATGCATACTGGGAGAAAGTGTGCATCTCTCTGTTTTATTCCATCCCCCGCAGCAGTCGCCTAATGAAGGATATACAGTCGACTGTAACAGACAGTCGACTGTGTAGTCTTCTACAGTCGACTGTCATGGCTCAGATTATAGCCGTTGGGATTTATTTAGCCGTTGGACAGTCGACTGTCATTTGTTCATCAGTCGACTGTCAGTGACGTTTCTGCCCAGAAACTAGCCGTTGCAGGTTTTTGTTTTTGGCTGTTTCCTTGGGTTTTGAGAGTTGATATAGGGTTCCTATATATATGAGGGCTGAGTTCATATGAACTTCTTGATGCTATTGAAAATCTTTTGAGATTAAATAAGCCACTCTCAAACTCTCTCATTTCCCTCTTAGAGCTCTAAATCTCCTTCATGCATTGAAGTCAAGCTCAAGGAAAATCATCCAAGTGCAATTCTAACAATTCTCATCACTTGGAGATCCTCTTCCATGACTTGCATTCATTAATGAGTAAGTTCATCTCAAGGCATAGGTAAGAGTATTTGTTTTACTTTGTTATTTCATTGAAACCCTAGCTTTCTGTGTGAGAGCTAGTTACTCTCTGTGTAAGAGTATAACCTTCTGTGTGAGGGTTGGTTGAGTTATCTCTGTGTGAGAGTTTGAGTCTATCTGTGTGGGAGCAAAAGTCTTTCTGTGTGAAAGCAAGGATTTCTCTGTGTGAGAATCCAAATCCTATGTGTGAGGTATCTCTGTGTGAGATTGTATTCACTTCTCTATGTGAGAATTATAGTGGATATTGGTGTGGTTGGACGTACCCAAGTTTGGGGAACCAGTGTAACATCTTGTGTTTACGTTTGGATTTTTGTGGTGTTTAAATACCTCTTGCATTTATAATTCCGCATTTGCAAGTTTAATTTTTAAATACACAATTTGTGCCATTACACTATTCCCCCCTCCACCTCTAGTGTGTTGTTGTTAGTATTGCAAGGGTAAGGCGATCCTTACAGGGGTAATTCCTTCACTCTCTCGATGTTCGACATTTCAGGAGATGCTGTCCTCATGTGGCCTTTTGGATATGCACTTTGTTGGGTCCCCTTTCACTTGGTGCAATAAGCGACATGGATGCGCCAGGGTCTATGAAAGGTTGGATAGAGTGGTGGCGAACTCGTCTTGGTGCACTGCTTTTCCTCATGCTCTGGTCCGACATCTACCTAGACTATTTTCAGACCATTGTCCACTTTTGTTGCAATTGGAACCACATGTTACATCGAATCCACTTAAGGGACCATTTCGTTTTTAGGCGATGTGGTTTATGTCGGATAATTTCAAAAGTTCCCTCTCCGAGATGTGGGATAGGGCCCGTGGAGGATGGGCTTGTCAGCTGAGTCAGGTGGCTGAGGAACTTATTACTTGGAACTATAATTCATTTGGAAATCTATTACGGAGGAAAAGATGGCTGAATGGAAGAATTGATGGGGTGCAGAGAGAACTTCTGGAACACTGGTCACATCAACTTTATTGTTTGGAAGAACGTTTGCTGGTGGAGTATGAGGATATCCTTTCATAGGAAGAGGTTTTTTGGGCACAGAAATCTAGGGTTGACTGGCTTTTAAAGGGAGATAGAAATACCAAAATTTTCCATTTGTTCAACCTTATTTCGTAGGAGGCGGAATCGTATTGCCATGTTGAGAGATCTCGCTGGTCATTGGATTATGGATAGGGAGGAGCTTCAGCATCATGTTACTAAATTTTATAAACTTTTGTTTAAAAATGAAGAGGGTGCTAGACAGTCCTTTTCCCATCTTCATTGTCCTTCCTTGACTTCTTCTCAGGCAGAAATTCTTGGGGGCCGTGTGTTAGAGAAAGAGGTGAATGTAGCTCTATTCCAAATGAAACCATGGAAGGCTCCTGGAGGGGATGGCTTTCATGCTGGAGTCTTTCAGGAAATGTGGGAATCAATAAAGAGTTCGTTGGTAAATTTGGTTTCAGATGCTTTGGAAAGAGGACAGTTTGATAAAGAGCTCTGTAAGATTTTGTTGGTGTTCATCCCTAAGGTCCAACAACCTACACTGGTTAAGCAGTTCCGTCCTATCAGTTTGTGTTGTGTGACGTATAAGCTGATTACGAAGGTGCTGGTTAATAGACTTCGGCCTTTTCTTCCAGATTTGATTGGACCATTGCATGCTAGTTTTATTCAAGGGAGGCAGGCTTCAGACAATATTGTGGTTGCCCAGGAGTTGATTCACACCATTAGAAAAACAAAAAGTCGTATAGTGGCTCTTTGCACTGAAAATTGACTTGGAGAAAGCTTATGACAGAATTAGATGGGACTTTTGGAGGAGACTCTTGTTCTTTTTGGGTTCTTAACTCCTGGATCAAGCTTATTATGTTTTGTGTTTCTTGAGCACAGACTTCAGTTTTATGGAATGGAGAAATTTTGGAATGGTTCGTACCTGAGAGAGGGTTACGCCAAGGTAATCCTCTCTCCCCATATTTGTTTGTTCTATGTATGGAAAGGTTGGGATTACTAATCTCTGAAGGAGTAGCTGGGAAGTCTTGGGAACTAATTGTGATTGGGAGAGGAGGCCCTGCTATTACCCACTTGCTTTTTGCTGATGACCTCTTTTTGTTTGTAAAAGCTACCATACAATAGGTTCGTATAGTCACTGAGTTATTGGATAAATTCTGTAACGCATCTGGACTCTGGAGCTAAAGTTAAGTTGGAAAAATTTAGATGTTTTGTCTCTCCGGCGGTAGGAAAGCAACATGCTTTAGATATATGCTCTTCACTTGGTGTGCAATATTGTACTGACTTGGGAAAATGTTTGGGGGTGCCTTTACTACATGGCAGAGTTTCGAAGAATACTTACAGAGATGTGGTAGAGAGGATTAGTGTCAAACTCTCTGGTTGGAAAACGAAGTTACTGAGTCTTAGTGGACGGGCTTCTTTAGTTAGATCGGCCACCTCAGCCATTCCTACTTATGCTATGCTCACAACCCGATTCCCAAAGCATACCCTGAAGGAGATAGATAAATTGAACATAGCTTTCATTTGGGGCGGACATGAAGGGAAAAGAAAACTTCATCTTGTTAGGTGGCAGAAGGTGTGCAAACCAAAGAAGGTAGGTGGCCTTGGACTCCGGTCTATGGAATTACATAATAATGTAATGTTGCAGAGGTTGGCTTGGAGGTTTTTGACAGAACCTCATGCTCTTTGGGTAAGTCTCATAAAATCAAAGTATAAGATCCCTGATGAGTGATGATTTGGTTGAATATGTTTCTGGTTTGGATTCCCTCCCATCTACTTGGTCTTACTGCTGGAAAAGTTTGGTTCATGGCTTGAAGTGTTTAAAAGATGGTCTGGTGAAGAGGGTTGGAGATGGGTTAAGTACCTACTTTTGGCGGGATAATTGGCTGGGCCAACCATTAGTGGCGATAACTGACCCTCCACCTGTGGAAGATTGTTCTCGAATGCTGGTAAAGGACTTTATTTCAAACGGGTCATGGGATATGGGGAAGTTATTACAATTTGTTCCAGATACGATGGCACAACGAATTATGGATTACCCACTTCCCAAAGTTTTAGCACAGGAGGATAGATATATGTGGCATCAAACACCGAATGGAATTTTTTCTACTTAATCAGCTTATTTGCAGTTACTGAGGACCCATTCAAATGGCTTGGAGGTTCAGGTGGATTGGTTATGGAAGTTGCCCTTGCTTGCCCATTGGATGTACTTCTTATGGCTTGTCATCAGGGAAAGAATTGTCACGAATGTCTTGCGGTTCCAGAGAGGTATCACAGATTCTGATTTATGTTCTTTATGTGGGGATGAACCTGAAACTACTATACATGTTCTCAGAGACTGCATCGAAGCACCTAGAGTTTGGGATGCTTTCTTCCCTATATCTACCTTCCCGAATTTCTATCAATATTCCTTGGTGGATTGGTTAAAGAAT
This sequence comes from Scilla litardierei, assembly GCA_030789695.1. Taxonomy (NCBI): domain Eukaryota; kingdom Viridiplantae; phylum Streptophyta; class Magnoliopsida; order Asparagales; family Asparagaceae; genus Scilla; species Scilla litardierei. The sequence continues at coordinate 41,952,445 of CM061132.1, forward strand.
TTCTTGGACATCGGGTCATATTCTTCACATCAGGTCGTTTTATTTGGTACATGTTTGTGGAAAATTTGGGGCGCCCGTTGCCGAAGGATCTTTTCAAGTGGGGATATGTATACTGAAGATACTTTTATGTTCAGGCGGATCGCAATGTGTGCAGCCGAGATATCTCACCTTTATTGTAAGCCCTCTCAAGCCCACTATTCTAATTCACTTATTCGATGGGTTCCCCCTGGTTCAGGAGTGGTGAAGCTAGATGTTGATGGAGCTAGCAAAGGGAATCCGTGCCTTGCAGGTGCAGGAGGACTTTTTCGGGATGAAAGGGGTTCGTGGTTACTTTGTTTCTCTGCCTATGCGGGTTGGGGAACTAACTTAAATGCGGAGCTCCAGGCTATACGCTTTGGATTGCAGGTGGCGTGGCAGAAGGAGTTCATGGATATTGTGTGTGAATCTGATTCAAAGGTTGGTTTATTGCTTCTTACTTCAAAGGATGTCCATTCTCATCCCCTTTCAAATTTGATTCTGGATATTCGGCAGTTGATTGAGAAGTTTAGTACCTGCACGTTCAAGCATGTATTCTGAGAGGCTAATTTTTGTGCTAATGCGCTTGCAAATTTGAGATGTTATTTGGATAAGAATTTATGGGTCTGGGATCACCCGCCTGTTTCGCTATCTTAGTTACTTAATACAGATGTAATGGATCTTGGATATCCTAGGGGGTTCACTCCCTAAGTGTTGTATCTCTCTTTCCGATCAATAAAAAAAAGAATAGTCATAAAATCGACTAATTTTGCAACCACTTGATGCATATGCAAAATATATTCAAAATATATTCAAATCATTTGAAATTTAGTTTGTAGGTAGTTTAGACATGTTAGATCGCATCAAACGAAACTGATCTTACATTTAGGTTGGCCAACTTTAAATTTAACTCGGATGGATCTGCATGTTAGATCCACCCGAATGTATCCTAGTCAACCACAATTCAGATGACCACATGCTTATTTTGATTTCTTGCCAGACGTAATACGATCAAGTTGTCGATGTTTCCAATGCTCTTTGGCATATGCCTGCTTGATTTGTTTACCGACATATCCAAGAATTGCATGCGGCTAAAAAAACCTCCGATAACATTGAGGAAACTCTCACCGGTTTGGTTCAGTGCCAAGCCTAAATGTTTCAGTTTAGTAAGATTCTGCAGCGTATTTCGGATTGAGCTGGTGACAACATTATCATGCAAATCTAAGTACCACAACTGGATGCCTCTAGTGAAGGCTTGATATACCTCGGCGCTGAATTGAGTGAACGATATCGTGCCGGCTTGCAAATTGCTGAAAAATACCATGACCTTTGATCATATTTTGAAGGACTACCATATGCTTTTGAAATTCTAACATTTGCCTTGAAAAAAAATATACAAAAAACTATATCATACTTTTCGGTTTTAACAAATACCATATACTATGTTAAAAAATTCATAGGTCAAGGATATCAAGGAGTAGGTTTATGAAATTTAGCCACGTCCTAGTAAGAATTGTAGACGAGAAGCTGTTAACAAAAGGTTCGATTATGGAGAGACATGTGAGACTATTGATGTGCGGAAGAGAAGTTCTAAGGACGTTAATGTGTAACATCCCGGTTTTTGGGGGTCATTACTTTTTCAAGAATATGCAGATCCTGCTGGTTACCAATGAAAACAGAATAGGCAAAATAGAAATATACCGAAAACATATCTCAATGGAGTGACTTAGAATGGATAAAAAAGAAGCTGAATCATAGAACTTTAATGCTTATAGGAAACCAGTTTAACGTGAGAGATGTAGGAGTGGATTAGACAATAGATTATATCTATATTCAAGCTTTCAGTTTATGTACACAACAAGGAAATAGTGCATGCATGCAAAAATGATCTATAGGACAAAGTGTAATAGGTGTATGAGAATGAACAATGTAAGCATTTCAAAGGTATGAATGTTGACATTTGACAAGGAGGTGGAAATGACATATTTGATAAGCAAAATATGGCCAAAAGTAGAACAATTATTTCACTAGCAACATTCAGAGCACAAGCATGATTAAGGTAGCAAGAAACTGTGGCAATATACTAAACATGAGATTAGTGGCAAAGCCACTTAGGGTAGATGCCCCCCCTCAAATTCAAAATATTTATCGGCCCCCTTAAATTTGAATTATTTATCTTTTGCAGTGCAGCCCACCAAGGCCCAGCCCATGAATCGCAGGCTCACAAATCACCATGAAGTCGTCAGCGTTGCAAGACTCGCAACCGTAAAAAGCCCTATCATCGCAACGAAAGTTACATCAGCTTCGTTAAAAAAACCCTATTGCAACTCGCAAGTTTGGTGGCGGCGTGGCGCCAATCCTCAGGGTCGTCGCAGAGATCGAGGCAGGCTGAGAGGCCGCAGGTCGCTTATCTTGGCTCTGGGACTGTGAGTTCCTTTGTCTCGTGGACTCGTAGTCTCGTCGTGATTCTTTGAATCAAATATAATTTTGAATCAAATGTGGGATTGTTCCTATTTGTCTATTCCGAAAATATATAATTTTGAATCTAATGTGGAATTGTTCCTCTCTGTCAAATGTGAAAATATATAATTTTTGAATCAAATGTGTCATTTACATTAAAAATTATAATTTCACAATCCCACATTTTTTATCCATGTGCTATTCCAAAATTTTTGATCGATGATCAGTCTCGGCGTCTCACAGGTCTTTCGAATTGATCGAATCTCTCACTCACTCACTCTCGAATCAGTGTTTTGAAGTCTGGAATCGAGACAATTTGCAGGTCTTTTTTCTAACTTTAAAATACCCAATTGTTTTATTGTTTGATTGTTTGATGTCATTACAATTTAATAGCAGCTATTATTTGATTCTTTTATTGTTTTATTTGTTGGACTGTTACTTGTTTATTTTTAGTAAAAATTAATTATCCGTCAAATTGTCTAATGTCTTCCAGTAATGGATAGTTTGTCACCAGAAAGCTGCCAACATTAGAATTAAACACTGCTGACGAAGTACAACCTCGACCAAAGATAAGTCGCATATATCGCTAGCTAATCTTGAATTAGATCCTGAACTCCGAGCTCAAATATCTGATTACCATTTGAATGATCAAGATATAGTTCGTAGGGCATATCTACAAAATGCTCCTTTTCAACCAAGGAATTTCAAATTTCCACAACGAGAGTCCGGAAAAACATTGCGTCATTTTCATGAGAATTGGTTTACTAAGTATGTAAGCTGGTGGGAGTATAGCATAGCAAAGGATGCTGCATTTTGCCTATATTGCTATTTATTTAAATCTCATGTCGGAGGCGATGATGATGCTTTTACAGTTGGAGGATTTACAAATTGGAAGAAACTTGAAAAATTGCAAGCACATGTTGGAGGAGTTAATAGTTCTCACAATCAAACTTATAGAAAGAGTGAAGCCTTGTTGAAGCAAGAGTGTCATATTCAATCATTTTTTGAAAGACATACCGAGCAGGAGAAAATAGAGTATAATATTCGCTTAATCGCATCTATTAATTGTATACGTTTCCTTTATGCTAGGGATTAGCTTTTCGCGGTCATGATGAACACAAGAGTCACACAATCAAGGAAACTTTCGTAACTTTTGGAACATACTGCTAGGAAGAATGAAGCTATTAAAAGTGTTGTTCTTCATAATGCTCCAACAACCTCAAGTTCACCTGATGTTGAAAAAGATATTGTTGAAGCAGCAGCAGCTGAGACCATAAATGTAATTCTTGAAGATATTGGAGATGCATTATTTGCCGTGTTGATTGATAAATCTCGTGATATCTAAATTAAAGAACAAATGACAGTTGTTTTGCGTTATGTGGACAAGAGAGGATGTGTAATTTAGAGATTTGTAGGGGTAGTACATATTTTTGAAACAACATCAATTTCATTGAAGATGGCACTTGAAGCATTATTCTCAAAGTTGGGATTGAATATTATGAGGTTGAGAGGGCAATGATACGATGGGGCAAGCAATATGCAAGGTGCATCTAATGGACTGAAAACACTCATTTTGAAGGATAAACAGTCTGCCTACTATATTCATTGCTTTGCACACCAACTTTAGTTAACACTTGTTCATGTTGCTAAAAACCATAACCAAATTGCTTTACTTTTCAATATGGTTTCTAGTGTTGTCAATATTGTTGGAGCATTGTGCAAACGTCGAGATGCACTTCGAATAAAGCAAATGTCTAGAATTGTTGAGCTCGTGGAAAGTGGTGAACTTTCAAGTGGTAAAGGATTAAATCAATAGACTAGCGTGAAACGACCATGTGACACACGTTGGGGATCACATTATGGGACAATTGTAAATTTGATTATCATGTTCTCATCTGTTATCGATGTACGTGAACTTGTGGCAGCAGATGGTCAAAATCAAGATGCAAAGGGTGAAGCATTTGCCTTACTAGGCTCGTTGCAAGATTTTGATTTTGTCTTGAGTTTATATCTGATGAAGAATATATTGTGAAACACAAATGAATTGGCAAAAGCTTTGCAGCGAAAAGATTAAGATATAGTGAATCAATCAACCTATTCAAGATATCCAAGCAACGATTACAGACAATGAGAGATACTGGATGTGAGCTACTTCTTCAAGAAGTTTCATTGTTTTGTGTAAAATTCGATATCACAGTGCCTCAAATGGATATTGCATTTGTAGCTCGAGGACGAGCAAGACGTAATGCAGAAGCAATGTCAAATCTTCATCCCTATCGAAAGGAGTTTTTTTACACGGTCATTGATCTACAACTTTCTGTACTTAACGATCGATTTGATTAAGTAAACATCACCTATCATGTTTAAACCTAAGCAACTCATTCACAGCCTTCAACAAGAAGAGTTTAGTTCGTCTTGCTCAATTTTATCCAGTTGATTTCTCAGAGTTGGATCTTATGATGCTCTCCGATCAGTTAGAGACTTACATTCTTGATGTGTGTGGTAGTGATGACTTCTTGCAAATGAATGGTGTTGGCGATCTTGCAAAGAAAATAGTGGAGACAGAGAGATGTAGTAAATCCGTTTGTTTATTTACTGATAACATTATCCTTAATCTTGCCAGTTGCAACAGCTACAGTTGAACGAGCATTTTCTGCTATGCATATTGTGAGAATCACTTACGAAACCGAATGAGAGATGAATGGATGAACAATTGCTTGATTACATACATTGAAAGTGACATTTTTGGTAGCATTAACAATGACGTGATTATCAAGCGATTTCAAGGCATGAAAACATGTCGTAGAAAATGCTAGTGGAAGAAGCAGATAGATGAATTTTTTGGGATCATTTTTTTGTGAAGGCACAAACTACGAACACATATATTACTTCATGAAGATCATTATTCAATGAAATTTCTATAGATTTCTTAAATTATTTATTTTATTATTTAATTTATGTGAGGCTAAATACTTTGCCATCCCTTCACTAAATTCCTTGCTTCGCCACTGCATGCGATAGCCTATCGTGCAAGTACTATCTTGTATACTAAAATATGATATCCTATACTAGTGTTGTGACTCATAATTGGAGAGCACGATATGCAACGTGAAGTCCACATTGGACCGCATGGTGCGACCCATGGCCGAGTCCAAAATAAGAAAGCATGTACTCAACATCCATTAAATAAGAGACATTAAATAGAAATCCTCCCAGATACGGGTCGAAAGCATGGCTCCAATCGCTACCGCACTCTCTCTAATATGAGTTACCCAAAAACCCGTGAGTCAAGTGTCAATTGTAAAGTTACTCTAGTTATGTCAAGTGTCAAGTGTCAAGTGCCATGTCCTGCAACAGTTCAGAAGTATACATGTCTCAAGTCCCTAAATTATCTAATTAAAGTGCTATGCAGAAATTCCATGTCTCAGTAGTAGCATGTCATGTGTCAAGTTCAAGCATCAAGTCTGTACGCAATTATCCAGTTCATGTTGCATATCCCTTAATTACTATAATTTAGTAAATACCAACAGTCCAATGTTCCAATCCATATAACAAAACCCAAAAGACCTCAGCAGAAAACCATACATCATGGCAAGAACATGCCCTGAAAAGAAAACAGACAGCCCCGAACAGATCGACAGCTCAAGAGAAGAACCACAGTCCACCTGCAAAACCCAGCGGAATAGTGACAGCAGCCTACAGAAAAGTCCAACAAAAATTATGCCAAAACCCATATGAAAGGGCCCAACTGAACATTCCAGCAAGCCCAAGGAAAAAGCCACAGAACAGTCCAGCAAACCCAAGGAAAAGCCGACAGAAAACCCACAGAAAACCCACAGTGCAACCGACAGAAAAATCCCTCAGAGAAACCAACAAACAGCCCACGGAGGAGCCTACAGAACGATCACAAAACAGCCCGCAGAGAAACTGACTGAAAGGCCCCACAGAGGAACCAACAGACAGACCACACGAGGACCAATAATAATTCAGTTAGCAAGGCCCACAGAGAAAGCCCATATAAAACTGATCACTCCGTGTTTTACACCTTTTTTCCGCATGATTGCATGCCATTTAGGTCGCCCAAATCAAGCTTTTCACGATTTATTGACAATATTGCGATGCTTTTCACGATTTGTTGTTTTTGTCGTATTTCAGGAGATTTGGAGCGATTTGGAGTGATCCCGAGATACGCCTACTCCAGAGTGTCACTGATGACTTCCCCGAGGGGTATTTTGCTATTGGAGAGGAGCGGAAGAAGAAAGAACGTCGTAGGAGCGACGAGGAGGCAAAAACAAGCTGTTTGGGCATTTTTGGTGTCTCACTCGGCCGAGTGAAGGAGTCACTCGGCCGACCAGCGAGACACCGCTCGGCCGACCAGCGAGACACCGCTCGGCCGACCAGATCGGACACGCTTCATGTGTGCACTCGATCGAGCATCGGAAGCCACATCTGCCGAGTGACGAGACCCCGTCCGCCCGAGTGGCACTCAGACGATGCCCATCAAAAAGAGCCAACTTACTGTTTTTCGTCTGCCTGAGCTTCAGAAGACCCACTCGGCCGAGTGGAAAATGCCGACCGCCCGAGTATATAGAAGCCATCGGCCGAGTGACGACAACTCACTCGGCCGAGCGACGCCCGAAGTGAAGACTCCCAAACCCCCAGACTTACTGGAAATTCTCAGGGTTTCTTACTCGGCCGAGCGACTTTTGTCACTCGGCCGAGTGCGACGCGCTGCCTGTAGCGTAAATTGCGATTTTCAGGCTGCGCAGGGGCATTTTGGTCACAGTTTTTTGGACGATTTTGGGGGGTATTTAACCCCAGTTTTTAACCTAGGTTAGAGAGCTTTTTCCTTTACTTTTTGCAGCTTTTTAGATTAAACTTTTTAGCTTTTGATTCTTGTGATTAGAGAGGAGAGGAAAGTTTATTTTTGTTGGATTCTTGGAGAACTCTATTGGTTTGTCTCCCTCTCCATTAAAAATCTCATTTTTATTGCTTATTTGCATATTGTGATGAATTCTATTGTTATTTCTATTGATTATTTTTGCGTTTGTGATATGAATTGTGAGTAGTACATACGTCTTGGGGCGTGGGGATGAACCCTACGAGCCCAATTTCTGATTTGTGATGATTTGGTAGAAATATTGCTAGAATTGCTATTAGGGTTAGTTTGGGATCGATTTACTACGGATAGCTAGGTGTTCATATCGATTGGGATTTGCAAGAGATTGGATCCCAATTCGATAGGAAACCCTAGAAATCCGAATTGGGTTGAAATTGATATCCCGTAGTGTCGGTTTGCAAGAGATTGGACCGATACTAGGGTTCTCGGTTGCAATTCCATGCCGATACTCGTTTGCAAGAGATTGGACGGGTAGGAACTATCCCAACCTAGGTCGCGGCCCGAGTTTGCACGAGAGTGGGCTCGGGGCGCGATTGAACGATGATGTTGATCCTAATGCTAGCTTGCCTAGGCTAGGGTTTGCAAGAGATTGGACCCAAACCTAGGATAGCTATAGACCGGCAACAGCGCGAGAGCGTGAGCTAGGTTTTACATTCAGTTGCAACTAGTTCATCCGAAATTCTACCCTAGCAATGTTGATACCAATGAATCACAGTGACGGGATACGGTGTGTAGCGGGGATTCCCCATTCCCTAGGCGTCTTTATTTGATTTTATATCTCCATACTTTGTCTGACGATTGTGACAGGATCGCCAAAAGGCAAATTCTCTCTTTTCTGTTCTTATAGCCAGGTTGTTTGGAGCAGGCACTGTCATTCGTCCTCCCTGTGTTCGATAACCCGCTCGCCGCTACACCATGCGCTTGCGGTAAAACTACAACCGTTCTCCGGGTTACATTCCGGGGCGATCAAAAACCCACAACACAACCCACCAGGGAGCCGACAGAACAACCCGCAAGAAAACCCGACAGAGAAAAAAATCAGAGAGCTTGACTGAACGTCAACAAAAACCCAACCGACAGCAAGAGGGAAACCCAAAACAACACACACATCAAGCCGAGACCTCGTAGCTAGCAAGGAAAGACAACCGAAACCCCAGGATAGCCCAACAGCAAGCCAAGACTCCGCACAACAAGCAGGGAAGAACCAAACCCAAGATAAGACAACACATCAAGAAAAGGGAGAGAGAGAAACCCTGACACCTAACACAACAACTCAACAAAATTAAAGAAAATTGAACAAAAGTTTATAAACCGAAAAACTTAGAGATATAAATAATCTACATCAATCAATCGAAGTCCAAGCATCCCAATCAAGCTCAGGAAATCTAACGATCGAATCAAAATAGTTTGAAGGAGAAGAGGAATATTTTCATGTGCTTCAAAGCCATAGAACCAACAACGTATTTATAGAATAGAGAGGTATAGAGTCATGGGTGAATAGGAACTCTATTTGGAGAGCGATTCCCATCGAGAGGGGCGACGACTTGCGATTGGGGTTTGAATTAGGGGTTCGCTTTGTCGAAGGGAGAAGGGTGGCGGCTGTCGCTTTGTTCCTTTGTTACGTTTGACCAGTGAAAGAAGCACCTAAACAAAGTTCTTCAGTTTGGGTTATTGAAGAGCAAGGGCCTGTTCGTTTGAGTTTATCTGCTCAAGTTTCCCCCCAAAATCACTGTAGGGTACATTGTTTACCCACTATTCATGCAAATAAATTGTTCTTTTTTTGCTGTGTTTGTTTGTGGAATTTGGTCGCGAGGTGGAAGATGCCGACGTGGAGGGGAAATCTCGGCAGCTCACAATCCCCGCAAAATGCGGGGATTACATGTTGAAGCCTGATGCGGTGGGGCCACTGACGTGCCCCCGGTTTGCGAGCCGCAAATGGCCGGGGGACCCGCGTGAGGGTTTAGATATTTGTAACCGCAAGCGCATGGTGTTGTAGTGTGGCTTGGGGGTCAAACACAGGGAGGCTAGGATGTGCTTGTGTCTAAGAGGACCGAAATCACCCCGTGGGCGAGCTAGCCCAGATCGAATGATGGGTTGTCACGGTAAAGGAATGCAAGGTATAGACAATATGAAAATAAAACCCGGGACTTTGGTTTCCACCCCAACGAGCGACTCTCGCCGATACAGCCTACGGGTAGGATGGCGATCGGAATTAGGGTCTAATGGTGAGACGTTGCCTCTAAAAGTGGTACCGGCATCCCATGGGCCCGATATTGCGGTCGGTGCCCAGGATGATACGCCGGACTTCCCGGGTTCGATCAGTGGGCACTCCCGTGTCCATTAACACTGATCGACTTCAGGAGCACTAAGCTCGCAACATTAACTCCCAACGTCTCATCCTGCCGCTCCCGCGCGCTAGGATTTGGCGTGTACGCTAAGGGCGTGAGCTATGGCTAGGGAGTCAACCGCCAAGTTTATTCCCCCTTGGCCCAACGGTCAAAGGCGGTCTTTTTCCCGCCGATGACAATAAAACACCCCGCGTAACCGTTAGATTCCTAATCCCTATCGATTTCCTAACCCTATGGATGCATCGGGAAGAGCCCCCGAATGGGTTTCCCGCCAAAATCCCAGATTTGGGAACTACTCACAAATATTCATTAAAAAGCGATCTAAACGAAAATGAACAGTTAAAATCATAATCAGACAATAGGAATGTAAAGGTAGTAAAGCAATTAAGATAATACTAAAGTTTTACAAAGATCCGAAAACTTACAAAAACTGGGAAATTACAGCCGTCACAAAATGAAGAAAACAGTAAAAAATAACCAACTCCCGAATCTGGGAAACCTAGGGTTCTATTTATAGAAAACGACATCACCCGATCGGTTGACAAGTCAACCGGACGGGTGAGCCGCTTCACAAAATCACAGCGCAATGCGGGGGTTTCACCCGGTCAGTATGAACCGGTCGGTTGGAACTTGGTGCGGTCGGTTGGATCTTGGTGCCGACCGGTTGGATCTTGGAGCGGACCGGGTGAGGAGATCGGTTGGAGCTTCGAGTCTTGGCTGTTGAAATTCAGCTACATGTGAACCGATCGGGTGAAGGTCACCCGATCGGTTGGAAATCAGCTTCGAATTTCCAGAGACTTTGAGCTTTTGACCCGGTCACTGAACTGACCGGGTGACTTCTCGTGAGCTCCAAGCTGCGTCCGGGTGATGCACACGTGCATCACCCGATCGGTTGGAGATGACCAACCGACCGGGGTGAGGGGCTGAAAGATGCAATCTTCGTCGTTTGACCCCCTGGATCACGCGTGACTCCTCCCGTTGCTCCGGGGACACATGATATCATCGTTTTACGTCCCAAATGCCAGCAAACTCCTGCAAAACACGGAAAATACGGAAAAGTGAAAGAAAACAAGAAAATACAAGAAAACATGAGAAAACAAATAAAAGACGGCGGTAAATACAGAAAAACACGGAAGAAAACGTGCGTAAATATATGAAATATAAACGCACGTCAAAATCCCCCAAGCTGAACTCTTCCTCGTCCTCGAGGAAGACGAGTGAAAGTAGGAGCTCGGAGGGAAAAATAGAGAGAAAGAGAGAAAAAGAAAACTCTATATCCTAGATCGCCCGTCAGGGCCAACAAAATAAAAAACGACACACCAATCAAGCAAACGCCAAATCAAATCACTAAACCTAGGAATACGAGTCCAAATAAGTGTCGTGGGCCCACGCGGTGAAGCGCGAGTGAGTGTGGCCGTGCGCTAGCAGTCGGTGTCGCTATCTACGATGTGCAATAAAGCTCGATATACACAGACCCAGGAACCGACCCAAATACTGATTCGAATTTGAAATTGCGGTGAATATTAGTTCAAGCATGCATAAGAAGAGTATAAGAATAGAAGCGTATCATGCATCGGGGACTCCACAACTAGGGTTAAGGAAATCACACCACTACAGCCAAGATACTAGCTAAAAAGTTCCTAAGCCAAGTTTTTTCGAAACCGATGGGGGATGAGATGATGTGGAGAAGAACACTCGGTGCAAATTCTCGTCTTCCCTTTATTCTCGGCAAGTAGGAAAATATTCACACGTGAATTTTTTTGGGTATTGGGCATTTGTATATATTTTTTGCTTTTTTGGCTATACAAAATTTTTCTTTTCTTTTTTGGGATTTTCTTTTCTTTTCTCCTTTTTTTTTGAATTTTTGGGTTTTTGGCTATACACATGTGTACTCTCCCAAGTGGGAGAACGGTACACGACGAGGGGATTTGCACCAAGTAAAACAAAAAAGAAGTCGGAATCTAAACACTTGGACAAAGGAAACTATTCTCTCTAAAATAGAGCATGGGTTAAATGGGTTATCCTAGTCCTTAATTGTGGAATCCCGACACATGCGAAATGAAGCGTACGATATATATGGCATGTAGAAGAAGCAGACAGTAGAAATAAGTACCGCATATTCATATCGAAACATGATAATCTAGGGGCAATTCCTGGACAGGTATATAAAGTAAATCACAAAGAAGAAGCACACCACACGGTTAGGCACGACACACGACTCACAAAAAGCTAAGTGGACCCACGATGCGTGAAATGCAAGAGGACTCGAAATCCTAGGGTTAGTGAATGTGATGCTAGGTGCTAGGTGTGTGTGATTTTTTTGGCGATTCATCATAGGGTTCATCTCTAGGAGAAAGAGATAAAAAGAAGAGAAGAAAAAATAAAAACACGATGAAAACGACACAAAAACGGAAAAGAAAGACTCAAATGACGCACAAAGTACGACTCCCCATGCTGAATCTTGCATTACCCTCAATGCAATAAGAGTGAGTACGGGAGGGCAATGAAAATGGGGGGGAATACGCACCGACACAAAAAGAAATGAAAAACGAGGAAAACACAAATACGAAACTGAAAATAAAGAAAAATCAAAATCAAACCACACGACACGAAAAACGAAATAAAACCACACGACACGACAAAATAAAAAGTAAAAACAAGCACACACACACACACACAAGAAGAAAATAAAACACGACAACACAGCAAAACAGACTTCCCCCAAGCTAGACATGACATTGCTAGCAAATAAAATGTGATCGTGAAATGCAGAAATATGCAAGGGGGAGTCAAAAACAAACAAAGTGAAATCAAAAATCAAAAGGAAGTGATGCGACACGTGAATGGGTCCTCCCCCTGACAGAGAAAGCAGGGCCCCGTAAAGACAGATGGGTACAAATATGGGGGGCAAAAGCAGGAAAGGAAAAATCAAGCAGGGGCACCACCCTCTGGGGGTGGTGAAGGGGGCCTGTGCTGGGGACCAGGAGTCGTGGGGGGTGGAATGTGGAGCTCGGAGACATCGGGTGGGTCTTCACGGATGTGGCGAATGAAGCTTTGAAGAAAGGGGAGGTCTCGGTCGACGGACTCCTGAGTTATCCGACCACCCTGTCCAGCTAGGAGGATCATGGCCGTGAATCGGTCGGCTTGGTCGTCGCCTTGGAATTGCATCCCATATTCGGGATCGTCAACGTGAGGGTGGGGGGAGTGGTGCGTTGAGCGGGGGGTTGTGTGCGACGAGTACGACGGGTGGGCCTGGGGTTGGAACAGCTGGCGTCGGTGAGCTTAACACGGAGGGGAGGCATTGTGCGGGAGTCGTGTGTGTGCGTGAGTATGCAAAATACAATGAATCAACACAAACACGAAACACGACCAACGAGCAAATGGAATATTTGGGGCAAAATTAAAATTGAGCTAAGGAGCGAGTTTACCCAAATGAGATGAAGATCGTTGCTCGTAGACACCCCGATGCTACTCGATAGGAGCACATTGTGGAGCCGCGGCGATTTCTTCAGCAAGTTTCGAAATTGAGGAGAATGGGTGAAAGTTAGGGGTTTGTGTGCGGGTGGAATCGAGGAGAATGGAGAGAAATCGATGGTGGGATGGATAGGAAGATGGGGGGAGGTCGATTGGGGTTGATTTTGGGGAAGATCGAGGTCTGGCGCAAGAGGAGGAGGCGAAACGTCGGTTGGGGATTCGAAAATGGCAAGGGCGGAACGAACGGGCGGCGACGGATATTTATAGGAATTTAAGTCGACCCGGTCGGGTGAGTTATCACCCGATCGGTTGACCTTAGGTCGAAAATTCGATACTGAAGAAACGCTACAGGCGACCCGATCGGTTGAGAACTCAACCGATCGGTTCGCCGCTCCACAGATTTTTCCGAGAACTCAGAGTTTTTCACCCGGTCCCTCAACCGGTCTCGCATCTTGCCACCCGGTCGGTTGATGAACTCTGAAATTTTTCCGAGAGTTCCCCCAGGTCACCCGGTCTGCTCACCCGGTCTCATCATTCTCCACCCGGTCGGTTCATTTGGTGACAGACACGGCCGTATGCTGATACATCCCAACCGATCGGGTGAGAACTCACCCGATCGGTTGAGGCCTTGTTTTCTGCAAAATCCAAAAATCGCCTAAGTTCCTTCACGGAAGTTGTTTCGGCTGGATTTATTTATAAAAATAGAGAAAAATAAAGTAGAAAAAATCCTAAAAAGCGAAGCAAAAGTTTAGAACATGGGTTGCCTCCCATGAAGCACTTTTGTTTAATGTCGTTTAGCTCGACGCCCGTTGATGATTTTCATGGTGGGCGGTACGGGTGATGCCCAAAATCCGGCATCTCTTCAGCTCCAGAGGTTGTGGCTATCGGTGTAGTCGGCGGCTGTAAAAAGATTTGCTCGACTACCCTCCCTTTGTTGACAGGATCCAGGAGCTTCTCCCTCAAATTGGCGTCCACCGCCATCTTTTTCAGGATCCGGACCTCATCACCGGTGAGGTCCATGGGTGCTTTTCCTTTTCTCCTCGTGGGAGGAGACTTAGGAAACCCGGGAGGGATCACATGTCACGCGACCGCCTCATTAGCCACTTTATTCTTAGGGGAGCCAACTTGCTCTCCAAGGTCCCCCAAGCTATCGGGGGGATTCCTCGAGAGCACTTACCAGGCACTCGTTTCAACAGCTCTATCTTCTTCATTCTCCAGCACATTGATACTAGGATCGTCCGGGGGGTTTGGATGCTTCATCGACAAGCCTAAGTCAAATTCGAATCTTTCTTGGCCCACATTCAGGGAAAGCTTCCCATTCTTTACGTCTATCAACACTCCGGCGGTTGCCATAAAGGGTCGTCCAAGAATAATTGGTGTATGCTTGTCTTCCGGCATGTCCATCACCACAAAATCAACTGGTACATGCACCCCTTTCACATCGACGGGGAGGTCGTCCACTACTCCCACCGGATACTTGACCGAACGGTCAGCAAGTTGCAATGTCATGCCGATGG